>CM030847.1:7549885-7569885 GCA_018105865.1 Metaphire vulgaris | reverse complement strand
AAGACCTAGGGGCGCCATCCATAAATGACGTAACGCGATTAATTTTGACTGTTTTACTCCTTATTATTATTATCCCCTATCGTTACAAAGTCAGACCCCTAAAATATGACGTAACAACGCGTCGACCCCCCTCTTCTCACTTTCGGACAACCTTGACAAGCAAAAAAGGTCATCCTCATCTTTTCCCTTGTAATTTTCCCTTTTTTCTTTCAAAATCAGCCGATAAGTGAGTTCACCACATTTTGAACATTAAATGCGTTACGTCACATTCCTCTCATACCAGTAACCCTAATTCTTAATTTTTGGAAAATGTTTGAGCCTCCCACTATTAAATGCGTTACGTCAATGGTGAGATATCGCCCCTATCTTAACAAACTATTTAAAATTACTAACAAAATATTTAATTATAGTCTGACCACATCCAATCTGCAAATAAAAAATAAATGCTATCAGTTTCGTTAGCTGGTTATTTCCTAGAGTTTGTATTCTGAAATAAATAAAAACCCGGAACACATTGCTTGGATGCTTTTCTTAAATAAAATTTCTGTATTGGCCTATAGGCTTAGGCTATATAAAAACCATCTTTTATAATCGCATTTCACCCCAAGAATTTTCATATTTAGCCTAGTTTCAACATATGAGAGACATTGGCAAACAACAAGTTCGGTTCATATTATTTTCCAGTAGGGCTTTTACTATAATGTTTCACCATTCTTTCTTGTTAATACTTTTTTTATTGTTAATTATAGATACTCAAATTATAGGCCCCTCCAACTGCTGTTGTAAGTTACCCCCTGTGCCTCTATTCATGTTTAACTTTACCATTGGCTGAAACAAGCATTCATTTTATTATTAACAGTATTTAATTGCAGAGGTCCGTTTTAAATGGAATCTCGTGTTGATGGAGGTTGTTAATTTGACCGATGGCTGTAGTGCCATTCATGAAAAATTAATTTGGAAGGTAAGACCATCGCCGATCTGCTAGTTTGTTATAAACGGCGTGGTCTGCCAGGAGGTCTTCTCCAGCTCGGAGGAGGACGCGTCTCGGTGCGTCGAGCAATGGCGCAGGCAAGAGCGCGATGGGCTGGAATGTTCTTGTCCTGGCGAGCCATGTTACCGAAGAGCGACAGACGGCGTCGCGTGATAATTTCTGTCACTGGCAGGAGGGCAGTCTGTTTGGAGACTGCTTCGTTGGTCACGAAGTCGAACCAGCGAATGCAGAGAATCTGTCTCTGGCAGCGCATATGGAATGCCTGTAGTCTTTCAGAGTCTCGTGTAAGCGAGTCCAAGTCTCAGAACCATCTACTGTAATGGCGTGCAATGACTGATAAATTCGGATCTTAGTACCGAGCTGTATCTGTCTTTTCCCATAAATTTTGAAGAGATTTTGACTGGCAGATGCAGCCCCTATGCCGATTCTAACAAAGTCAGACCCGCTGAAACCTGACATCAGAACTCTGGACACTACCTCACTTAAGTGAATTCTGACAAGCAATTTCATCCACCTGGTGTCCATTAACGTTCCCTGTTTCCTTTCAAAATCCTCCAGAACCTAAAAGATCACCACCTTGGTTTTTGTTGCGGACACGTCACATTCCTAGTTTGGAGGCTGTCGACTCAATAAATTGAGTGATGTTTCTAGGTTCTTAACGGACGTTTCCAGATGGCCAACGTCGTAACAGTAGTCTAAAATCGGACAAACCTTTATGTTCCGGTGAGGGTTTATCCCGGTCTGGTCAATGAGCATGCTCCAGGATCCAGTCCATAGCCCTTGTAAAGAGTGCTGGAAACCAGGACACAGCCCTGACGGACTCCTGAAATAAAATGAAGAATATCTAAGATAGCATGCCATTGATGCGCACTTTTATAATCGTTTCCCTCGTGAATTTCTTTAATTAAGCTCAATAAGAATGTTGGAACACCAATACCATTGGTGCCATCCAAAGTGCCTGACGGTCTTCAGAGTCGGGCTTTTTCAGATCGACGTTTCCACCTGCAACGGTCTTTAAATTCCCGATGGATTTCGGACCTAGGAGTCTGACTGCGAGAATCGCGTCCATCGTGGTTTGGCCCGCCGTGAATCCGGACTGCTGTGGGCGACGTTTCGCTGTCAGAAGTGGATTGAGGCTTGATGTAAAAACTGGGTCCTGGAAATTGTTGACCTCAGGTGTCCATCGATCGGTCACACATGCAGCATTACTAATCAAATTGATTAATTATTTGGTAGAGTTCAATTAATTAGACCTATTGAGCTATGCTCCAATTTTGGTCGGCCTACGTTTCATTAGACAAACTATAAGGCCTATCGTGAAAAGTTACTGTACTAAGGCAGTATTTAATATTCGCGGTTTAGTGGCCCGTACATTTTATTTGCCTTCAAGAGCCCTGACCAGTAGACCTACGCCTCTAGTTTTGACCAGATGAAAGCTCTTCGGGGGCGTGCGAGTTATCAGCAGCATGTCGGAGAGTGACTTCCTGCTGCATGTGCGTTGCCTTGTTTTGCTCGTCAAGAATTCGTGCAAAGAAAATTAAGCAGGAATCTTTTGAAAATTCTTCAGGGTATATTTGCTTCTACTAGAACTGAACATTTCCGACATGAAAATTCGTCCAAATACCGAAAGGGAAAGAAAGCCCCCGGCGTAAAATTCAGTTCAAGTCCATCACAAGCTTAAATTAGCGAGCTATGACACAAATCTGGAAATGGATTAGTACTCCGAAGGTTAAATTCTTCGAATCGGTAGTCATATTGGAAAACATTTACAATTTACTCTATTATAGTCTGTAAAGAACAACAATTAGCGCAGAGGAAACATCGACGACTTCGGTCGCCTGCGATATAATAAATACCAATGCTACCGGAACCTCGTAGAATCTACTGAACGGCAAGCGGCGATCTCGTGGATTGGCGACGTAGTACGTGGCCGACGGAGCGGAGCAATGGCGTCGACGATGGTCGCTGGAGTCCTCTTAGCTGCGATCGTTTCTCTGAATTCTGTGGCGTTTGGTTTGTATTTCCACATCAGCGAATCGGAGAAGAAATGCTTCATCGAAGATATCCCAGACGAAACGATGGTCGTCGGTACGTAGTCCATCGTCACATACGAACATAAGGAACCGGTCGAACGTGCCCCCGTATACAGAACCTAAGGTGCTATATAAATTCAGTATAGCAGTCAGATCTATTGCTTTGCATTGTGCTCGAATTCTGGAATAGGAATTCTTCTGCCTTTTGGATTTTATATGGAACATGAATCTCACTCATTAAGATCATCTATTTATTATGATTCGTGTAATTGTTTTCTTCCTGTTTGCTGTAATGTATTTATTTGAATGACTGTGTTGTGGTTCTGTGCACATGCTGGCATGCAGATTGCAGAATTGCATTGCATAAACAAGCTACTGTAGCTTAGCATATTGGAGAGTTAACAACCAAACTTTCTTTTTGACTTGTATTGTGTGGCAACGGATATAGTATAATTTTCGTACTTTGTGCTGTGAAGTATTTGAGTACTGGTTAATTTGTCTTCTTTCATCGCTATGCAATTAATTGAAATACCCGTAAGCAGAACGCTAAATTACATTGGTCGTAATTTAAATAAGCATTGTTAACTGTGTTGCTACAGGAAAATACAAAGTGGAGATTTACGACAGAGAGCAGAACAAATTTGTTCCTTCAGTGGCTGGTCTTGGGATGCATGTTGAAGTGCGTGATCCTGAGGAGAAGACACTGATGTCAAGGGTAGGAATTCTTCTTCTGTAATTCTGCCTTTTGGATTTTATATGGAGCAGTTATCAAGTAGAGATCGTTGGGTAAGACAAAACACCCTGTAGAAGTTTCTGCATATATTTACAATTACTGTAGCTAGATTACGGCTGTTGTCCTTTGCAAGTTGTACACTGATTTTCTTATGCATACATCTGTTTGGACTTTGGAATTTAATTTACAAACTGCAAATACAGAAGTTCATTATTGAAGCTTAGGTATAATTCATAATTCATGATGTTCATGATTTGTAAATGGATGATTGATCGTTAATAATTTAAGATGAATTGCCTTCTTTTATTTCAGACGTATGCAGCTGATGGTCGTTTTACATTCACGTCTAGCATTGCAGGGGAACATATCATTTGCCTGCACGCCAATTCTTCTATTTGGTTTGGTGGCAATCAGCTGGTAGGTATTCTCACCTCTTCAGTCGTAAGTTTTCCTTAGAATCGGTTGAGTGTCAGTTCCGCCTTAGATGAGCCGTTAACCTGGATTCGATTCCTGGTCACTTGCTGGTCTACCACTGCAGAGTGACATTGATGTGGTTTGCATGGCTCTTTAAGCTGATTGATGACCAGTATATTATTTTCAGAGTGCTCTGTGATGGAAGATTTAGTTTCAAGATCTGCTTGTTTCTGTATTTCTAGAGGGTACATTTGAGCATTCATGTTGGAGAGCGTGCGAACGATTATCAGGAAATAGCAGCAAAAGATAAATTGAGCGAGTTGCAACTGCGTGTTCGACAGTTACTGGACCAAGTGGAACAGATATCAAAGGAACAGAACTACCAGAGGGTGAGTCTTATCAGCCCAACAGAACGTTTTAACCCATTTCCCATTTGCCCCAAGAATACTCGTCAATTTTGCATTACGTAAATGAATGGGTAAAGGGTTAATGTATCACATTTTGAGTTCTAGTTGAAGTTTGGCAGGTCCAGATATATTATCTCAGGTCTTAATTTTTAAAAGAAGTACATTTTATGTGGACTAATTAATCTTCGAAGCACAGATGTTAATGTGAAACTACTGCTATTTGGCTAAGTGGACTGCATTGCTTATTATTTCACCAAAATTATTCTTTATCGTGAATGAATGCTGCCATATCAAGCAGAAACAGACCTGATTAACGAACAGCTTACCAGGCGACATTGTATTTCTGTGAGTTCATTGGTTGTGTTGTTTTGATTTAGTATCGAGAGGAGAGATTTCGCGAGACGAGCGAAAGTACAAACCAGCGTGTTCTATGGTGGGCCATCGCACAGACGTTAATACTTGTTGTCACAGGACTGTGGCAACTGAGACATCTTAAGAGTTTCTTCGAAGCAAAGAAACTTGTATGAGTCTTTGGTCTTTAGAGACCTTTCCTATTGTCTGTCTTATGTAACTGTCTGCCTTTTACATTACATTCTTTGAGTAAATTATCAAATGTTGTGCATTTGACAGTAATATTGGTTGGATTTTATTCACACATAGTGTACAGTAGAAGTTCTGTAGGACTAGTTAAATTAGTTTCTGCCGCTGTAGCTTTTATTAGCAGCAGGTCACCGTCAATGCTAACAATTACCATTGATATAGAAAGAGGTATGTTCAGCTTAGAAATTGTAGCAGTTATCAACTACTCACGATTATGAATTGACCAGGTTGATGAACTTTTATTAATCTTTAGTAATAATTTACAGCAGTATATTTTGGGATCCGTGTGGCTATTTCATGGTGCTGACCGGTTTTTAGGATAATTTAAATCTGTCAAGTGGTCACTGCTGTGGAAATTCACCATTTTAAAATCTTATTTTCTGCAAATCTAAAATCTCTGATTCCCTGACCTTTTATTTGCAAAGGTCTTGCTGATCGTCATGTATACATGTGCAACTTGTTGTTTTATGTGTACTTGGTAACTAAAATGAATTGTTTATAATTCTTTTGTGATATCATGCGCGTATTTCTTTTGACTTATCTTTAAATCGCATGTATATTAATTTCTTTTCATCATGTTCAATAGGTAGACACTTTTCAATTGGCACATATCTTTATGATATGTATATGAGATCTGTAAACTGAATTCCAAGTTGAAAGACCAATCTCTTGTCAATGAATGAACTTGCAATTATTATTTATCAATATACTCTTACATTATGTTGGTGGAAAGCCATCTGCCATTAAGCTAGATTTGACCAAAGTCTGGTTTTTAGTTTAACTTTCACGATTGCGTTATGGCTTAGTAGGCTTTCAGCAGCTTTAATTTGGTTTTATTATGTACCACATGCTTATATTAAAAATTTTCATCTGTACAAATACATCTTATTTATTTTAATATATATGATGGATAGTTTAGCTTTGTCAAAAGCTGCACTGGTTTGCCTTCTAAATTTGCAAGCACTATTTCTGTGTAAAGTCTAAAGTGGTGGTGGTGGGGGTTTGTTTTGTGTTTTTCTCCTCCAGTTAAAACTACATTTCTCTAATGAAATTAGTTTAAGTTTAGTAAATTTGAGGTAATAATAAAGATGTCGGTAACCGTGTACTTCTTTGGAGCAGAGTTCTACTTCAACGTATTTTTATGATGCTTTGGATCAGTTTTTAATATTTACCGGTATATTGCTGTCAGATTGAATATAAACAAGAAATGATTCAAGTTGTTATAAGGATCTCTTGATGTAGACCTGCTTTACGAAGGCAATAAGCTGTAAGATTTGGGTAGAGGAGAAAATTCTACATTGACATTCTATTTCTTTGATTTAATTGCATTAAATTGTCGACAACTTCTTCCTTATTTAGACATTAGAGCAGCAGTTCTCAACCATGTTGGTCGCGACCCCGACGGGGGTCGAATGATGATTTGCCAGGGGTTGCCTGAGACTGTCGGAAATATGGGGTTGTCTCTTTTCTGATGCGCGAAACTTGATATTGTACAAAATTCCCCATTGGTAGTTACTAGTTTTTTTTTTACTATAATTGTCATTCTAGGATAGACATTGCAGACAATTGAATCAGAATGATTTCAAACATTTTAATTGTAGTAGCATTATTATTTTTAACAGTTTACATTGTGAACGAAACTAATAGTACAGTTAGGGTCGCCGCATCACGTGGAATTAAAATGGTTGCGGCACTATTGAGGTTGAGAACTGTTGCATTAGCTAGAGCAGTGGTTCCCAAACGGTGGTACGCGTACCCCCAGGGGTACAAAATGGACTTTCTAGGGGGTACGCGGCGGAAAGTGGAAAGTCAGCGGAATTCTTATGCACTGATGTTTGATAGTAACAAATTTCACAATTCACAATATTTGCAAAAGTTCTAAAAAATTGTGATTGGATTTGATTTTCTCAAACTGCAGTGACAGATGTAGACCTTTTGGACTCCTCTAACCCATCACCCCTCGCTATAAGTTTAAAGTTTAACCTGTCCTATCACCTTGTGGTAGTGGACTCTTCCTTGGTCAGCGCGGCAAATTCAAAAATCGCCCTGTGTTGATCACATAGATTTATTATTACTGGTATTAAAGTCTATGGTGGATCCTACTGATAGCGTTGACTTGCGGACGAACACTTCTCGTTTCGCCATCTTGTGTTGTCATTGATTCATTTTATTGTTTTAATTTGACCGATAGGTTATGCAAGTTTAACTTTGAATGCTACAACTTACAAGTACGATATTTTTATCCTAATAAGCTTTAATAAAACCTAGTAGGTCTAGTAACTAGTTAATGATTATGGCTAATGCAGTCCGATTACATGTAGGTTTGAAGACATTATTAAATTTCATGATTCAGATACTATGTTTATGCTTTTAAAAATCGAAAGTGTGCTTCCTTAAATTTACTTTGAAAATTAGGGGTACACGGATTTTCGAAAATGTCTGAAGGGGTACGCCGACCGAAAAAGTTTGGGAACCACTGAGCTAGAGTATGACTTTCCAGTCTTGTCAGAAATATTGTTTTACCTCACTCACAAGATTCAAGGCTTATAAAATGTGTTATCATTTTGAAAGCTACACAAAAGATAGTATTCTCCATATCCTTCATATCTTGCTATGCTAAATTTACTAATATTTTCTAGCTATGCCCATATAACCAGAGCTATGCCACTGTCCCTGCTATCAATGTGGCAGCAGTAGCCGTTTGACTGCTGTTTGAATTCATACGATCACTTCTGTTATACAATATGGGACAGACTTGGCCCCATAATCAAATTTCAGATCACCATTTCAGATGCCCTTACTTTCTAGTTGACAGTTTAATTTTCTGCCTTAATTACAGTAGATTCATTTACCATAGGTTTCAATGCATACAACGGCTTTAAGTGGGATGGACTAATTCCCTCCTCTTCCTCTCTAATTATCTGAAAGTTGAGCACTGTATAATAATTAGTGGTACAGTGTATTTGTTAAGCGGCTCAAAATTAAGATTGCCTCTGTGTAAAAACGAGGCGCTATAAGAAAACTACGTTACAATAGCTGCGTATCTACGTTGAATAGAGGGAAAAAATGTGCATCGGCCGGGAATCGAACCCGGGCCGCCCGCGTGGCAGGCGAGCATTCTACCACTGAACCACCGATGCTGTACAACGGAATGTCGAACGAATTGTGCATTTATTAGACTACCTAGTATCGTTTACCCAATATTCAACTTTACTCAATGCGATAGCTATTTATACGAGTCAATTAAGAAGAAAAGAAAACAGGTGGTCTTACAACGGCCAATTGCTATACAATGTTTGCTGTTGTGTTCGATAGATGGCGATTGTTCCTCTCGTCTTGTGAAACTTCAACTGTTCATCTGCATGCGTTGAAACAGTTTCCAATTGTCGGGATGTTGGGAATGGGGACTTGAGAAGTTGAGATATCTGCCCAATAAACACCAAACGTTGGGCCATTGCAGGGCCGACGCGTGTAAGTGCGGGCCACATGGCGATATTGGCCGAAGACCCGCCAACAGATTTATGCCCACAGTGGGCCAATGAAGCTGGCCCAGCCGCGGCCAGTCGTCGCTTAATGTTTACCGGCGTAGTAATACGCACTATAGTTCCGGTGCACTATTTTAGCTGCTTAATCAAGTGTAAATCAACAAATAACGCATAATATTATCATAAAGTTATAATTAATTACACTTATATTAATTATAAATTAAATTAGTGCATCCTTGTTTTGAATAACACTTAATCATAACTTTTAGAAGTTTTTGTAATTCAAATAAATGTTACTGCGGGACTGATATATGGCCGCGATCTGCTGCTCTCGTTAAACGCTGTGAAGTGAGTTGAATTTATTTTTGTAACAAGTTCATTTTTAAAACAAATCTTGTAATTCAATTGTCTGCACTTAATGTGTGAGTGGTGAACTTTGCAATTTGAGGCTTCCCTATGAAACTTGACTTGGCTCTTAAAACATTGTCATGCGCTGTTGCGCCGCCATGTGATGGTATATGTAGCACGTACGCGATCTATAATTATAATTGTGGAGGGGTGGGCGGAAACTGGCGATTAGAACCCACTGCTTACTGTTACACCTGTAATTCTCTGGTTTCTCTATTCACTGTTGTGTATAAAAGTGTAAGCATCTAGTATCGGAAAGTCGTGTCAATGTGTTCATTCATTCATTAATTCTTGGACGATTTCTATAGCGCTGTAACAAGGCTGAGGCCCACAACAAAAGCGCTTTAACATCTCAACTATACCCCAACCCAAACAGATGCGTTTTTAAGCTCTTGATGAAGTGCTCAGGAGTATTAGCCGTGGTGACATCGTCGGGAAGAGAGTTCCACAAGATGGGGTTGCCGCGTGTGAAGGATCTCTCTCCAAACTTAGTAGTCTTGGAGGGAGAAGGAACCTGAAGTTTGACCCCGACTCGAACGGAGTGACAATCTCCTATCACTGCACTGCGGTCTCTTTACAACAGAGGCGAGATACTCTGGACAGTACAGGTCCGTGTTGCTGATATGTGTGGACTTGCATAAGAATATGACATGCTTATGATGCTTATGTACAGCCAGTTGGTGCAAAATATTGTGAAATGGGTTCAAAATTTAAAATGTTGGCCTATAGTATAACAGCATTGAATGTCAGCTGGTCCAACAGATGCATTATGCAAATATAAGGAATTGTTTTAATAGATGCAATTAGCATTATGCAAATATAAGGAATTGCTTGAATAGACACAATTAGCATGTTCTCCAGTTTGTTAACAGTAATTTTAAAAGCATTTTACTATTCTTTCTTATATAGAGACTCATATAGAGAACAAGAAACACAAACAGCACTTTTTTAGTGCAAGAGTGGTGGACAGATGGAATGAACTGGATGAGGGGATAGTAACAGCCACAACTGTGAATGGGTTCAAAATAAACCTCAGTAGTTTAGGATATTATATTGGACAGGAACAACAGTGGTTCTCACACAGGGCAGTCCCTAGTGAACCACTTTAAACCTTGTTATATTATTATTATATATATTATTATATTATATTAAATCAACATGCTGTCCAGTACTGTTGTGGATGTGTTGTTCAGCATTTGCTACCTCTGAAGAGTACTGCATGATTTTTGCAAAATTAAATCGAATTGATTCCAAAATTGAGATATTGTCGCGGGAGTGTCACTATGCTTGTCAACAGAGGTGGAACAAGAGGCAGCAGCTTGGATGTTCCCACTATGCCTGAAGGAATGAAACTGCCAGCCGATGCAGTCAAAGATTTGAAGGATGCAGCATCTTTTGTCAAGCAGAATGAGCAAGCTGGACAAGGCTTGGTTAGATGGTGTTAATTTTATTAACTGGTACAGTAAGATCCAGGTTGAGTGTGCCCCACATTTCATCTCTGATATTTATTTCTGAATAAATATTCAGATGTTTATCTCTTAATGGGCCTTCTGTTACCCTATTTGAGCCATTTAAATATGCAAAATTCGGCTTATGTCTCAAATTAGCCTACAGCAAGATGATGTACTCTGCCGAGAACATTGAACATGCCAGTAGGGCCCAAAATTTATACTTTAGCCAATGCTATCATGTATTGGATGTGTGTGTACCGGTACATTATATGTAGCCTACCTAGTAAAATACGACGTACTTTATGAAGGTTTAACTGGAACTGTTTAGGCAAGATACTTGTCAACGTTTGGAGCGACAACTATCACCGATACAGTTAATGGTATGATGAAGCGATTATGATGAACGAATTGTCCTGCCAATTCAACTGGGCTGGAAACAGGGGAAAGCACAGCTTCCAAGCACTGGGATTGTCACCTTCCATATGTGGTATATGCACTCTTTATTTTGTTTGCAGATTTCAGGTCACAGTGGTTGTGTTTGTATATATTTGATAAGAGTTTGAGTCATTGCAATAGATTGCTTTTTTTTTGTCGTCTTCAAAACAGCTGTTACAGACAAACTTTATTTATTGACACTGACTGTAATGGGCTTAAAACAATACAAAGTGATTTGCAGTTATGTGTAGGAAGTTGGTTAAACTAACAGACTATGCACCAAAATGATTCCAGAGCAGCAAGCTAGAAGTCCAATTACACCAAACTCTTGATCAGTACGTTAATAATAATAATAATAATAATAATAATAATAATAATAATAATAATAATAATAAAGCATGTATTATTACTGCTCACCCAAATATATGCTGATGTCAGGCTTCATATTAAATTGACCAGTGCCAATATTTAGGTGTTATGTCTTTGTTGTAATTGCTTGTACTGTGCAGCTCCTTCAGTTACTGTCGAGACCATGGATAGTGTTGCTGCAATAGTGCAGGCTTCTAGTGACTTGTAAATACATTGACCAACTTGCTTGAGATACCAATCGTTAGCAGCTGTGGCTGGTATGAGCTAATGCAGACGCATCTTCTTAGAGAAACTCAGAGCAGATTAGCATGTTTGACCATAGGTATACATCATCTAGAATGCAACTTTAGGGTGAATATTACATGAGGTATTATTGAGAGAAAAATTATATATTTGTATTTCAAATCAACAGTATTTGATGTCTCAATACTGTTGTCTAATTTGCAGATGCTGTGCGAATTAACGAACAAACGAGAGATACCGTCAACAGGCTGGCTGAAGATAAAATTAAGGTCTGGTTGAGACAGGCTCGGGACAGAGATGGTGGTCGGAAACGTTTTCTGACTGCTGCTGCAAAGCAGTCATCTGATAAAAGACGTTTTGAACAACTTCCCTCAGACCAGGAGTCTGACAACAGTGTCAAATCTGATAACTGACCTACAGCTTCTGTTAAAACAATGTCACATATTTAAATTACGATATAGTGAAGAAATTGTTTAGAACTGGTCATTTTATTCAAATTAGTTGTTCTTTTGGACTTTCAATTTGACTAGTTTTCATTGCTTTTGGCAGACATTGTAGCCTTTTGTACTGTGCAGTCTGCAGCTGACCCCATGCACGCCCGCACATTGAGGCAAGAGATTACACTTGCCCTCCTGGAAAATGCAAATACCAATATTTCACACTAAAATTTGAAAACCTTGATAAAATACTAACTGTGACTATTGTGTTAAAATGTTTTCCCTCCTGGAAAAATTTATGTTGCATAACCGTGATCATTGTGTTTTGCTCCTCCTGGCGAAAATTCTGCGGGCGCCCATGGCTGTAACCAATTAGTAAGCAAATTTAATATCTGTTAAAGAGATTTAAGAGATTTCATTGTCGTTTTTGGCTTGTATTTTTTTATAATATCTATACCAGTAAATCAGTTGAGGCTGTAGATGGCAATCAATAATTTTCATATATTTTTGTTGTCAGATCTGATCAATAATTGATATTGGCTGTTAAAATGTTGTACCACTTACGTGAAAGTGCCGCTAGCATTATTTTTTTAGCATTATTTTTTGTTCAAAAATTGTCACAGCAATTATGTTGATACATGTATCAGAATCAGTGTTTATTCTAGCCATCTTGATATTGTGGGGATTTTGAAATGTTTGGGGGGGGAGGTCTGAGTCTCCAAAAACCTTGACAAGCAAAACAGAAGATCATCCATCCTTCCTAATATCCTTTACCCTTCTCAAGTTCTCATTTACCCTTCTCAAATGCCCTGGCAACCAAATAAATTGTCATCTTTACATTTTGCCCTCTCCAAAAAAGCCCCCCATCCTCACACTTTTGGGGGGAAATTATAAAACTTTGGATGGGGAGAATTCCCCCGAGAAGGCCTAGAATAAACACTATCACAATTGATCATCGATCTTGCATTGTAAGTTGTATGCTGACTATGTTTGTCATTGATTTTTTTAAAAATTAATGTTATGTTTTAGAAGTGAAGGGTGTGAGAGTTTATATATGGTAGGATGGTGCAGTATTATATGCTGGCCCACTGAAGGACCATTGAAGGCCGGATACAGATACGAACTGAGGGCCCTTTGATGGCCGGGCATGTAGGGCCTTTATAGGACCAATTTGCAAAATCTATGAGGGCCCACTGCAGATATAAATTGAGGGCCCTTTGAGGGCCCGACATGCAGGGCCTTTATAGGGCCAATTTGCAAAATCTATGAGGGCCCAATGCAGATATGAACTGAGGGCCCTTTGATGGCCCGACATGTAGGGCCTTTATAGGACCAATTTGCAAAATCTTTGAGGGCCCAATGCAGAAAAATAGGAATTATCGACATTGGCCCCTCAAAAAAAAATTCATTGGCCATATGATAGGGCCAACAAACTGTGTTGATTGGGTGATAACGGGTGTTTCTGCATGGTCATGCCATCAGTAGCGTCACTTCACACTTTTCTTGGGGGCGAAATAGTTTTTTTGGCAAATTTTAGGCATTTTTGCCAATTCTTTGCAACATTTTTGGTAATTTTGGCAAATTTGGGGCAATTTTGGGCCAATTTTGTCAAATTTGCATTTCAGAAATATTTTTTGGCAAATTTTTGGCTAATTTTGCGTTTTTTTTAACATTAATAGGCCCCTACATTATAAATTATTTTTCTATCCTTAGGGGGCACGGCCCTCTGCCCCCCAAATGACGACCCTGCACGCCATCCCCGCTGGTGGCCCCGTATCCTTTCTCTTCCCAACCACGTTGAAACTCATCATCAGTGTTTCTGTCTCTCGACAGGTCCAGGTATCCAGTTATTCCACTCCGATCGATTGCTTGCTTCTTCTTTGAGTTCCTGATATCCTTTATTCATCATCCACTCCAACATCATCTTTCTCGGTCTACCTCTCACTCTCTTTCCCTCTATTTTTCCTTCGATTATTGTTCTTAGTAAAGAGTCATGCCGGAGGACATGTCCCATCCAATTTCTCTGCCTTTTCCGGATTGTATCTATCAGGCTTCTTTCTTCTTCTATCTCCTTCATGACTTCCTCGTTTGTCTTATGCTCTGTGTATTTTACTTTTAGCATTTTCCTCCAAATCCACATTTCAAAAGCCTCTAATAGTTTTATATCTTCCTTTCTCATTGTCCACGTCTCCGCCCCATACAACGCCACACTCCATATCAATGTTTTTACCAGTCTCTTTTTTAGGTTTAGTTTTAGTTTACTTTGCATCAGCTCCTTTCTCTTGTAAAAAGCTTCTTTTGCTATTGCTATACGTCTTCTTATCTCTTTATTGCATCTGGCATCGGTTGTTATCAGACTTCCTAGATAGCTAAATTCCTTCACTTGCTCTATGATCTGTCCGTAAACCTTTATTTCCACTCTCGTTCCCACTTAAACAAAGCAGAAGGAGTGGACCACATACCAGCAGAAGCAATAAAGATACTAGGAGAGAATGCAACAAACGAACTGGTCGAAATCTGCCAACAAATCTATATGACAGGAGAATGGCCGAACGATTTTCTACAATCAATAATGATTCCGATTAAAAAGAAAGTAAATGCAATGGAATGCGAGGACCATAGAACTATCAGTCTATTATGCCATGCGGCGAAGATAATACTCAAGGTCATTAAAAAGAGTACAAGCGAAAACAGATGTAATAGGATTCCTTGGAGAGGATCAGTTTGGGTTTCGGAAGGGGAAAGGAACACGGGATGCAATCGGATGCTTAAGAATGCTAAGTGAGAGAAGACTTCAAAATGGAAAAAATATCTATATATGCTTCGTGGATTACGAAAAAGCGTTTGACAGAGTAGACTGGAGGATTTTGATGAGAGCACTGAAAAGGGTGGGAGTGGATTGGAGAGACAGAAGACTGATAGCAAACCTATACCTTGGACAGTCAGTGAAGGTGAGAATAGAGGAGAACTGAGTGAATCGTGCATGATTGGCAGAGGAGTAAGGCAGGGATGTCCACTGTCACCGCTGCTGTTTAACATATACATCGAAGAATTAGTACAAGAGGCGATGGAAAATACAGATAAGGGAGTTAAAGTTGGAGGAGTACTACTAAAGGCGCTGCGCTTCGCAGACGATCAGGCCATGCTAGCAAGCAATCAAAAAGGGCTTCAGGAAGTAATGGATAAACTGATACAAGTGTCAGAAAATTATGGAATGAGAATCAATACAAAAAGACTAAAGTTATGGTAACGTTGAAACTACCGAAGCCTATTACATCAGTGGCGGCTCTAGGATTTGGCAAGTGGGAGGCCGTTGGGGGGGCAACTTCTAATCATGGGGGCCAACCATTTGTTGTTTAATGTATGTAGCATTAAGTATAAGGTCCCAACTGGGGGCACTGGGAGGGGGCAGGCTCTCAATAGGGGCACGGGCCCCTGGCCCCAGTGGAGCCGCCACTGTATTACATCTGGATGATATAGCAGGCTTACGGTTACGCTTAGGGCCTCTTTCGCTTTGACTGATTTACTCGATCTTTCCCTCAGGGGCGTAGCCAGGAATTTGATTTGAGAGGGTATAAATATTTTTGGTGGGTATAAATCTTAACTATAAACCACATTTAACCACATGTAAGTCACATAAAATACTTTAAGGTAGACTGATTTTGAGGGGTATATATAGGTCTACCGATATACCCCCTGTCGCTACGCCCCTGCTTTCCCTCTGACTGATCTCTGGAATGACCTGGTCTTTTGCGGATGGATTTGAAGTACCATCGATTGATAACCTTGGATATTAGAACTGGTGCTATAGAAGTGCATAACTATTTTTTTATTATTTATTATTTATTTGTATCTTTATGCTTTGCTGGTGCATGGAATTCCATGGATATGCATTTCGATGCACAACTTTTCAGAAAATCCTATGGCGCAATCCTAACTATAGGGCCTACATTCTACCCACCTTGTTATCATGCTCCCCCCATAGAAATACTTTCATGCGGCTGCCTACCTGTGCCTACAGCCATGCCTACAACCAGGGCCGCCGAAAGGAATTCCAGGCCCCGGAACAAAAAAATTTGCGGCCCCTTAAGAAATTAAGAAAAATTTATCAAGTCTCCGAAAAACCTGGCAAGCAAAAAACGTTATCAACTCTCCAAAAACAGCCTGACAAGCAAAAAAACGTTGTCAATTCTCAAAAAACATCATGACAAGAAAAAAACCTTATCGTCACCGGATCTGGGCACCTTAAAAGCTTCATGGGCCCCGGTACGATGTACCGACTGCACCCCCTCTCCTCAGGCCTGTCTACAACCTTGACCACCACTTCGGCCTACTACGGGTTACGGACTATGGATTTCATTACAGATTGAGCGTTCGCGAATAAGCTGGTTGCAGACTCCCTAGCTGCGCCAAGCTTTCGGGCAGCGCTATATAAATCTCGTTTTGCTTACTTACTTCTTTTACTAAATACTATCTGTATATGCATGGATAACCCACCGATTTACTGTATCTCGGTGGCATAACCGAGTAAGCCTAACGCCATACCTGATCGGCATGGTGGATTACTAAAGCTAAGCAGTGGCGGCTCCAGGATTTAGCAAGTGAGGGGGCGCCGATGGAGCGGCAACTTCTAAGCATAGGGACCAACCATTTGTTGATATGTAGGCCTATGTAGTAGCAAGTATAGGGTCCCAGCAGGGTGCCACTGGGGGCAGGCTTTCAATAGAGGGGACGGCCCTCCGGACCCACCATGTGGAGCCCCACTGAGGCTAAGAACACTAACAAGTTACAACTGGGTGGAGCAAAGGTTTGGTAAACGAGTGTAGGCCTATCCAGTGTTTATTCTAAGCCTGTTTGGGGGGGATTCCCCAAAGTTTTAAAATCCCCCAATTGTATATGTTGGCTTGAGGGATGGAAATCCCCCCCAAAAAAAGCGTGAAGAGACAAATCTTGTCCCCCCAAACATTTCAAACTCCCTCTTCTCAATGTCAAGGTGGCTAGAATAAACACTGGGTCTATTAATCGGGGCTTTTTGGATGCCAACAGTGAGAGCGACTTCCCGATGCTTAGGGCCTATCTGGGCGGGTTTCCAAAATAACAGAAACAACGCAAATCATTACGAGTGACGCGTTGACCGATGTAACCTGCACTCACTGGGTCATGCAAAGAGTCAGCCATGGGCGCCCACAGAAATGTTTCCAGGAGGGGGCAAAACATAATGGTCATGGCTATGCCACATAAATTTTTCCAAGAGGGAACAAAACACTTCTTAACACAATGGTCACGTTTAATATTTTAGCAAGGTTTTCAAATTTCAATTGAAAATATTGGCATTTTTATTTTGCAGAAGGGGCAAGTGCCCCCTCTTGCCCCAGATGTGCGGGCGCCCATGCTATCAGCCGAAATTCTGCATTGCCTTTTGCTGACCCACTTTGCTATCTAGATTGGTTTATATTGTTCGTTAATAAGATCTTGTGGATTTATATTCAAAACGTCTGGGGAACGGCACGCTCCATCCACAAAGCCAAACGAACGCCTAACTAAAAAAACGCCTTCGTTTGTGCAGAATCAATGAACCGTGAAACCAAATGCCCGCCTCAAAGCAACCAGGAACCCCCGCGATTCGTGTACACGCTTCAGGGCATTTCTAGGTGTCCACCAGAATCGAAGGACTCGACTCTAAATCGGCATGCTAGAAGAGTTTTCGAAATTTCTTCCTCAAAACTCTGGAATTTCATTAGGGCTATATTTTCGTATCACAAGACTCGCGCCATTTCGCCGACTGACGTAACTGGTAGCCTTAGCTATAGGCACCAAAGAAGATGAGTGTTTTGACGTCGAGTTTTCTCGTTTTGGTGTTTATTCTTTACTTCGAACCAGGTAAATATAGCAAGAAATTTCAAGTTTTTACTTTATAACACATTTTTCTTTAAAATAGTGGGATTCATGTTTCGGAATCCCTATAAATCCGAATTCATTAGGCCGAAGTCCGTACGTAGGCCCTGTCCAAAATTGGTCAAGGCTATATATTTTTCCTGTATGTAGGCCTATCAGGCTGCGATTCATCTATAAATCACGCAGGCCTACATGTAAATCTTAAAATTTTGACCGGATGTACACTGTAGGCCTATATAACCGAATAAAGCAAGTTTATATGTTCAGTAGCGCACCCGCTAGCAGCGGCGTAGCGACAGGTGGGGGTGTATATCGGTGTGTATAGACCAGCCAGGGTTGTTTCTATGTTTATCAATTTGGGAGGGTGTCCGTAAATTCTAGAGGTCCCCTGCCAACAAGTCTGACAAGCAAAAAAGGTCATCCATCCCACAGCTGATATTGGAGGGGGAGGTGTTGGCAGAGGCGGACCGAGGAGGGGAGGGGGACATATGTCCCCGGGCGCCGAGGTGAGGGGCGCCAAAATCGGGTATTTGGGTAAGTGAAACGCACACGAAAGAAGAAGAAACACGTGTGACGACCTTTTTGTAGCTTGTCAGCACTAAATGACTAGGGGCGCCGTAAGAGCTGAGGGGCGCCAAAAACGATGTGACGACCTTTTTTGTTTTGCTCGTCAGCAGTGTTAGGGGCGCCAACGGTGCACTTTGTCCCCGGGCGCCGCATACCCTCGGTCCGCCTCTGGGTGTTGGGGAGGGTGTCGGTCTGAAATTGGGGGGTGTTGGGCACAGTTGGGGTGGTAGGGGTGTAAAAACATCCATGCCCAACCCACCCACCCCACCCAAAAAAATAATCAGTCTACTTTAAAGTTTTTAAGTCTTGTTCGCATGTGGGACATTAGGCCTAACATACGTTTTGATTTTGAAATAGCAATAACTAGTTAAGTTTTACCCCCCCCCCCATCAAATTCCTGGCTACGCTGCTGCCCGCTAGTTGAATCAATTGTAGTCTATTGAAGAAGAGCGGAACGCCGCTTGGGCCCAGTGGAAAACACGAAAGGGACAAAAATTTCCCAAGAATTGACCCCCCAGCAGATGTTGACTGCGATATATTTTGTAGGTCGACAATAAGATAAAAGTGGCGTCTAAAGGAAGAGGACAGATCTTCCGATACACTGACGCCTTTTAAACTATGTTCAATGACCGCTAAAAGAAAAACTGGTAAAGTGTTTCCTCTGCTGCTTGACCAAACATACTCTCTCTGCCTATGTCTATGTCTATTTCTGTCCGTCTGTCTGTCTGCCTCTCTCTGTCTCTGTATCTTTCTCGGATACTGGCTCAACCCTACCCTACCCTCCCTCATAAAATAAAATTTTCTTATCGGCTATGTCCGAATTTCATGTTGTCTGGGACCAGATCCGTAGTATTCGGTCTACTTACAAACGGTTTGTGATGTTCGGGCGGCACAATAAGAGGGGGCAATTAATTTTCGGTCTATAGCTATATAGTCTACATCCAAGGTAAGGAAAATCGCCTTGTATTAGTTTGCAACGGTCATTTGCAATTCACGCAGCTACATGCATAGCATATTGTATTTTCATGGACTTTTGCCATTGAATTGACATTACCAATAGCAGGGCGTCTCACAGAGACTCCCTGCCAATAGTAAAGAGATGCATTTCTTTACTATTGGCAGGGTCAAAGTCAAAGTCGCTGACTTTTGTCTTCCATTTTTTAAATTAAAATTTAATATTTTATTAAAGAATTTTGATCACATCTGCTGACGAACAAATTAGAACAACGAATGCTAGGGATTGCGGAGGGGTCGTCACCTGGAATGGAAGGGCGGCACCTGGAATGGGGGGAGGCACATATGATACCGCCCCGAGCGTCAAATACGGTTGAAATACCCTAGGTAGGTACGCCGCCACTGGTCTGATTTGCCACTTTCATAGTCAGTTTAACTTGTCAATATCATTATTTGAGAGAGAGAGAGAGAGAGAGATTTTAAGACAAGAATAGACAGAAATGATGAAAATGTTTAATGATTTTTTCCTCGGATTTTTCAAAGAGTCTCGTGGATTGGCCAAATTGGGATTGACTGAG
>CM030847.1:7429885-7544885 GCA_018105865.1 Metaphire vulgaris | reverse complement strand
GAAAAAAAAAAAAAAAAAAAACGTGGTCGTCAACATAAAATGGCCGTAAACATTTATAATAAACGGCTGACGAGCAAAAAAAAAAAAAAAAACCCTCGTCAAGAAAAAATTATGACTTGTCAAGGGCCCGTCGGCCATTCTGCACAGGGGCCCGGAATTTCTCTCGGAGGGCCTGCGTTCGATTACGCAGTCCTATTGCTGTTGCGAGTTTAGCTAGCCCACTTCTCTTTAAAATCGTATTGTCGTTACTGCTGAGACTGAGAGATTTACTGCATGCTGTCTAATGCTTAACAGTTACAAGATTCGCTATGCCTAAACAAAGTCCCTTAATCTCAGGTTATATTAAAATTTGCAAATTGGATAAACATCGAAGTTGCGGATGATGATGATGATGATGATAATAATAATAATAATAATAATAATAATAATAATAATAATAATAATAATAATAATAATAATAATAATAATAATAACTGTGGTTTAAGTAGTTTAGTAGGATACTTCTGTGTTGTTTAAACTTAAAAGTCATTATGTATGCAGAGGCGTAGCCAGGAATTTTATTTGGGAGGGTATAATGTGATTTGGGGGCATAAATCTTAAAAACGTTGAAAATCCTAAAAACGCATTAGAAACTGGTAGCCTGATTTTTGGGGGAGGGTATATATATATATATATATATATATACCGATATACCCCCGTCGCTACGCCCCTGTATGTAGGCTATGGGCAACTGTATATGCATGCTGTATATCATAGTGGCACAAAGACCTCGATGCGTGATTTGAGACTTAGATGTGTGAGTTCGTTCGGAGTTCAGTGTTGCTTCTGTAAATTTTCTCAAGCTAGCGTTATCTGTGAATCTGTGATTACGATTTTGATATTCACATATTTACGCGAATTGAGCGATCGCCGCAAGCATTTAGCAGCGAAGAGCAAATATTTTGCTCCACTTTTGCTATACAGCTGTACATGCATGGAGTGAGAGCGAGGAGAGATAGTTAGTTGTCTTTAATTCATCGTACCTCGTCTTGATGCATGTCTACAGTCTTCGCATGCCTATCTGTCTGTCCGTCTGTCTGTCTGTCTGTCTGTCTGTCTGTCTGTCTGTCTCTGTGTTAATACGCTGTGCTGCCTGCATTCTATAGTTTGCTGATTCTGTCCTATCTAGATTCGATATCTGACGTCTCAAGAAAATACCCAGAGTCACCTGCGCCGGAAGGATCAATCGAAATATCTGGCGCCGTATAAATTTCCCACCCACACACGTCTCCCGGAAACTAATGGACAGACGACGGACGGGGGTGGGGGGGGGGGGTGGCGTCCGTGATTCGCACGGGTTAATTGCAAAGCGGTCGACGTGAATTCACCGCCAGATGGCCGAAGACCACGGATTGCTCCATTCAGGATGAGTCCTCACTGACGCTCACGTCATTCGGAGCAAAGACGACGATAATCGCATATCAGAGATACTGCATCGGCAGAAGCTAATGACAAATATTATCAGTAAGTCCGTAATGAGAAATTCCACTCGATTGCGAGTTGCAATTGACCGCGAACGTCAAATTCATCACTCATTTTACAATTGGAACGCAGTTTTTCGGCGAATAATTTCTCTTTCCGGGAGAGAGAGAGACAGACAGACAGACTAAGAGACAGACAGACAGACAGACTAACAGACAGACCGACAGACAGACAGAGACGGAGAGACAGACAAAAGACAGAGAGTGAGAGAGACAGACAGAGACAAAGACACAAAATTTAAAAAAATTGTTTAAGTAGTCCTAAAGAGGATTTGCCAAAATTTCTAACGATTAAGCATTCAACTGTTGGCGCAAATCTGAATCCAATAAATTTTATAATCAATTCTATTTTTGAGTAGGCATTGGCCGCGAAGCGTATATCAAGATCTTCTGCAGATCAAGTCGAATGCGTTAGTTTAAAAAAATTATAAACACAGCAACACAGCAACTAAAAGGCCATGAGACATCGCAGGAAGAAATGCTTCAAGTAGTCTATAAACATGAGCATCACGTACGTGGGTCGAAGCACAGCACGTTATGAGTCAACTCATCATTAACCGTGGGCTCTACGCCCGTTGGTGTATAATAATACCATCTCCACAGTTTAACACCATTCTTTCCTGTTTCACTGCTCTGTGACTAAGATCCTGTAAACTGCTTCCACACCATTCTTCGACTGCGATGACACAATGCACTCTCTCTTTTTCTCTCTGTCCCTCTCTGTCTCTGTTTCTGTTTCTGTCTCTGTCTGTCTGTCTCTCAGGCCTGCCTAGAGAGGGGCAGATGACAAATACCCAGGGGCCCGGAGATTTGTAGGGGGCCCGGGGTGGGCTCGTAATGAACTTTCCTTATGCAATATATGCAATATTTAGACGTGAATGTTCTTGCAACCGAATATGATCAGCATGCATACACGCCATCTGGTTGTACCTGTATCAGGACGAAACGTCTTGAGAAGCAAAGAAAGGTCATCGCCAGTTTTTCCGAATTTTTCTTACAATCGTTGAACTTTTTGTAGGATGTTATAAACGTTTACAAACTTGCTCCATCAATCCAGAAATTTTTAAGGGCCCGTCACTGCTCTGCCCAGGGAATCGGATTTTCTGCTTGGTTTTCTGTCGACGGGACTGATTTCTCTCTCTCTCACTCACTCTCTCTCTCTCTCTCTCTCTCTCTCTCTCTCTCTCTCTCTCTCTCTCTCTGGACAGATTTGATGAAGTATTCTTTACTTGCTTAGATCAAAAAGTCATCAACTCCATATATCATACGAATAAAATGAAGTTCCTGAAAAGCAATCTATAAACGACTGATATCGCGGATTGAAATTTCGAAGAGTGTGATCGAAATGTCTGTCCGTTCATGGTGGTTCGAATGCAAGGAAGAGACTGGAGACTAAATCTTAAACTACTATATATATATATATATATATATATATATATATATATATATATATATATATATATATATATATACAATACTGTCTTAGACTGCACACATAATGTAGTGTATTGTACGTCAATATATTAACAAATGTTTTGGTGATGGAAGTACGGCATCAAAGACTGTTGCAGACGTTTGATTTTGACCCTCAAATAAAATCTCGACAGTTAATCAGTTAATGAGCGCTCTTCTTAGTCGAATCTTTGAGTCTTGTGCTGTTCTTCTGTTCTTTTAAGTATTTCGACAATTACGCGGTCGATAGGTTAACGTTTCCGACTTCTTTAATTAAGCAACGGATCAGTTCAAGATTGTATATCTTGGATCGCTTTTCCCTATGGCTGATTGTTCATTTCTAAAGCCAGTTTCACAACATTTCAGTTGATATGTTTGTGGCTTTAACGAAAAACGTAGTGTGACATCAAATTTCAGAGAGAGAGAGAGAGAGAGAGAGAGAGAGAGAGAGAGAGAGAGAGAGAGAGAGAGAGAGAGAGAGAGAGAGAGAGACAGAGAGAGAGAGAGACAGAGAGAGAGACAGAGACAGAGACAGAGAAGAGACAGAGACAGAGACATGATAAATATAAAGACACACTGCAAACCAGAGAGACTGAGACAGAGAGACAGAAATTACCATAACAGAGAAGAAACAGAAGAAAAGACAGTAATTCATTTTTTATGATAAATATAAACACACACTGCAAACCCTGAAGGAAATTACCATAACTAGAAGAAAAGAAGAAAACTGAGTATAGGAATGAGGGGACAAAAGAGGAAGAGGTCAGGAGGAGGAGGAGGAGGAGTAGGGGAAGGGAGGAGAGTGCTGGTTATACACTAATTTAATTTTGTGAAGCATCACTCTTGGATCCTGGGAACAGAAAAATCGTTTAAATATACTCGATTTTGCTGAACAACTCTGTCTGTCTGTTTGTCTGTATGTTGTCTGTTTGTTTGTTTGTGTGCATGTTGTCTCTCTGCATGCGTGTGTCTGTCTGTTTGTCTGTCTGCCTACCATGTCTGTCTGTCTGTCTGTCTGTCTGTCTGTCGATAAAACCAAAGCTAAGAGCAATCTACTGAAGAACCTATATATAGGGTGGAGTCGGAGACTGTCGTCTTATTCGAAGAAGAACTTGGAGGAAAGAACGACCCTAAAAGTCCTAAATAAAGTCCAGATTCCCAGCTCTGAGCTCCCATCCAATGGGTCCTGAGTTTTCTGTTTTTGGCCTTACACACACACACACACACACACACACACACACACACACACACATATATACATATATATATATATATATATATATATATATATATATATATATATAAAATAGAAAAAGGTCGAATTTAAAAATAGGTTCACAATTTACACACACACACACACACATATATATGTGTGTGTATGTGTGCGTATATATATATATAGTTGTATTATACATATATAAACATTTATACAGATCATATACATATATACGTGTGTGTAGTGTAGCCTATTAGTCACAAACTAAGCGCAGATTCTGCGTGATTTATGGTCCTAGGCTGGCGCAGCATACAATGAAGATAATCACTTGCACGAGTGTCGATTGCACTGGGTCTTTATCCGTCCTTTCGTGAGAATCCGAATGCGTAGGATTAGTCATCATGAGAATAATAATAATTATGCCTAAAAGAGAGACTCATTAACTTTTCACGCGTCATGTCATTTATCGCCATATTCGCTCTGGTTATTCTAAACAACAAGATCTTGAAGTGTAGATGATTGCGACGATGCTGACCCTGGGAGGTGGACCCGGGGAGGCAGTGGCCTTGGCTAGGGAAAAAGGAGCAAGCTGCCCCGGGAGGCAGTGGCCTTGGCTTTTAACAAATTAAACGCATTTAAAGGACAGAGGAACAACAAATATTCCAAGCTGCCCCCGCCCTCAGCCGAATTTTTTTTCATCGATCTCGCGGCTAAGAGGACAATGGCTTGATTTTATTAATTTGGGGATTTTAACAAATTAAACGCATTTAAAGTGTATAGACCAACCACAACAACAAATATTCCACCCCAATTTAGACTGCATCCACCCCTCAGCAAATTCTGAATAAAATATACGCTATCTAATCTCATCGATCTCGCGGTTAAGAGGACTTAACTATTTATTAGCCTCTCATTTCTCAGATTTCTGGCCTAAATTGTATTGAGTCATTCGACACTGCCGGACTACCCGAATAAATGAACAGTCAACCAGCGTTTATTCTAGGCCGAGTGTTTGAAAATGCCTTCCAAACATCCGAATCATTAGGGGATGGAATTTTTAAAGGCACTGACGTTGATGACAACGAGTTTTGTGACAGTAAAATGATTAGAGCATGTGGAGAGGAAGGGGAATACGAAGAAAGATAAGATGGATGTGATGACCTTTTTGACGCCTTTTTGGCAGAACTATAAACATTTCAAACTCCCCTCCCCCAATGTCAAGGTGGCTAGAATAAACACTGCTTCTTAACTGTAAAACTCACCGTGAATAAAAATCAAGACATGGATTCTGGCACACCCCAAGACGGTGCACGAGTCCCGATGCATCTCCGGTGCCTATAACATATAACCTTCATTTGTTCATTTGGATTGCAACTGATATAGCATATTAATATGCAGTATTCTAATCAACGGTGAGGATGGCTAATCGCCTCTCGCGATATTCATAAACATGTCCGTGAATCTTTCTCTTTCTTCGTTAATTAAATTTTCGACGATTCAAGAAATCATACGATTTTTATTTTTTTACAAAATTAAACGACAATTACTTTCAGATCATTTACTGACAGGATGGAAACGTTTTTTTTCCAGCCAGAAGGTGAGAGAGAGAGAGAGAGAGAGAGAAAATAGAAGGTGTAAAATACCGAGATTTTTTAGAAATTTCGCTCACAAATCCATTTGCAGAAAGTTATGCAGACGCAAAATTCATCGCAATCTAACTTTCAGCCGAAGAACCGAGCCGTTAGCTTATGGCCGCATGCAGTTGAACGCATCGAAAGATGAAGATGTTAATGCGTGCTCACTGCAGGATCGATGAACTGCCCCTGACTGACCTTTTTGAGAAGACGCGCATAGTACGGTGCTCTTTTGAATCAACCAGTCAGGCGATTTCTCGTAAAAGCGACTCTCCGCCGAACCATCGAACAGGGCAGCGATGGACCTCAGTTAGGAAGCTTCGCGTTCAGTACGGCAACTTCGGTTCGGTTCGGTTCAGTTCGGTTCGGGTTTTTTCCAATCGACGAACGCGCGTGGTGCTATCCCGACCCATGCGGATGCGAAACGAACACTTCCAGTGGGCATCGAAGGTGTTTATAGCCTTCTATCTTCTTCTCCTCCGCCTCCTTCTCTTCCTTCTCTTCCCCCTTCTTCCCACGACCGAAGATTTATCACAGACCGCCACCGCCGCCGCCGCCGCCGCCAAAGTAGCGCAGCCGTGTTTCGGCGGACTCTATTATTGACATCGTGCGCCTCCTCAGTCCGGACACTCGACGGAGCCCGGGATCCGCACGCATCCATCCACCGGTGCTTTGGGCATCTCCCCTCTGCTTTTCCCTGTCCGCCTCCGTATTTGCCAATATCGCCGACGCCTTGTCGCTCTAGCCGTCCACGTGTTTTGCTCGCTGTCCGTCTGTCTTTGTCTGTCCGTCTCTGTCTTTCTGTCTCTGTCTCTGTCTGTCTGTCTGTCTGTCTGTCTCTCTCTCTCTCTCTCTCTTTCCAAGAGGAAGGCGTTCTACCGGTCGCCTGTGCCTGTGGTGATGATGCCGAGGTTTCTCGTGTTTTCCTTCTTCGTTGTTGGAGTTGATGGAGACAATCAAGTGTTCCTCTGTTGCGGTGCTGCTGAGCGGGGATAAGGGTGGAGGATGGGCGTGGAATCGAAGGGTCTTCGAAGAAGGAAGGAACGACGGAAAAGAAGAGATGACGGCGATGCTAAGCAGACAATCTCACAGAATAAATAAATAATAAATCACAAAGAAGGAAGAAAAGAGAAAAATAAAACACATGCAATCGCTTTGAAGAAAATATTGCTAAAGATATTGAGTGAGAGAGAGAGAGAGAGACAGACAGACAGACAGACAGATAGATAGACAGACTGACTGACTGGCAGACAGTTGATAGACAGACAGAGACAAACAGAAACAGACAGAAACAGAAAGACATAGATAAAGGATTAGATGGAAAACGCGACGCCCACTGTAATTCTGTAATTCATTCTAGATTTGTAGATTCATATGTCCTAGAGTCAAAGCTCGAAAGAATGAACGCGATGGATGTATGTCTGTATATATGGATGGATGGATGGATGGATGGATGCATGTATGTATGTATGTATGTATGTATGGATGTATGTATGTATGAATGGATGGATGGATGGATGGATGGATAGATGGTACGGATGGATGGATGCTTGGATGGATCGATGGATGGATGGATGGATGGATGGATGGGTGGATGGATGGATGAGTGGATGATTAACATACTTGACGTTTTGGATGGATGGGTTAGGGGGGTTTTGATGGGTGTAATGAGTGGATGGATGGATCATGGATGGTGGATGGATGGATGAATGGATGGATGGATGGATGGATGGATGGATGGATGGATGGATGGATGGATGGATGGATGTGTGAGTGGATGGATGGGTGGATGGACAGACGGACGGACGGATGGATGGATGAATTGAAGATTGGTAAGTAAATATACTGTAGTAGTTAGTCCGTGAATTGTCTGTTATTGAAAGTAAGTCTAATTTTAAAATCAATGCTTCAAGTTTCGGACAGAGCTTAAGACCGGACGAGAATCAATAATTAAGCTACTTGGTCATTAATTCGCCTCTACTTTTCCAAAGAGAGAAACAGAGACAGTGGCAGACAGAAGGATAGACAGAGAGAGAGCGACAGCGACAACGACAGTGCGACAGACCAAGAGAGACAAGACGAGACAGAGAAGTGCGAACAGAGGGTATCGTCGCTACCGTCGAAGCAAAAGCGAAGATCTAAAATCATCGTTGAATAGAGAGAAATTTTTATTTTGGCTGCGTTCCGTCTCCGACGAAACGGCAACAGCGTCGGGCTCCTGTTTTATATATCTCACAATTAGGTCGCAGGCCACGACTCTGGCTTAATGCGATTTTCTTCGCCCCAGCGCCAGTCAGCGCATCAGAAATCATCAACGCAGAAATTTCGTTACATTGAGATGCCGCTGCGCGTTTGTACTGACTAAAAATAGTCGCAGACTCGCCGAAGCAGACGCAAAACGTACATATGGTCCTCGAATATATACTTTAAATGCACGCGTAGTTCCATGTGTATGCAAATGTCCTGTATGTACAGTAGGAGGGGGCCTGCTGTAATTGATTTTCCGATGCATGGACTGTGTCATACTGTACTGTACACACGACGTTTTGGCTAAATGGGCAAAGCCGCCTTTACGGCGCTATATAACGGAGCAATCGGCGGGCAAGGCGGAAACGCAGAATGCGAACATAAGATGGCGTCCTGAAAAAGCTGCTTATGCTAATAAGTTATAACACGTTGAAAAAGAGATGGACGGAACGAAAAGGGGCGAAAAAATATACGCAGCGATTGTCCGAATTAATCAGGAACCTGGAAACGAAGAAATCAGTCGCTGAACTAGACAGAGACGATTCCATTCCCCTTTTCTGTTTAATTAAAGTTTGTTTTGCTTGTTATGTAGCGCCGAGTGCGTATGTGTATCTATGAGTTATCGTATTCAGTTTCCGATGGAAAATCGCTGAAGTTGGCTGCAGTCTCTACGGGGATGGAGTTTTGGCTGTTTCCAGGTACTTGGACATCATATAAAAGTGTCTGTCGTCAGGGCCTTATTAAGGCAGGGGCAGTGTTTAATCTAGACTCTGAAATCCGGGGGGAAACTGACAAAGCCGGGAGGAAGTCAGTTAGGGCGTTGCTGTTGGTTGATGCAGTATGCCAAAATCTGCAGGAGGGAATTTGAAATTTCCGGGGGAAGGGCAATTCCCCCGAAAACGGCCTAGATTAAACCCTGGGCGGAGGTTGATGGGGCTGAAGTCCCAGGCCCACCATAAAAAAATAGACACACCGTTTTCTTTTTTTGCCTTGTCAGAGATTTCATTGAAGGCGGCGGGAAATTTTAAAAGGCGGCGGGAAATTTTACAAGGGTCAATTTTCAAATTATGGAAGCGACGACCTTTTTTACTTCTCAGCCCCAGAGCTACTCGGAGTCTCGGACCTTAATCCAGCCCTGTCTGTCGGGCAACCTACAGCGAGGCACTAAGAATATGAGACTCGTTTCAAATGCATTGGCGAAATTCGCTTTTTGGAGACGGCAATAGGCGCACCTCACTTACGGGCTACACGCCCGAAACCACAAGGAGCCCATCCTTATTCAACTAGCCAATGTATTGGTATCTTGTTGCCTAGATTACTGCAATTCCCTGCTTTTCGGAATCACAAATTCAAATATGCAGAAACTTCAGAGAATACAAAATTCTTCAGAGTCATATCCAAAACTCTCAGATTTGAACATAGGCCTACATCTCCAGCTAGACAGTCCCTACATTGGCTTCATATCAAACACCGATTCAATTATATAGAATCTGTCTTTTAGTAGGCCTATATAAAACCATGTTATACAATGAACCCAATTATCTTAATACTAATCACTCCAAACAAATGGGCTAAGCAACTGTTGTCTTTTCTTCCCTTCCAAGTTTCAGCAATTTAATAGCGTGCATTAATCCAAATGGAAATGGCAGGGCAAGGCAGAACGGAGAATGGAGTACTAAGTGCCTCCCTCGAAACTGAATTCCTATAGGTCCGTCCCTGCTTGTACAATTTCACTGAAGGCTGATTAGACATTGACTGCACTCCTTATTTTAAAAGGATTTAATTAACTTTTCAAGAGAGGCGAATGAGCTATTCCGCCTCCTTAGTCACGCCATTACTGGAAAAAGAACTCGAAACTCGAAATAAGGATATTTTCAATTCTACTCTCCACAGAGTTTCTGTAAAGATCCTATTTCTCGCTGGAAATTTATTTCTGGAGTTCTGCCTGTTGCGTAGTGGTCTGCATAGGCCTATCCCATGGGCGAACTATCAAATGTGGACAAACTGTCTTTATGTATTATATTTCATAGTCATTTATGTTTGGCTGCTCTATATTACATGGTGTCAAATGCAATAAAAACGAAGCCTCCGTCAAGTACGAGGCGTGTGTTTTTCTGGCATATGATCTGTCGAGCATCTTATGGTAGCCGACTGCATGTGAAGTCATCCGTGAAAAAGCAGTGACGCACAACAAAGCAAAAGTCCCGTCGAAAAATTCGAACAATTTTGCGAGAAAATGGAGAATTTTGCTAAAAGAAACTGTTAGCCGAGTCAGATGATCCGAAAATCGGATTTTGAACGATTGCTTTCGGTTTTGAATGATCTATAATACCTGCCTGTCAGAACCAACTAAGAAGACGAGATCATCAGAGCTTTACCCCGTTATCACGTTTTGAACGACTATAGACCTACAAAATGCCCTACATGTATTAAATGCTTATAATTTTACAAGATGAAACATGTAACTTTAGACATAGTTATGTCTAATCCAGTTAACTATCACAATCAATATTTTTCACACACATACCACAAATATAACACTTAGGCCTACACTTCACATAAAGGTATACTTTCATTTAAATTCAGATATATATATATATATATATATATATATATATATATATATATATATAGACCCAACTTATTTAACTAACCATATATATGTGTGACAAAATTAAACAAGTGAAGAAAATAAAAATCACAAGATATATATCTATGCTAATAAAGTTTGTATAAGAGGACTAAAAAGAATCAAGATCCCAAAGTATTTAACTAACTGATAAATGAATATGACAAAAAGCAAACAATTGAAGAAAATAAAAGATCACCAGATATATATAGTAAGCATAATAAACTGTGTGTGAAGAGGACTACCAAAAGAATAGGCTAATAGATCCCGCAAAGTGGTAATCCTATTTGATAAATGAATATTGCTATTGATGCAAGTGAGGACATTAAGTATCATAGTTTAAGGCGGAATTAGTTTAGGGCCTAATCATGAACAGTTGTTGCCAACTATTTGCACATGTACATAGCTATAATGCGTCGATTAGACCACATATAGCCTAACATTAATAGGCCTAGCAACGGATAGCAAACGATAAACGTTGAAGAATTGACCTGACTACAAATGACGTGTAGCGCATAAAAAATATTCGTTAAACATTTTCATTTCGTAAACATTTTCATTTGCATTAAAAATACATCAATAATTACCCGTTTTTATCAAAACGTTTACCAAAAGTAGAGTATGACAAATTTTACGGCAAACTGCAGAAATAAAAGAACCATTTTTCGATGGATACATTTTCGATAGGCCATTTCGGCAGGATATGTTACTTGGTAGAATAGCCTACTAGACCGGCATGCTATTGTTTTTTAAATGAAGACCAATGCTCGGTTTTAAAAAGATTGCTGTGGTTGTCTTACTGCCATCCAGTGGCGTAGCCAAGGAGGGAGTTGGGGGTTAAAACCCCGTATTGGGCGCCGACGAAAACATTTTTTAATGTGTTTCCATGCATTCATAATTTTCGGACACGGTTTTGAGGATCAACCTCCCCCTTGGGGCTACTGACCAAAATTTTTTAAACGCCATAGGCGTGACGACAAAGAAAGACGACATAGGAGACATACATAGGATGACCTTTTTATGCTTGTCAAGATTTTTTGAAAGTTGGTTACTGTCAAAAGTCAAAACCAACCCCCCCTTCCGGAAATCCTGACTACGCCACTGCTGCCATCCCAGAGTTTTCGAGCATTGATCGAGACAAATGAAGATATCGTCTGGCCTACTCTGATCCGGCGTGAGACGAACCAAGCGCAGCGTTGCAGCTAATTAACCGGCGGATTTTGACGTTTCTGGACCGAACGTCGTGTGCCTTTCGCTCTGGATGGACGGTCGGAGTATTACAAGCGTCGCGTGTCGCCCCATCAATTTCTCGAACCCGAGTCGACCGACGTCTGACTGTCGATCTATCCCGCTGTTTTCCGTTCCGTCGCGTACAATGAGTGCTCGCTGTATACTGCAGTGTTTCCCAAACTGTGGGTCGCGACCCAAAGGTGGGTCGCAGGGATCAGTTTAGTGGGTCGCTGGGTAGCGCATTCAATATATTAAATTAAAAAGTTATAAATTAGGCCTATAGCTGTGAACAGTTTTACATTAAATTATAACATATTATAATACAATATATATATATATATATTATAAAAAGTTATAAATCAAAATTATAAATTAAATTTAAAATATATTTAAAAGATGAGTGTTTTACATTATTTTACTTGACAGTAAGCTTGCAGGGTCACGGCATGTTACAACCAGGGAGTCTTACAGCCTCCCTGGTTACGACTTACAAATCCGCTTAAGCGATTCGCACAGTTCCAAAAATTTGGGAAACCCTGGTCTACAGTACTTTTAAAAATAAAATTGATTTCGCAAAAACGCAAGGAATGCGTATTTATTTCTACCATTTTGCTCTGAAACTCCACTAACAATAGGTAGGCTTTGCTTGTTGGTAATATTTGCGCAGTGGACCAAACGCGATTTTGTCATGTTTGTAGGATTTTAAAGACGCATAACAAAGGTATGTTCCTGGCAAATTTAGAAAATATAATTATAAAGAAAGTTCAATATCTATTTCTCTTCTTTCGTCTTATTTGGAAAAATTATGAATAATTCTGCCTAATATATTTGCATACTTTTTAGCCAAATTGAACAAGAGAGCTTTTGCTTTGCCTTTTATTCAAAACTCAGAGGATTCTTTTCAACTACAGTAACGTCCCCCAGATGGCCTAATGCATTTGTTAGAAAATATTACATGTTATGATTAAGGTCGCGGCACGTTGCAAAACCGCTGGAGTGGGCCGCGGTTCCAAAATGTTTGGGAAATCCTGCTGTATAGGATACGTAAGTCCCGATTCGCTTTCGACGCTTCTACGACCCAGGTGCATCCAGACAAAATACTGCTGGACAGGGTGCGATTTGTGACCTGGAGCAGTGGGGGGGTGCAATATGTCAAGCTTGGGGGGATGTAGTTGTTGGGGAAGTGTAGCAGTGGGGGGATTTAGTGGTGGGGGATGTAGCGGTTGGGGGGATGCAGTTGGGCAGTGGAGGGAAATCCCCCTTCCCCCTACAAATCGCGCCCTGCTGCTGGAAAACGACAGCAAACACAATGGAAGAAATTTCTATGAAATATTGAGAAAAGATTTCTGCTGGCAATCAACATATTAGGCCACACTGCATTAGGTCACTGGCAATTTTATAACTACAGTGTACCTATTAGGCCTATTTGCGAGATGTCCTAAGAGTTTATTTTTGTTTTTCTTTCGCATCGTCGGGCTTACTCCGCCTACTGCAGAAATGTATGCCAGAATAAAAGTTTTAACCCTTTCAGGGGCCGTTAAGAAAAAATATTACCTTGTATTTATACTAGAATTGACGAAAACCCAGAATTACATCAATCAAAATGTTCAACTAAAACCACACTTTCCAAAAGCCTTTTCTGCGCTGAATTCAAATATTAATTTCTATGTGGGAATAACGCATCCCAGCGCCCGTGTAGACCGTCAGCATGTGTGGGAAGTATAGCTACCAGTGCCCCTGAAATTAATTAAAATTAATTAAAAGGCCGGTTCTTTTAAAACCTCTTAACCGTGTATTTAACTGTAACTCAATGTAAAATGGACGGATATATCCGGGATCCCCAGTTAAGGGGTTAATATACAACTAGTTTCATTGCCTTTGCGCAGATTCGATTCATCAATTTAGCCCCATTGAAGGGATGGAGCTGGATTAGCCCAGATGGCACCACTATTCAAATATGCGGGGAGATGTGAGACAACAAGCTTCAATTTGATTCTAATGCATATCGATCCACAGTGCGCAACAGTAGGCCTAATACTAAAATGTTCGATTGGTCTACATAAAAAATACTATAGGCCTAAAATAATGCGGTTCTGATTTCCACGCTAACATATTATGAGTAATGTTTTTCGCTTCCACCGCCTACGGGGGGAGAGCATCTGAGCCCTCATTTGCAGACACGAGCTTTCAGCAGCTATGGGAACGAACGCTGAATCTTAAGTACTCGCCCTCCGGATCTGAGTACAACTATTTTGACTCGAACTGAATCTCAAGGACCCGAGGAAATGATTCATGAGCCTAAATAGGCCTACAAGCAAATTTCCGCCTTTTAAGGCGTTTTTATTACGCCTACGCACACAGGTTTAACGAAACGATCGTTTAAAAAAATTGCAGAAATGCCAAAAAAAGAAATTCAAAATTTGCATTCATCAGTAATCAAAGTACAAAATGTGGGCGACGCGTTTGGTTTCATAATAAAAATAATTTAAAATTAAACATTCCACAAGGTATTGGTTGATGACTGTCAATTTCTTGAGGCATGTCAGGAGACTGTCTGCATGATGTGCCTTACTTCCAGCAGTTCTGTCAGGAAAGACCGTGCTGTGTGGAAAGTGTTGGTTGTTTTTGAGCAATGTCGACAACGAAGAACTAAAGCCACCGCCAGTTGAAAATTGGCTGCCTCCAGGGGCGGCGCTAGGGGGTGGGTCCGCGGGTCCGGACCCACCAAGCTTCGGGCAGGGGCACCCGAGAAAATCGTGCAAATCCGCAGAGAAATTTTGATTTTTTTGGGTTTGGAGGAAGGGTAGTCTGAGCTGGATCCTGGTTGTGTAGATTGCATTTGACCAACACAGCCAACAAAACCCAGTGCCGCCCCTGGCTGCCTCCCGATGGGCAGCAGTCGTTTTACATAGATGACGCCACGTACTGTTCCCGCTCCCCTGCACTCACTCATCACTATTCACAAAGTGCTTCTGGTTGCGATGGATTTGAATTCTCTGCGACATTAATTTTCAAGAAGCGCAGGCGCAAGAACCCAAGCCAGAGGTTGTCATTGTAACAACTATGAATACTGTAATGCCTTGGGAGAACAGCTTTCAACGCGCCGATGCGATGATTTCACGTCGACCTAAAATCAAAATATGTTTTATTTATCGGATTAATTAATTAAATATTTTACATAGAAGAATTTCGATCACGTTTACCGATGAACAAATCAGAACAGCGATTCAGCGAAGGATGTGAGGTGGCGGTGGTAGTGTACCTGTGACTGGAGTGGGGTTGGTATCTATGACAACGCCGCGTGCGCCAAAATGTCAAGTTGAACTCTTCTATCGACAATAGAACTGTTTCTAAAGAAGTATTTGTAAATTTGCATGTGGACAAAGTTCGACAAACCCGTTTAATTATAATAAATTGGGAGCCAAACCAACTCCACGCCAATCATTAGAACTACATGCGTTTATCAGTGGCGTAGCCAAGGTTCAGGAATGGGGGAGTACATCGATAATTGTGAGTAAAAGTCACACAAGTCTTGACGAGCAAGTCCTGCAGCGCTTCCGTCCTATAGTGATCTTGCATTCTCATCAATCTCATATAACCTACTACCTATAGGCCTACACACACCGCTATATTCAACTGTTTTGCGTGAATCTCAGGACCGCTCCCATGCCGAATAGGAAGCCCGGCCAGGGTTATTTCTAGGATTATAAATTTGTGGGTGTAGGTCAGTGGCGTAGCCAGGATTTCCGGAATGGGGGTTGGTTTCGATCGTGACCAAACTTTGAAAAACTCTTGAAAAGCAAAAACCTCCTTTTTTATTTTTAGGAGCTGACAAGCAAAAAAAACTTCCTGACACCTTTACATTCTTTCTATTTTCTAGTGCGCTTAGAAATGTTTTCGGTCGGCAGCCAGCCAAGAGGCGGTTTTGATCCTCAAAATCTCGTCCGAAAATGAAAAATGTATGGAAAAGCATGTAAAAAATTGTTCGTCGGCAGCCAAGGAGGTTTTAACCCCCAAACCCTCCTTGGCTACGCCGCTGGTGTAGGTATATTTTGGGGTCCATCCTTGCCGAAAAAGCCTGACAAGCACAAAAAAGATCATCAAAGGTTCAGATTTGGAGGGGTTTTTGAGGGTGTCGGTCTCAAATTGGGGGATGTTGGGAGGGTGTTAGGGAGTGTAAAAATATCCCTGGGCCCGGCTCCCCGTGGCTACGAAAATGGAGTCTATACGACAGTCGGACACGACTAGTCGACGACTCTTCCCAAGATCCACGTGTTCCGCAGGCCTGATTGGAGGGCAAACCCGGAGACGTATAACTTTCCATCCACACCGTACTTTCGCTACAGTGGGAAAGAAAAGTTCGCTTAGGAACCGTCAATCAATCAACGTCAACCGATGATAATTAGAAATGCCGCAGTCGAAGCAGACGTCTCTGCGAACGGCCAATATGGAGACGACGTCTGCCTTCGAAGCCACGAGGAAATCCGCGAAACATCAAAGATGAACATAACGAACGAATGAACGTCAGGAAATCTGAACAAGCAAACGATAAAATAAAAAAGAACTCGTAGAATGCAAAATGCCGAGCAGAGGCAATAATAATATTCATGAAATAACGAATAAAACGTAGAGCGTCGCCATGGAATATAGGCCTACTTGAGATGATACAAAATATGCGTTTGTGGAACGTTCGATGTTTGCAAAATAGCAGTAGGCTGCTCCAGTGTTTTATCCAGGCCTGTTAGGTGGGAAATTCCCCCTAAAGCCTCAACATTCTCCCCGCCCACCCAAAAAAATCTCAGCACTTACACAAATTTTGCATTAAACTGTGTCTTTTCCCCTCCAGCCAAGTCAATTCCCCCATGGCCTCAATTTTCCCCAAAGGCCTGCATGGAGTCTGGATAAAAAACACTGGGCTGCTCTCGGGGACAGAATTCCTCTACCTCCAGTGAGAGGGAGGGGCGAGGATGCCTAAAAGCACAATTTTCGATCCCTCGCGGGATGTCTCAACCGGTAAGATTAAACTCCTCACTGTCTCGACAAATCGAACATTGACCAGAGCTTCGATCGCGGTGAAATGTTGCCGACCGACCGACCGACATTGATGGATTAAATCGGAACGGACGCGCCGTTTGCCTGACGTTTCCTTTGACACGAGTCATGATGAATTATCTGTATTAATATTCTTGACGTTCAAACGAAAATAGTCGCCGACATTCACAAAGTCCTGTCATGAGTAGTCTAGGCCTACTGATTTTGGCACGCTGCTACCTTAGTATAAACCTTATTCGAGTAAATTGCTAATATGCGTCGATTTTAAAATCTAATCTAATCTTAAACTTCTATAGCGCCACTTCATGGTGCACAGGCGCATCAACCGATGGCACACCAAATCCAAATTATTACAGATCCAGGTCAAATTCAGGGTATCTACTTTTATGTAGTAATTATTGGAAATTGCATTAACTGAGAAGAGAAGGTGACTTAAAGTTGCGCATAATCATGCATGCATTGTATTTGCTATTCTCTACGAAAAATAACCGTCCAAATTTGCATAGTCAAAACGCGGTTTCGGTTCGGTTAACCGTAACAGCACTAGCCTAAATGTTGATTCACTGGTTGTATAAGGGGTCGTCCATAAATTACGTCACGCGATTTTGGCACTTTTTTGCCCCCCCCCCCACCAACGTAACGCGACGTAACAAAACGTCAGACCCTAAAATATGACGTCACAACAGGCCGGCCCCCTTTCAACCTTCCGAAAAGTCTTGACAAGGGGTCGCCCATAAATGACGTTACGCGATTTTGGCAGCTTTACTCCCCCCATCGTAACGCGTCATAACAAGTCAGACCCGCTAAAATATGACGTAACAACATCCTTGTATTTTTTCCTCTCGAAAATTGTATTGTTTTCTCTCCAAAATATCCCTGACAAGCAAAAAGGTCAAAGGTCATGACCTAATTAATTTTTTGCGTGACGTCACATTTACGGAACCCCCCGTCGTCACACTCTGTAACAAATGGCCGGTCCCCTAACCGCGTGACGTAATCTATGGACGACCCCTAAGTACCTACAGTACCTATAACTTGTATTAAAAATTTGAAGGCGGAGGCTCCGGTAGCCTAAATGGCAATTATAAAACACAATTCTTAGTACCCTTGAAATTTTGTGTTCATATCATATGGCGAGTGAAACAAGAGGCCCGAAATCAATATTTGTCCCCCGGCCGGAATTTTCTCTCGACGGCCCTGTGGGTAAAGGCACGGCCTGCTAGATCTAGGATAAATGCCCCTGAAATGCACCAAAGGAACATCTCTCGCCTTGCTCCTAAATGAACACATAGGAAGCACCAAGCTGTAATTATAATTATGTTCAGGCCCTATCAAAGATAGGTAGGTTGGCCATTTGGCATGGGCCCCTGCTTAAAAATGACCCTCAGAATAATACACTGAAATTTAACGATGAATTTAATTTTATAAATGGAGCATTACTAACATTATACATGTGCATATCAATATAACCACAAACAATTTCAATGGCCACAAATGCGGCTGTATGCTAAACATATGCATATTACAGTACCAGTGGCGGTTCCAAGATTTCCTGGTGGGGAATGCATTGAATTTTTAGGAAGATGGCGTGGGGGAGGAGGATGCAATGAAATCCCGAAAAAGGTTGACAAGGAAAAAGGTCACTGGCAGTGTTTTGCTTTTTTCTTTGATCAGTAAATAATTAAATAAACCTTGCTGGAAAAAAAGCAAAAAACGTTCACCAGCTTTGCTTTGCATTTGCACACAGGGATAGAGGCTTTAACCGGTAAGTCCTGATGATGCGCTGACAAGCGAAAAACCTCGGTGGGGTATGCATCCCCAGTCATCTCCAATGTGGAACCGCCCCTGTACAGTAGTACTATCATTATTGTGCTTAATGGATAACTAAAGAACGCCAGCAATTAGAAAGTCAGCTTTAAAATATTCACCAAACTTGAAAGCACGTAGTGTGAGTGGGCGGCAACAGTTGTTGCCAACGCAGCAGAACTGAAATTGGAAAACGAATTTTGGGAAGCATTTGTACACATCATTTTCCTCCGACTCAAGAAAAAAATGGAAGAGTACAAGCAGGGCTGACTTTTTCTGTTTTCATTGGCATTCAAACTCTCTAGGTTTCCACATGGGGAATGTTAATGCATGGGCTGGAATTTCTATACGAAACGAATGGCGAATTTACGACTCCAATCAGCATCTAAAGGTGTGAATTCTTCTAATGACAGAGATGGGATATTAAATTCTGTTGACCAAATTGGAGGTTTCACAAAATCAGTCATTCATTATCGAAAATACAGTATGAAATGCTTCACACAAGAGCTCTCTCATTGAACCATCAGGTCTAACACTCTAACAAAATATCAAAATTTTAATATAAAATGCAAAAAATATCAATTGCCTCAAAATTTTATTATAAACACTACGGAATACGTTACAAAACATTACAACAACTTAAAGTAAACAATTTTAAACTTCAATTTACTACTTCTCCCCTCAACCACAAGAAAAAATCTATTTCTAAACATATCTATTTCTAAATATCGTATAAAGTATAGGATCTAAATGCTTCAAAAGTAAATTCTCTACCACAATTTACAAACAATAGTTAGTTATCAGTTGTGCATATATGGTATTATATAACATTCAATTGCGCAAGCATTCAATAATATAATTTGTTCTCAAGAGGCAAACAGTAGGTATTCGAAACTTAATTAACTCTTTCAATGACAAAAGTAATAATAATCCCATTTGAAGTAACATTTGTTAAACAGTAGCAGTTAAAATTAAGACCGAATTTTAATGACGATATCAAATAGTTCAAATTAACTAAACAGCTGTACAAGTGTAACAAGTCTATCAAAATGTATTTATTTAGCTCCTAAGTAAACCAATCTCAGTGATCATTTCAAGTCATGCTTTGGAGCACACATGCTGTGCAAAGAGAAATTGTATTGACTCCTATGCAAGTCAACAAATTTTACATAGGCTAAATCACAGAATATTTCCTAAGAAGAATTTTTCATTTCATAGAATGTAGCAGCAGAACTCAAAAATGCAAAAATTAAATCTAATTACTATGAAAATCAAAACCATGGCAACACTGCCAGGGTTGGAAAAACAACGGAACAAAGCAGAAAGAGTATCAAAAATTGGAAAAATTCTAAGTATGAAAGCATTTTGCAGCGACAAAGCTGCAGCGACAGCGACATCATGTGAGTAAGACAAGAAAATACACAACTAAGGACATAAAAATCTAAGCTTAGAACACATCTCTTTCCAAATAGCATTTGCTCCGTAGTCTGTCTTGCTGTTTCCCTCTGACTGATCTCTGGAATGACCTGGTTTTTTGCAGATGGATTTGAAGTACCATAGATTGATACCCTTAGGTTAGAAATGGTGCTACAAAAGTGCATAATTATTAATATTATAAAATTGAGGGATTACAACACATTCTTCCAGAGCAATAATATCAAATCAAATGGCTTTATGGCGCTTAAAGATTGTAAATTTTTTCTTCTTTTCCTTCTCGATCGACTCCTGATTTGTTCCTCCAATTGAGTCTGAGCTGACGTTGCCATCATCTTGTGAGCGAGTCGCGCCGCTGTCATTCGGACGACTGGAAAAGGAGGAGTTAGCGGACCGCAGTGATTGAGATTCAGTGCGAGCAGCAATGGCGCTATTGGACGAACTCGCAGTTGCCTCCGAAAGCGAATTCTGAATGGAATGAGCCTGGCCAGAATTGGACTCTGGTAAACTGTTACTTTTTGGCATCGAAGACTTCACTTTAGTGACCTGGGACAACTCGAGCAATTTACCGGCCGAGTCTGTCTTTGGCATCGATGACTTTAATGATCTGTAGAAATAAATCCATATTTAACAATAAAGACACAAGCATGCATTACATCCAAATGCATGTAAATTGTGTGATAGAGCCCGTCCATAAACAGTGTAGTATGTACGCAAAAAGGGCATATTTTCAACCCCCTCCCCTCCGTTGCACACACACCATACATATGCAAAATCTCCAAAATCCAACAATCCCCTCCCTTCCCGGTCTGTACATACTACATGGATGGACCCGTATTAGAAGTAGGTGAAATTAATAGGAATTAAAGAGACCTCACACATACTAATGTAAGATGCTTAGTGACAATAGACCAAGTGCAACATTAAAAGGACTGAAAATAAAATAAATGTGTACAGCAAAATTCTACCAGTGGCATTCAAGTCATGCGCATGAGGTGCTTAGAAACATCATCACGGTTTGACAATATGATGGAAAGTTAGTTGCAGAATTCGACACAAAACATACATTATTTCTGACATGCAGCGCACAAAATGATTTTTGATTACACACTGCTCAGTTTTAAGACAGCGAATTAGCAACGATAAATGACAACATCAAGACTGACTACTGGATACAATAGAGACTATTGATAACTGATATAAGGTTTGCAGTAACCATCAACAGCGGTTCATTTATTAAGCACTGTGCTCAGTAATTAATCGTTGTTTATTTTTGAAAATGGTGCTGAAAATCGAAGCTACACACACACACACACACACACACACGCACACACATGCACGCACTGTAAAAATTAAAGCCTATTTTCAGCCTGGTGCACATACAGTGAAACAATTAAAACCAGAAAATGTTACTGGCAAATCAAATGAAAGCAAAACACATTGCCAAGGATCTAAACTAACAGATCATCACCAAGGCCAAAAACAACTGCACTTGTCTTTTCTGTGGACATACTAGTCGCTGTCATCGCGTGCAGTCGATCTGCAGAGTTGATGCTCTCCAGTGAACCACCACTATCGTTCAGCAACGGCTTCGACGACCTTGACCTCATTCCACCTGTCGCCGGAACACCTCCGCCCCGGCCAACCGCTCTAAGAGACGACGAATTATCGCTAACAGCAAAGGAACGAAACGACAAGTCCGACATCGACGACGGCTGATGAAGAGCTATAAGGACAACAAAGCCAATGATTCAAAATTCTGTACCATTTGTAATTTGCATAGCTCATATATAGTTATGACCACATCTACTTTTCAAAGGCTATGCTGTAAAAAAAAACTAACATTAGTCCTACATTGTACAGTCAACAAAGCTTCTACCAATATTTTTGGCAGACCCCAATCAACATTCATTCATTCATTCATTCATTCATTCATTCATTCCTAGACGATTTCTATAGCGCTGTAACAAGGCTGAGGCCCACAACAAAAGCGCTTTAACATCTCAACTATAACCCAACCTAAACAGATGCGTTTTTAATCTCGTGATGAAATGCTCGGGAGTATCAGCCATGGTGGTCTCATCAGGAAGACATACTGGACACAACTTACTGAAAACGATGATCTAATTAATAGGTGCTAATCAGCCAGCAATACACTCACATTGCCAATACTAAGTTTTCTAGCATGCAAGCTGAATGATAAGCAAAAAAGGCGTTCTTTCCACTCACACTGGGCGAGCAGTGCCGAAGGCATTGACTCATCTGCGTCATCGACTGTCATGTGACCAAGATGTTTGCTGTGACCTCTTTCTGGAAAGAAATTATTTCACATCAGTAAAACATGCATGCACATAAATCGATCATTTGAGGAAGGTGGAAGTTTAGTAATACTAAGCAGTTTGATAGTTTATGACAGAATAACTGATAACGCAATGCAGTGTAATGGTAAAATATGCCTATAGCTCGTTCCCATAGCAACTCAGATGTCAATGAATATAAATCTGGTTGTTTCAGGTGAAAATATTCTTAAAGAAAGAATCTAAGTGGCGTGTAACAAGAAACTGTCATGATGCTGAGAGTAGTAATTTCAAGATGAATACATAAGAGGCAAACATAAAGAAACATCATCGAGTACAAGAGGAAGAAGTGAATGGAACATAGATAAACCTCCCACATTCAGCTCCGAGTGGAGCCACTAGTGGTAGAAGAGAAAAGACGAAAAATCAGAGAGAGAGAGAGAGAGAGAGAGAGAGAGAGAGAGAGAGAGAGAGAGAGAGAGAGAGATTGAATCTTGCCAAAAAGAGTTTTGAAACCATGGCAAGAATTTTAAATTCAAAACTGTCAGAAATAAGTAAACAGCAAATGGCGGAGTGCTAATAAATACACATTGATCAACATACAGCTAAGCATCATCTCAAATATCCTCTCTAATGATAACTGTTACAATAATAATAATAATAACAACAATAATAATAATAACAATAATAATAAAGTCAAAATCCTTCCCGAGCCTCACGGGCTCATAGGGCAGCGCTGATCTCCATTGCTATAGCGTTCAGCCAGGCGAGCAATACCAGGGATATGGGGCTAGTGCATTGTGTAGCGTACCTGTTTGACTTATCACAGCCTCTTTTATCACAGCTGCTCCTCATTTTACTACCGTCCTCTAGCGAGTAAGACTGAGTCGACCTTAGGGCTCCTACGGGTCTTGGACCGCAACCTTCTGCTCCATTGTCCAACGTTTTCAATAATAATAATAATAATAATAATAATAACAACAATAATAATAATAAAAGAGCCATTCACAGTTTACTAGACATCTGGCAGTTGAATACCTGGTCGCTTGAGCTGCTTCTCCAGAACAGAAATACCTGGATTGTTGAGGATGCTAAAATGGCAGATCTGTTCAATGTGCTGCCATCGCTGCATCCTCTCCTGCATGTCCACCTTTATGTCCTCCAGTGAAGCTCTAAGACAGAATTAATTCAAACCACAAAACATTACACCTGAATCATCAGAACAATGAACTAAAACACGCCCATAACATAAAAATTACGTACCAACCCCACATGACAAGAATAATTCTATATACAGTGCACTGTTTGAAAAGTGAAAATGTCAAAAACAGGACAAGATAAAAAGAAGTTTAACTGTCAAAGGATACTTTATAAATACCAAATGCACTACATCTGTCATACAACAACAACAAAACCATTAACAGCTATATTCAATACAATAAAATACACTCAATACAAAATGTTCTAAACACTCCTAATAATAAATACCAATTACTGGATGCTAATCAGTGATCAAAAGAAGACTTCAATAACCTGACGCTCATAATTTTGCTGTCAGTTTCATCCAAAGATGTCGTATGCGCAACACGAAAGGCGCCCATAAATTTTCCCTTCTGCTTGCGAATCTTCTCACACTGGTTATAAAACAAAAACCAAAACCTCAAAACACACTAGACTTATATCCTTCTGCTGTCCATTTATTTGCAATATATTGTAAAATGGGCGAGTATTCTCGGCATAGCCGGTTAAATTATATGACATCAGCCATTAGTCTGAATTTAGTTTTGCACGGAGCCCTAAAAATTATAATAAGCAATATATAATTTGCGAAAAAGACAACCCATAATTTGTTACAAGAAACTGAAATAATAATGTGGTTGACCAAGTGGTCAAATGACCAAGTGTCAAACAATCAAATTGACCAAACGTCAAACAGTTAAAACATGAAACTGAACTGAAGGCTGTTACCATTTCTTTGGCAGCACGCAATTGCTTCTCGGTAATTTCCTTTTTGGCATCAAAATACTTAGTTTCAATCTCATAACACAGCTGCAGCCACTGTTGCAGCTCAGTCAAAGGCAGGCACTGGTTTTCCTCCAGTCGTCGCTCGGCATTATACAGAGCCAGACGAATCTCACACACGTCATACATTTTAAATTTAACCAAACACCGTTAAACCACTTGTATACCATCTTCAATCTAACTGCACATGCTACATACTAAAAACTGAATCTAAATGCCAAAATCCATCACAAAACTGCAAATCAAATAAAATCCAAACCATTAGCATCAAATGTGAAAGATCGATCATAATACCGAGGGGATATCAGTAAATTGTCCTATTAATGAAGTAATACTACAAATAATTACACCATGATCACAAATAATGATAATAATAAAAATATTGCATAATGTCAAGAAATAAAACTAAAAACAGATTAAAGCCTTCGTGTCCTCTCTATTCCACCTCAATTCAATGGACAACAATAATTTAAGAAATCTCACAAAATGGGTGAATAACTGAATCTTTTCAGTGGATATCATGGCTAGTTTAATATGGTATTCTAATCTTTTCATAGTAATACCATAGAAATGTGGCAGATTCTCTTACCTGTATCAGCTCTTCTTCTGCCAATCGCAATTCTGAGCTTTCGTCCGAAGGATCTCTCTCCTGTCGATACCTTTCGGCTTCCTCCTGAAATTACCCGCTCATCGATTTAACAAAATCATCAGAGTGCATATTAAAACATATTTGGATTCTGCATTCAGTATCAACCATCTCGATTAATTTCTCGGTAAATTTAAAACATAATGACAAGAATGAATTCAGTGGCAGTCCTATTTTGCTTATTCCAAATAGGACAATTAGGCACGCACACACATCCAGACACACAAACACACACACACAGACACCAATTTAACCCGCATCTGATTATAATGTACCTTGTGCAACTTGATTTCATCCTGAAGCCGTTTCTCAAGACTAAGCTTGTCATCAGCAATTGTCTGGTGCTCTTTCTGTGCTTTCTCCAAACTAAAGTATCAAAATACAAATTTGATATAGGCTTGAACTAAACTAATCACAATTCACTAAGCGAACCCGAATATAACCCAGCCACTAATACACAGAACGAAAACAGAACAACTAATGCCTTCGCTAATAGTTTCAAGAAATGACAACAATTTTCAAAACTTTGTTTGTTTGACCCACAGCTACAAAGTGGGACGTGCACAATTTGTAGTTGTACCACGACTAACTGTGTTAATGCACTACCTTCTTAAATACAATACAGGCATATCAGCAAAAATCCAACATATACACAGGTGTGCATATATACAGTGTATAATTAATACAACAGCACTGGCTTCTCTCCAATGCTACAAAAACTAAGAAATCAGTCAGTGAGTACAAATATGCTCTAATCAGGTTAAAGTTTCAGAATCAGAATAAATGCTCAAATGGCCAGTCTTAGCAGGAAATTAAACAGAGATGAGACTGGACAATTCATCCTTTGGTCAAATGTCATGCTGAACACTCTGTATGAGAATGTGTCCCAGAAGTGAAATCAACAGGCCATAATTACAAATTTTCACAAATAATATATAAATTTGGGGAAAATGACAAAAATTAAGCAGAGAGTTGACGAAAATCTTGTAACGTCTCAAACCGCAACACGATTGCTGAACTTACTTCTGCTGCATTTGGCGCAGAGTGTCCTCAGCATTTTGCAAGTCAGACAAATCTTTGCTGACTTTTTGATTGAGGTGTTGTGCCCTGCTGTGCTGCCTGTACGCAAGATATGCACTAACGGCCCCAACAAGCAATGACGCTATCACAGCCAAGTCTTTCAGATAATTGTGCGAACCTTTCAAACAAAATACAAGGCAATGAAAACAAATTGACCAACTACAATGACTGTCGACTGGTTCGCTCAACTCAAAGACCAATCGGGCTTCGGTCTGATGATTCAAGTAAGCAATGATGATTCAAGATTGCTTACTACCACGAGAACTCGCAGTAAAATTGGAGCTCCCTTCCAAAGACCCTACGAGATTAATCTGTTTTACACTCTTTTCTTGAGTAGACTAAAGACGCACTATTTTGATTTTGACTCTGCAGTAGTGGTGTATTTGTAAAAATTGTGCCTGTTCAATTTAGTATCTATCTATCTATCCATCTATCCATCCATCCATCCATCCATCCATCCATCCATCCATCCATCCATCCATCCATCCATACATACATACATCCATCCATCCATCCATCCATCTATCTATCTATTTACCTATCTATCTACAAGCACAGCTTGTTTAAAGTCTAATAAAACAGTTCCTTGAAAATCATTGACATATAAAAACACTACCGGTATTCATGATATGGAAATAATACTGTTTGTTCACTCAAAATGTAAATTGCACAACAGAAAACAACCCTCAATTTAACTTGTGTGTTACCATTTCAAAGTCTGCATCACTGAAAGTAACAGCATATTTCAGAACACAAAGTATACATCACAAATTTTTTGTCAAAGGAAATTGAATTTTTTTGTCAAAGAAATTTAAAATGTAATTTCTGAAGAGTACATCATCACTGGCACAATAAATCTGGAAAGAACCAGTCCATAATCCAGGGTGGAACAAGGAATACTCCATCTTGCAATTTCTTCCAAATACACCATTTCATGCAAACAACCTATCTATGCTATAAAAATAACTTCAACATAATGCCCAGTAAAAATGTCACATCTGAATTACAAACTTACTCATGATCATTTGTAATCATCATCCACATGTATGGACAGATAATTAATAATCAATTTGATTAGTATGTTCAATAAAACAAGCATGAAACCTGCTCAGAAGCCAAGACATAGATCAGAATGAGGATGCCATAACAGATTTAATTAAATCAACTACTTATATGTGTGTGTGTGTGTGTGTGTGTGTGCGTGTCTTGTCTTCAGCCATCTTTGGTACAAGGGTAGGCTACATCATGAATGAGCTTGCACCACTGTTTTCTGTTGTATGTCATTTGGGTGGCCTTTTCCATTGTCCTTCCATATACTGCATAAATACTTAAAATTGGCCACATGTGTGATGTGTATTATTTGATGTACAGTCTGATCATCTGGAGCAGGGATGCGCAACCTTTACGGTGCTGCTGGCCGCATTATAGATTTTTTTACTTTATAACGGCCATCAGCAAATCGCAGTGGCGTCATTGGGGGAGGGGGAAGGGGGCAGGGGGCGTGGCCCCAAGGAAATGAAAAAATTAATTTATAATGTATTAATGCGCAAAAATATCAAAAAATTGGCCAAAAATATCAAAAAATTATTGCAAATTTGCCAACATTGGTCCTAAAATTACCCAAAATTACAAAATTTTGCAACAAATTTGCAAAAAATGCCTAAGATTTGCAAAAATTTGCAACACTTAGTTATACTGACACACTGCTGACATCATTACTGCTGCCAAGTGCCTCTGCTGCCTTAGCTAATTAGTGAACCTCCCGCATCGCTTAGTCTTAGTGATTATGGTTGCTGCTTACGGCCACCATCATATACATTTTAAAATACACGTGCACGGTCGCACAAGTTGTTGCCCACGGCCGCATGCGGCCGCACGGCCGCAGTTGCACACCCCTGATCTGGAGGGTAAAGATGGAGCCATACTCATGTGGGAGCAAAGGGAATGCATGTAACTTACATAATACTTTGGAAAGCAACTGAATAGATAAAAATCCACAACTTAGACACCAACACAGAGAGAGCAAAAGATCTTAGAGAGATTTACAGAATATAAAACCTAGCTCAATGCCAGTATATAGACACAGAAATAATATAACTGAAAAGAACAAAGGAATAAACTCGAACCGTCACACTGAAATCATTCTGTCTGTCTGTCTGTCTGTCTGTCTGTCTGTCTGCAACCTCACATTATCTGAACTGCAATTTTGCTGTTCTTTCTAGCAATATAAATTGATGCAAACACTCAATCTTGTATGCAAATAAATCAACTGATAAACTTGAGTTCAACCAATTAGGCATATCTAGCTTCTTTGTGGGAGCATGCAGCAAGACTTTAAGCACAGAAAGTTGCATTAGGCCATTAGTATTGGTACCCCAATGTAAATCAGATATCAAAGTAGAGCTACAACTTCAGCAATTTGCAGTACCAGTATTTTGCACTGACTGATGATGCCTGTTTAATATACACTATGACAATTGTAAAAAAATAGATGTTGATAAACGATAAAAGCAAGTTGGCTGAAACAAAATTAGAACTAATGCTATGGCAAACATAACAACTTTCTCATGTCTTCTCTACTACAGTCTGTTCTAAACTGCATGCCAAGGTCAGCAGAATATGATTCAGACACTTGCAAGGCACATGTTTTGCTTAATTTGAATATCTATCATAAAGATATGCCAACAATATTCAGCCTATTTTTCTTCATGTAACACATACCTATGCAGCCACCATAAAGTTCACCCATGTATAATATGCAATATATAGCCACGAAGACAGGGTTTGGTATATATAAGTGTGTACAACGCAAAGGTCTTATGTGGGAAAATATGGCATGACTCAGTGCATTAAACTGATGATAGGACAAAAAGATATTTAATCATAGAATTCATATTTTAGGCAACAAATAAGAATTAATAATAGAACTAATAAAAATTTAACCCTTTTGATACCACAATCCATATATCCAATATGTTATGAAGCCAAATATTGGCCTTAAAGGGCCAGCGGGTTAAGGCTTATAATGATTATATAAATATTTTCTCTTACTTTTTGGTGGTCCAAACAGCACAAGGTCTGTTGCTTTGATTGCAAGCTTCTGTTTGTGTACAGGACTTTTAATGCCTAAACTCAAGGTAAAAGACTGAGAATTTGATGCCAGTCTGAAAGTAACAATAACACACATTCTTTTCAGTCATTTCTCTATGCTAAAACTTAGTGCAAGTGCTCATCAATAATCAATCCAAAGTTTTAAAAGCCCAGCTGAATAAGCACAGTCATACACTTAAAGATTAATCAAATACCGGTACAGTCAAAGCCAATTAATGTTGCATTCAAATCCACTGTTCAAATTGTGACTATTAAACCGAATTGTCCTTACAAGGATTTTGGACACAGTATAGGACCTTGACACCAAGATAAGCAGCTTTAAGTGGGCCTGACTGCAGTACAAATGTCACAGTGTACCTATCAGTTCCTTAGTGTTTCTATGTGTTTCAAATGAGAACCTGATAGCAACATTTTCTAATAATAATTATCAGTTACTCATGTACAGAATCATACAATTTCTTGCTGTGATGGCCTTACCGGTCTGGTACTTCAACAAAGGAAACATGCATGTAAGTTAACAAAGTACCAGGTAGCAAAAGGTTCAAGATTATTCCTATAATCAGCTACAATGATGGCTACAATTATTCAGCTGGTAGGAAGAACGTCTTTCAGAGTAAAGGTACATAAATACATAATTCAATCAACAGATTATTCCCAGCTAATTTTCAATAGCATACCTAATGACCTTGTGCTCACTTGAAAAATTGTACCTTGTCTTCAACTTGGTCACAGTTTCCTTGAATGGGAAGAGAATGCTTTCAATGGCTTGATCCAGCAAGCACTGGCCATACAGAATATAATTATTCTGACAGCAAAAGGTTTCTCTAAATTATTCCTGCAAAGGGCAGGGACACTTCCAGAATGTTGCAGCTGAAGAAGACACTTTTGAATTAACAATGAGAAACTGCTGGACTTCGGGTTTTTATGGTAATTACATTAGAGGCAGTACAAGATGGAGTCTAGAGGACCTGCTTTAATCATAAGTAAATGGTTACTTCTAGCAGTCAAAGAGGCTACATCTTATACAAAATGGAATTGAAAAAAGGTCAAGAAACAATTTTTAATAAATGAAATCAAAGCAAGGAACTAAACAAAGAACAAGGAAAAAGGAATTTAGAATAGATTTCATGTACACAGCAAGAACAATATTTAAAATTTATTATTATTATTATTATTATTATTATTATTATTATTATTATTATTATTATCTAGACAATTTCTATAGCGCTATAACATAGCTAGGTGCCAAAAGCAAGAGCACTTTACATAAATGGAAATGAAATGTTGAATAAATATATCTTCAGCGCAACTGAGAACCGTTCAATATGAGAACCTGATAATTATAATTGATATCAATTACAACCCAGTCATAATTATAAAACTCTCAATCAGGAATTAAAATATGATAAGTGATCTGTAATACTTCAATTACACAATGTATCATAACCCCTTTTTGTTAAATGAATTAAAAGACTGCAAACAAGCTTTGTCACAGGTCATTCCAAAACTGGATAGAGAAGGGAAGGATAGAAAAACGGAAAGCTAAAATGAAGCTTCCAACACGTAAAGGAATGTAAAACGGACAAATTCATAGAATTGCTACTATACGTGGAAAATGGGTTCTGGAAAAGCTAAGGCTTTCCATGAAGACGAGCTGTGACAGCATGAATTAAAAAATCATGCCGACATACGGTGGCAAAAAAACAACTCAGTGGGAATATCAAATCCAAACAATCAATTAGCACAAAATTCACACTTGCAACATCGCTTGGATCACACCATACTCACACTGCACAGTGTGCACGGACAAATGATGGGAGTCAGTGAGTGAGAAGCTGAAAGTCTAAAAATGCAAACAGCTCAAAATTCTTCAAAGCACAAGTTACTGAAATGCCTCATACACTCCTGTGTTCAGAACGACCAACAATGGACTGAAATCTTAGTCAGACCACCCGTTAACAGATGCATTGTAGCTGGTATAATTTTTACTCTGAAATGAGTGTGCCTTGTTGACATTGTATTCTGCACTGTTATTCCTTAGAGGACTAAGAATTCACGTTTACCTTCATCTAATACAGTGCTTCCCAAACTTTTCCAGCCATGACACACTATCCAAGAAACATACAGTCAATGACACACTGAAGTCGAAATGCACACATTTCATCTTTAAATGATGCACTTGTATAGGCCTATACTAGTACTATATATTATACTCTAGTCTAGTATACAGTATAAAGTTGACTACTGTTCTTCATACGTACATATTTTCTTTGCAATCTGTACCACTATTACATGTTTCACTGAAGAGATATAATTCAACTTATAATTAACAAGTAATACTGCGTCATTATTTTACTATTTTCCAACATTTTACCACGACACACTTCTACCGTTGTTGCGGCACAGTTGTGTACCGCGCCACACAGGTTGGGAAGCACTGATCTAATAGCACACCAACAGAATACAACATTTAACTCTAAATAAAAAGTGATAAACAACTGCCAATACAATCATTTAAACAGAATAAAATAGACAACAACAGCCACAAATCATTATTTAATGCAAATGACACACACACACACATGTATGTATATATATATGTGTGTGTGTATATATATATATATGTGTGTGTGTGTGTGTGTATATATATATATATATATATATATATACATACTAGAAAGATTAGCTAATTTTGATTTTAATGACTTATCGTGCTGCAGTGCAGGATAATACTAATCAATACCTATACCTAATACCCAATCATTGAATTCATGCTGAACAACATTTCAATGAAGTACATACGCCACCTAGCCAAGCTCTGCGCCACGTAATAATTAGGCCTATGTACGCGTTAAAATCACGCAACTGTGACCATTTGTGACGCTGTACACGTATTTTTGTGTTGAATCTATTTGTTAAAATTGCGCAACTTCCTCAAATCATTAATTGAGGAAAATACGCCACCAACGCTTCGCGACGTTGTACACTTATGACGCTGCAATGAACAATTGAACGTGCGCCAAGTGAGAGCCAAACGCCTTCGACTACACCGTTTGGTTACCAATAGCAACGCCGTCTTGACGTAAGACTAAACCGTCTACCAATAGTCAACGCCGCCCACCAACGCATCGCGACGTAAGGACTAAACCGTCTACCAATAGTCAACCAATCAGAACGCTTGAAGGTAACAGACAGAGAGACATACAGATAAGGATCTTAATATTATATATATATATATATATATATATATATATATATATATATATAACCCCTAAGTAGCTGAAAAGCAAGACATGCCTTATGATCCTCCTCAGTCAAAGTTTCCTGAAAAGCATTAATTTTATATTTGAAAACAAAAAACAAAACAAAAACAATGAAACTGGAACCTACAATAAGAAAGGTAAAACTGTCCAAAATTCCAAATGCTTAAAAATTCACTGCGGGGACATAATTAAACAACTTCCAAAACTTGCAACCTTTTGTGATAATGCCCTGCACAGACGCAAAGCAGCACTTTCTAGCCGCTAACAAAATAGCTCAGCTTCACAAGTAACTTATCTCATTCACTCAACCAATAAAATTTTTTTAAATCTTCCAATAACCATTACTGATAGTAGCAAATCCAAAAATCAAGTTCAATGCTACTGAAAATCACTCCACAAGTCCAAACAAGGCTAACCGTGGAAGCAGGCGTCCATTGACCGAGTGACTGCGGAAGTTTTCAACATACTGCGGGAGTTCCACGTGAATCCTCAACCAGTTGAGAACATCTTCTGTAGTCCAGTTGTAAACTATAACAAGAGATCGTTTTTCTCAAACACTGATAGCAAAGAACATTCCAGAAAGATATCATGAATAAAAGCCATCTGTGAGCCCTGACTTAACTACTAGTTTTACTCAAAAATTCAGTTTAAATCCTTCAGTTTAAAAAGAAAACAAAACTGATAAAACGAACAGCATTGAATGAATGTCAAAAGCTTACTGGACAATTAAATGACCAACGCAGGTTTTTGATTCTAACTTTCTATAAGCTTGTCCAAAAATAAGTCAAAGATTTAGAACTAGATGATTCAGGAAATTTTCAATTATCAATCACATATGAAACAAAAATATCAAAGCACTTTCAGTACAGGTCTGCACAATGAACAACAGAATGACAAAACATCTCTCTGCACTTTCTGACAAGTCAGCAGGAATGCACTGTGTGTCATTGTCACATTACCACAGGCATAGTTTATGTCACACTGGCATACCATTTCAGACCATTATAGGCAAACCATTAGGCAGTTCTCTGCTCTGTACAATGGCAGATATCCCATAGTCAGTCCAGAGGCGTAGCGTCCCAATGGCTACTATGGCTTTATCCATGGGCGGCACACATGATGGGGGCGGCAAATTTTGGAAGCGACCTTTTTTCTTTGTTTGTGGGGTTGCTTAAGGAGTTTCGCGAAGGCAAGCGGCAAAATGTAGAAGAGGCGGCAAATTCAGCGGCGCCAACCTTTTTTGTTTGTCAGGTATAATAAAAGCAAATTGGGGCGGCATTTTATCCAGGAGCCATGGGCGCATGGGTGCACGCTACACCACTGAGTCGGTCATCTTTGCAAAGAAACTGTCTAACAATGAATCCAGTAAACTGTAACACAACTAATATTAAAACTGTGCAGTTAAAGCAGAAGTTGAACAAAAAATGCACATTACTAGCGAAAAAATAATTAATCACTGTAAAATTAAAAGAAAACAAGATTTGAACAATATTGCACAACTTCTAAATACCAGTGCCTTATGTTATGCTCATAACATTGGGCAATAGCAGAAGCACTCAAGTCCTCCTCTACACTGGACACTGGTCAGAAGTGTTCCGATTAACTGAATCCTACAGATACCACACTCTGATCATCTTAACCCTGTCACCTCCGTGCACAAGGGTTAAGTTATTTCTTAATTGGATTCCTGCTTATCTTACATTTCCCTAAATCCCCAAACACTAGTCACCACCCTCCCTGTGCAGTCTACTGGTATTAATCAAAGTTGCTATTCACAGGTTTAGAAAGACTTTCTGCAATTCAGTCAAAATAATTAAAGCAAGAAATGAAACTAATATTAGTTATATATATATATATATATGTTCATATTAGCATTTCATACGATATTATATTGTATGGTTTCTCAGCTAGTCTAATGTGGTCTAACTGTCAGCTGTACGTTCAAAATACAAGCAAAAATATTGAGCTGGTATTTTCATTTTCAGATCACTGAACCGAAACACAACTGAGTCATATTCTGAGAAATGTATCTTTAAAAAAAATTAAGATTCAAATCACTGTTGTCTGCAGAGAGAGTAACAATACTGGGTCTGATTTACATATTTAAAAACTGTGCAACACTGCCTGTAGCATTATAACATCACCGTTTACATACCTGTATGTCTAAGTCAATCAGTTACTTGTATAAGAAATGTTATTTAACAGAATTTCAGAAGACAGCTAAACCTTAGAAGAATTTTCTAGACCAGGGGTGGCCAGACCTGTAGTAACCAAGAGCCATTTTTGCAAATTTTCCAAATCTTGAGAGCCGCATTAACTCACTATGGGTTGCGACCCAACTCACAATGGAAAATTATTTTATTCATTTATTTTAAAAATTATTATAATTCTCAATTAATTAATGTTTAATGGATTAGAAAAAAGTAGGATCAAGAATCTTAACATCACCAACCAATCAGAGTCACCACATGCTTCATTTAAATTTTAAAAATAAAATTATGCCCAAGTTTTAACAAAAATAAATAAAATCAAGCCAAAAATTATTTTCAGCCCAGGTAGGTCTGGACAAATTTACAACCATAACATTTTTATTGATTTTTTAAATTTTTCGAGAGCCGCCATTTGAACACAGAAGAGCCGCATGCGGCTCACGAGCCGCAGTTTGGCCACCATTGTTCTAGACAATCTTTATGCACAGCAGTCTGTGCCAGCAGAAGGTAGGGAGTCACCATTCCAACCTAACTGTCAACAAATAAATCAAGAAGGAGCAATATAAACAGTCAAATGCTTAGCATTTTTTGTCACTCAACCACAACACATCTATGGTGCCATTTCAAATGCATTTAAAAGCATCACAGCATCAGATCACAGCTTGAAAGTAAAATTATTACCATAAGTTATGTCTATAGAGGGGCACAGACAATGTGCATGACATAATATCATCAGTACAACTTCTGAGGAGTACCGAAACAAAACCTGTTAGCTACTTGTACCACATATGAGTTTTAAAAGCAGTTGCATCATTTCACAGAACACCTAGGCTTTTAATTGAGAAGGCATTTAAACAGTCACACAGTAACTGCAAATTACATAAAACAAGAGATCAATAGTGAAACTGAGCCTTCAGTCAGGCCTTCAATCATATTAACTATCAATATAGCTTAGTCCACAACATGGCCATTCGTATATAAAAAAATAAATCAAAATCAAATTTCCCTTTCATCTATCCTGTTTCTGTATAATAATTTATCTGATGGATAACACTGTGCAACAAAACAATTTGTTTCACTTCAACTTTTTATGTTACTTGTATAAAATCTGTGGTGCTGATTATCATGGTACTATTTACTTTTTGTTGCATCAACATTTTGGCAGATATAGCCAAGTCAATTTCAGAACATTCATCGTTAATTAATTATCAAATTGGTTGCTACACACGGGTGTTTGAGTTAGTTTTACTTGTTTTAAAAGGATATTTTGCTGATTCATTATAGACAATAATGTCCTTTAGACATTGCAAGATATTCTTTGACTCCTTTTTAATATGTGTGTCGGACCGTCGGTATTATGTCGGTGCAACACAAGTAAACAAAATGCTATTTCGAAAGGCACGAGATATCACATTGCTTATAAAAAGTACTTCTGCAGGTGCCGATTGGAGATCATGACAAGCCTTGGACTCCTCATATAATCTGTGATTGCTGCAAATTGACACTGGAAGAATGGATGTGAGGTATCCAGAAATGTATGCCGTTTGCGGTTCAAAGAATCTGGCAAGAACCAACAAACCTTTTAAGCGACTGTTAATTTTGCATGATGGATTTATCTAGCTATAAGAAACCACAGGATAAGATAAAACTAACTTATCCCAATATAGCTTCTTCTATTGCACCAGTACCACATAATGAACAAATGCCTATCCAGTTCCTCCAGCTGATGAATTCACAGATGAGCCTGACACTGAGACTTCAGATGATGATGTCGAGTGGGAAGAACAAGGGGCAATGTGGTCACATGGAGAACCGCACTTCCCAAATCATCAATCGCTTGATGATTTGGGAACAGTAAGAGGCTTAAGCCTTCCTAAATCCGGTGCAGAAATTTTGGTCTCCAGACTTAAATAATGGAATCTTCTTGATACAAAAGTCAAAATTTTAAAGTAATGCAATAGACACACAGCCTATATCCAGTTCTTTTCCATGCCAGATTCACTATGCTTTTGTATGGATGTAATGGGCCTGTTTGATGCAATAGGTTTGGGACACCAACCAGATCACTGGCTTTGTTTATTGATAGCTCTACAAGAAGTCTGAAGGCAGTGTTACTTCACAACGATAACCAACCGATGACCAGCATCCTTATATATCAGTTGGTCTGTACATTTGATAGAAGATTGCCAAAGTATTAAAACATTTCTGGAAAAGATCAAATATGGTGACTACATGTGGGGCATTTGTAGTGATTTTGAGATGCTGGGGCTTCTACTTGGACTGCTGGGTGGATACACAAAGTACCCTTGTTTCCTGTGCTTATGGGAGAGCAGAGACAGAGTAAACCACTATGTGAAGAGAGAGTGGCCCACAATAGATGACTTGCAGCCAAGTACCCACAATGTGAAGTACAATGCTCTTGTGCCTGTGAACAAAATTCTGCTTCTTCCCTTGCACATCAAATTGAGACTGATAACAAAGTTTGTTATGTTTTGGTCAGAAGTTTTGGATAACAAAATGACAGATGTGGAAAAGAGAGTCTGGAATGCATTTTAAGAATGTGTTGCTGGTTTTGTGGTTATGACAAAGCAGGAAACAACAAGGATCTTATCCAAGAACTGTTCTACAGTTACTATTGTTTAGGATGCAGAATGTCAATCGCTGAAGAAAGTGGAGAGCAGTTTCATCAAGACATGCAGCTGACGGAGAACAGATAGGTTTACCAGGGAAGATGGGATGAAGCATTGAGGAATGTACAAGCCATAACCAACAGAAACAATCAAAAGTACATTTCTGAAGTTTCTGACCATACATGTATATGTTAAATTGTTGCTATTAGCTCAGTATCATACATGCAGCAAGTAATTCTACTATAATGTAATTCTACTGTTACAGTATATGTATTATCTGGCATCAGAAAAGCTCACAGTATTATATTTTGATATATTTTTCGGTTTTTTATTTTTCAGTTTTCAAGAGAACAGTTGATGCTACACAAACAATAATGCTATTTCATTTTCAGAATGTCAAACTGCATAAAGAAACATTCAAATGAAGTGAAATAAAACTTTCATCAAAATGTGTTGTGTTGTGCAGTGTAATACAAAATACGGTAAAAAATATGATGTTTATCTGACAATTCCATGTTACAATCCTGGCAATGTGATGCATACTCCGTCATATAATATCAAACAGATTCTAATTCAATAAATTACAATATATTGCTGCTTAAATCGAAGTGAACCAATTAAGACAGGGGCCACAATCTGAGATTTTAGCATTCATCTATTAACTTCTGCTAACTAGTGTCATTTCTATTGTGTGATGACAGAATAATATTTGGGATCTTTGGATTTTAACAAAGAGTAAGTTGCTATGGTATCTATTAAAGTGAACACTTTCTGCAAACTGTAGAGATACTCAAAGCAAAAACATCTGTTCAAAATCTTGAAAACAAATTCAGAATAGCGTAAAAAATTTCATAATTTTTGAATAAGCACACATATAACTTATAAGTGTAAGGCCACATTCAAGGACCACAACACAGCGAAAAGTAATAAGCACTTAGGAATAAGGAGCTACCTCGGAGCTGCTTTTGAAAACGCTATAGAAATAAATGAGATTTTACTTACTTACTTACTAACTTAATAATTTGAGGCACAGCATGTGTCATCTCAGAATCTGCCAGCCAACAGGTCAGGGCCTAATCTAAAATTCCTACCTTCACTGGCTGCCCACAATCTCCACAGATCATAAACAGTAATGAAATCGTCATTACTGTGAAAATTCCTCTTTGGTAGACCATCAGCATGTTTCAGATCATCACGGACAAACTACAAAAATGGAGAAAGATACCATTTAATTAATCTGACTACATGACATGGTCACCATCAATAACTGGACACATATTGCCAATAATAACATAAAAAATTAATTAATAGTACAGCTCAGTGGAATACAAAAATCATCAGTACATATGAAATCCACTCATTAAAAATTCTACAGATTCTGCAAGTGCTTATCTCTGCATTGTTAGGCAGATCATGAGGAATAATATTGATTAGTTATCTCTGTCTACCGCTCTGTCAGTTTCCTTTCCTTCCAAGGTCATATATACTCATTTATAGTCAACCCACATCAAATCCCAGACCGGACCTGATGAACAGGCAGCAGCATTAACAAGTAGTCTCGTACTGTAACCAAATGGCAATGGGGCACCTCCCTTTAGTTGCATGTCAATGAATTAAGACTTTCACAACAACATAAAACAGTGCATACAAATAGATTGTATTATCTGTTATTCACTGCAAAGAAACATTTCAACCTTTTAATCATGTCAGCATCACAAAGCCAAGAAATTTCACTCTTCAGACTGCCAACAATAAATATGAGAAAAATCAACAATAAGTCAAACCTCACTTTATTTCACACATTATAAACAAATACATATATATATATATATATATATATATATATTGATTGCTGCAGCTAACGAGTCATAGAATACCAATGCACACACACACACACACATGTGCAGTCTGCGCACGCACTTTCATACACCAACAAACGCACTTGCTCACATAATACACCAACACACACACACACACACACACATGCACAGCATATAAAACATAACAGCAGTTATTAATAACTGCTAATAATTTTTGGATAACTGACTTTACTCGGCCAATCAATTGTTCCACAGTCCCAATAACTGCAGCTAATCAAAAGGAGACTCACTACTATTTAGAAGTCTTTTGAAATGCAGAAACAGAAGCATTGGAAACTCCAATAACCCGGTTCAACAATAAAGAAGTGATCAATCAGCCTGGAAGCTGATTACCTGTTACCTGTATCTGACCTAATTGTGTCCGCCTGCTGTTATCTGCAAGCATCTTGCACACATGCCACTCTGAAAATGTCATGTCTCATAGAGAAGGCACAATTTGGCAGAAGACTGGATTATTATTATTATTATTATTATTATTATTGACAGTTAAGATTTATGTGGTAAATTGTCCTAGGAGGACTACTTGAACACATTACATAGTTCATGGTTGGCAGGTCAGGATTTAACAGAGTAGCTGATCTCGAACAGCCAAGTCTTCAGTCGCTTCTTAAATATTTCCAGAGAAGGTGATGTTTGAACACTGATGGGGAGACGATTCCAGGCTTTCGCTGCGGTAACCAAGAAGATGCGGTCGCCAGCAGTGGCAAGGTGTGTGCGTGGCACAAGGAGTGCTTGAGTGGAGCCAGATCGCAGACGCCTTCTACTGTCTATGTCTGCGGATCTCTGGAGTTCGGACCTGAGACAGGAGGGACCGAAGTCGTGCAGGCACCGATAGATGAGGGTTGCCAGCTTATACGTTATTCACTCGAGGACCGAGAGCCAGTGTAGGTCGATCAACAGTGGCATGATGTGATCGCGCTTCCTTGATCGATGCATGAAGTACGCATGAAGTTAATAAATAGGCCACAAGCTGTTTAATATGATCAGTTAATTTGTGGTGTAAGCATTTGAACTTGAAAATGGAAAAAGCAAATTTCCTCTCACACTAATCTCAATTATATCTTTTTTGCTTCATAAAAGACTTAGTGTATTGGAAGGCAGATTTATTATAGAAACGTGGTTCTCTCTCATGCATCTACATTTAATGCTAATCTAATGTTAATTCCTAGCTGTATGTTAAATACCAAATGTTTTAGTGATTAAAAAGTCATTTAGCATTGAGTGTACAGCCAGTAACACTGTAGCTACAACAAACAAAGAATAATTATTCTTTGGGTTTTTGCAACTTTGATTTTTTCTTTGATTTGCGATCTGATACTTAGGATAAACTGAATTGAAGTGCCTTTTATTGAAAAGCTCAGGACTGCCTGAACAGCATAAGGCACTAACAACATTTATAATATAAATGTATGTGTGTAGAAAAATACACAATAGGGTTTCACAGATGGTATTTGAGTCAGAGAACAATGGAGGGGTAATCAAAGAATCAGACCAGTGGAGAAGAGACAAGAAAATGTCATTGAAGTGGAGCAAGGTGGTCTAACTCCTAATATCACCCAAAATTACATCATGGCTGGGGACTGCCCCAAGCCCCTGTAAGGGAGCTATCAGCAATGCTCTAAACTCCACAGTTGACTGTCTTAAGCAAGGGTGACCACCCATTCTGAAACCCTTAAAAGCAAATGGCAATCTCAGAAATTTACCAGTATCACATTGTAGCCCTATTCAGTCTACCACCGGTAGATATCACAGAGAGCCGAGAGACAGACAGACAGATAGAAAAATACAGGTCTAGATCTATTCAGAACACAAAGTTAAAAACCAACTCCACTGCAATAAGGCCATAATATTAGCATAAAGCTAAACAAGACACTTTATTCTAATTATACCATGAGGTCAAAGGTCAAACAAGCAAAGGCCAAACAAGCTCAAATCGGAAAGCAAAGGACAAAAGATAACTGTGAAATGTCTCTTGGCAACAAACTTAGCCAACTAGACATCATGGGTGGGGTGGAGTAGCAGTAGTATTATTGACATGAGCTGGAGGATAGGAGTCCATTATGACCCTAGCCACTGCATAATCAGTGTTGCGCGTAACAAAGTAGAAGTAATGCGTTACAATACTTAAGTACAATTCTGAGTACTTCACACTGTAACGAAGTACACAATTTGCAGAGTACTTTTTACTTGTAACGAAGTAAGTTTTTATTCAAATATTAGTACTTTTACTTCGTTACATTATGTTTTTCACGTCTCGTTACAAGTAAAATTTCTCATCACCAACTTTCATTGCATTTACTTGTGTTGCTGTTCAAACACGGTGTTTAATTATTCCCAGCTTCCCGTACTTACTTAGTCCCAAAGCAAGGTTGTTAGAATGAACAACAAGCTCTGGCTACTTTTGACGCTGCTAATGTAGAAGTTAATGGTGTATAGGGCCTATGTGTCAAGGCTGGAAAAACCTAGGTTTATAAAGATAAAATTTAGATTTTTAGGTTAACCATTTGCTATACTCTTCTCGCATGTCAAAGCCTATAAAGTATAAACCTTTCTCGAAATTCGTGCCACACGTATGTTTCTCTGTCTGCAGAGAGTAAAAAACTTTAAGGACATTAAATATGAGTTTTCATTTTTCTTTTTATAGAACAAAACCCTAAAAGCCTAAATTTTGACTTTTCAGCTGTTTTTTTCAAACCCTAAAAGACCTAGGTTTTAAAACCACATTTTTCAGCCCTGATATATGTACATGTTGACTGTTGAGGCTACTGCATGTTGATTAAATGATTAGGCCCTAATAAAAATGTGATTTAATATGATAATGTGGAGCTGTTGACGATTCCGTCTATCGTGGTACTTTTTACTTTTTACTTAAAAAGTAACTTTTTGGGGAGTACTTTTTTACTTTTACTTGAGTAACTATTTTCATAGGTACTTTTTACTTTTACTTAAGTAAATAAATGACATAATACTTTTACTTTTACTTGAGTACTCAAACTGAGTACTTCATACAACACTGTGCATAATGTAGTAGTAATAGTAATAGCTGTAGTAATAGCTGTAGTAATAGTAATAGTAATAGTAGTAGTAGTAGTAGTAGTAGTAGTAGTAGTAATAGTGGTAGCACTACCGGTAGTACCGGTAGTAGTAGTAGCAGTAATAGTAGTAGTAGTAGTAGTAGTAGTAGTAGTAGTAGCAGCAGCAGCAGCAGTAGTAGTAGTAGTAGCAGTAGTAGTAGTAGTAGTAGTAGTAGTAGTAGTAGTAGTAGTAGTAGTAGTAGTAGTAGTAGCAGCAGCAGTATGAGCATTTATAAAGCGCAAGTTTGCAGTGCAGCAAATGTGCTAATGCCCTAGTAGCAGCAGCAGCAGTAGTACCGGTAGTAATAATTCCGGTAATAATGGTCTTTTTCCCATGGCATCTATTCCCAGTACATGGCAGCAATGATCATCAATTCATTTTCATCAAGTAAAAGAACCAGAAACAAATAAATGACACAAAATATATGGCTTGCAAAACTTGAGGAAGTTCTATTTTGAGAAAATTCTCTTTTTGTGAGAATACCTGATTCTATGAATTTTTAAACAGCATTGCATCAAGCATGGATTACAAAAAACTAAACAGATGGTAGCCTAAGAAAACTCAAAAGGGAAAAGGAATTCTGCCAATATTACACATTTTCAAGGCATATGCATGTCTTTAGCATTCACATTTTCTAATGCTTATGGAAGTTGGATGCATAAAATTCACAGACATATGTTGTTCAGTTAAACAATTTTTTTAAAATATCAGCACTTTCACATAAATATTGTATTCTATATAAAAAACAATTTTGTTGAAATGCAAAAACTAGATTGCATGACTAACAGTCGCTTAAATCCAAATGCATAATGGTCTTTATGACACATCTGCTGACTGGCCAAAAACTTTTAGAATTTAAAAGATTCCAGAAACATAAAGAAGTTCATTAGAATGAAGTTTTACCAAAGTATATGCATATCAAGATGCCAACAGAATGCTTTAATAAAGGTAGGCATTATTATTCTTAAAGCATAAATTATTCACTGGGTCAACTAGTCTTAAATATAAAGGACCAACTGCAGCAAAAAAAATGCAACAGGCATGAAAGTCAACCAATCATAAGTTAGGTTCAGTCAACCAAAAACAAGGCCTCCGATTCCCTTGCCACACTTAGAAGACTGTAAGAAAAATATTACTATATTCCCAACATCTTTGTCAACTTGAAGAATCTAGATATGTCTTTGCACATATTCAACATTTGTTAACCTTTAGCAAATTTAACGCTTAAAACGTCATATACTTTGTAAGTTATGTAACTATATGCAATGTAACCGAGTGTACTCAGTTCTGGAGGTTTAAACTTTAAGGGTTAATCCTAAAGAACAGAAGCCAAGCATAGTGCAAATTCTGCCTAAAGCAAGTGATGCATATTCATTGACTAAATTATGCTTATTTAAAACAGTCCAAAATGATTCCATTGAAAACCACTGCACTATCCAGAGCAGATAAAATGCCAAGATCTATTACACGTAAGTAAGTCTCGGATTGTCTCCTAATGGCTGGATATGCTCTCGTTTAGAACATGGATACAAAATTAGATTTTAATCAAGCAAAAGTACTCTAAATGCATTTAGTGAAACAGCAATTTTATTCATTTTGTCCCCCGTCAGAGTCAGAGCAGCTCCGGAAGTCTTTCAATAGCTGCCTCTCCGCTGTTACCGCTTGGACACGAGAAAACCGTCTTGCACTGAACCTAGACAAGGCAGAATTTATGTGGATCAGCACCCGCGGCAGAAGGAGGCTGTTGAGCCGGGATCCTTTCGTGGTCGGTAATGTCTCCATCGCACCTTCAGAAAGTCTGTGTCTTCTAGGAGTGATATTGGATGAAACTGACACTGGAAGCCCATGTGAACAGTGTAGTTCGATGCTGCCACTATCAGATACGTAGAGTCAAGCAGGTCCAACGCTACCTTACGGTGAGCACTGCGATACAGCTGGTCCAGGCGGTTGTACTGTCAAAGTTGGATTACTGTAACAGTGTCCTGCTTGGCCTACCGGACAGCAAGCTGCATCGCCTATAGGCAATGATGAACCTGGCCGTGCGTGTCATCTTCGGGTGCCGTTGGAGTGATCACATCTCACCTTTGCTGCGGGACCGCCTCCACTGGCTCCGTGTTTGACAGCGGATTGTCTTCAAACGCTGTTGATTCACTTACCGCGTACTTCACGACCCATCCTGTCCGGAATACCCCACTACGCAGGTCCAGCGAACAACCACGAATGACTGGAGATCACGACTCCGGTCGGGCCAACAAATGAGATTGATCATCCCCCGCCATCGAAGACCCCGTGTTCGGTGAGAGGTCCTTTTCCAAAGCTAACCCGATGCTATGGAATGAGTTACCTGATGTCATGACCGAGGCAGCCTCAGCTGAATCCTTCCGCAAAAACTTAAAAACATATTTATTTGATAGGTTGACTCGACTTATTAAGCACTCTTGCCTTGGACCTAAGTCTTGTTTATTGCACTGAAGAAATTGTCTGGTAATAATAATAATAATAATATTATTATTATTATTATTATTATTATTATTATTATTATTATTATTATTATTATTATTAACAATGGCATACTTTTAAACAGTCTATGAAATTCAAGTGATTAATTAATTAATAAACTAATAACCTCGTTGCTTTCCGCCCAATTTAACCCTCCGTCATGGTTGTCATCGATCTGAGAATGAAGCTGTTCAATCGCCTCAAATCCCACTCGATCCTTTTGACACGTTGCATCCTCTTGTGGGCACTTCATAAGTCCTAATTTCAATTACATCAAATATCTGCTAGCATTCATTATATTTTTACACCTTATAAAAATCATAAAAAACATGCATTGTTTAAAAATAAGGTTGTTAAGACTGCTGGCTTTGAAGGACCGGTTAACCGTTCAAAAAAGACCGGTTTACCGGTTTACCACTCATTAGCAGCAGTCTGGTGTCATGCCAGCATCAAAGCGCTTTGATGCCACCAGCGCCTATCCCGGCGTCCTGCACGGCTACAACAAAGTGTTCTGATGTTTTCAAATGAAATTACGGTTAACCGGTCAAAGTTAAAAGGACTGGTCCTTGCTCTTAGGACTGGTTAACCGTTGACAACCTTATTTAAAAATACAGTCAAATAAACAAATCAAGGTGGTCCTTTACATTATGACACCTATCTAAACAAATATTTCATGGCAACAAACATACAGCACAAAGAATCTATTCTAAACTCAGATTGAGACACAGCCTTATTACCATCCAGGATATAGATTTATTCAGTAAATAACCAGGCAATTATTTTTGCAAAATACAAAATAGATCCTTGGGCACAATTGCCACTCATTATCACATAATTATAGACAATTAGAATGATCTGCAAATTGACACAAATCTGCATCAAACAGCTGTTAAACCATTTCAAGTTGCAACTGAATCCTTGCATTGCATCAATTGAAGCATATTTTAGTTACATTGACTTTAACTGGACAAGAAAATCTATGCAGGAAAAGAACAATAATAAAACTCAGCATGACTAACAGTTCTTCAGCAGCATTCAATTCAACATATACACGTATACCATAAAATTTTGAGTATAATGCGCACATATAAGTATAATGTAATACGGCGGCTTTCTGGGGGTGCAGATCAAAAAGCAAAACCAATTTTTCTATTAATATAATGTGCACCCTTAGTATTATTACATAGATGATTTATGAAATGCTATAGCATAGCTAAGGTTAAAGTCAACAGCATTTTACATCACAGTTCATCAGTTCATACAGAACGATAGACCTAGGGTCTCCACAATCCCTAATCTTGACCACCAGTAATTAAGCCGCTTACCGTATTTTTGCGCATATAAGACGCACCCGCGTATAAGATGCGGGTTTTGATGATTTGTGTTAAAATAATTATGGATAAGACACACCCACATATAAGACGCACCAAAAGGCGCCCCGTCGGCACTCCCAGCAACCCGTCGGCGCTCCCGGCGCCCCGTCGGTGCTCTCGGCCAGCTGCCGGCGCTCTCAGCGACCCGTCAGCGCTCTCAGCGACCCATCGGCGCTCCTGGCGCCCTGTCGGCGCTCCCGGCGCCCCGTCGGCGCTCTCGGCGACCCGTCAGCGACCCGTCGGCGCTCTCGGCGACCCGTCGGCGCTCTCTGCGACCCGTCGGCGCTCTCTGCGACCCGTCGGCGCTCTCGGCGTCCCGTCGGCGCCGTCGGCGCTCTAGGCGAGCCGCCGGCGCTCTTGACGACCCGTCGGTGCAGTTATTCATGTTCCAAAAAATTTAGATAAGACGCACCCGAGTATAAGACGCACCAAGGGGGCTAATTGTGTAAAAATTCGTATAAGCCGTGGCTTACATGCGCGAAAATACGGTAATTATTGCTGACAGAACTGTGAATGTTGCAAACGTCAGAAGATGCACTTTCACACACCAAATTTTAAGACTATAAGTGACTTCTCACATTGCATCAAATATTGAAGCCTTGTGGGCCACTTTCTTCTGTACTAAGTTCTACAAGAAATCTCACGAATAGATCATGAACATCTGAAATCAAAGGGACACTAGAGAGAAATGATTGCCTCTTCATGCCTCAAAAATCGACTGCAATTCCTGAGATATTTCTCTTAATTTAATCCACAGTTTCTAATTTTACTGATGTTTGAGCCCCATAGCTGAGCGCCTTTGGACACAAGTACTCTTTCACCAATGATCATCAGTTAAATGTAGATAGGTTGCTTGATTCACTTCATAATTTATAGAACTAATATAACGCCTAAGCAAGCAAACAAGGATGTTTCAGCTGATTGTGATCAATAACCTCATTAGGTGCTCTGAATGCTGCTGCAACCAAACTTAACAATACCCAAGCAAGCCAAATTTACTTGATCATATCTCTGCAGGAAGCTACGATGCACTTATTAAAAACTGGTTATTTAACTAATTGGCATAACATCTCTGTACCCAGGTCAATCCGGCTACATAACAGACAGCCCTAAACCATTTTCACTTCAAGTATGAACATGTCTGATGATATTTTATATGTTATGTGCCCTTAAAAATCACAGTAGGTCACAGTCAATGAAGCATGACAAAGCTTGCAGCACAGCAGATCACAGGTAGGTTGCACTAAAGGTGACCTCATAGATTGTCCGGTCCTCCGCCTTTGCTTTATTTGCTGAATTCAAGCATGTGTCAGATATTAGAATTATAGAAGCCTTCATTTTGTAAGACTTTTGATATCCATTACAGCAGTGACCAACTTAATTTAAGGTTAAACCCCCAGATACTTTGTAACCATATGCAATGTAACCAAGTATTTTCGGTTCCAATGGTCTAAGAACTGTAAGGGTTAATATCAAGCAACACAAATCTGCACGAATTTAAGGTCAAACCCCAGTGCAATGCCACTGATATATTGAAAAAAAGATGACCTTTCTGTTTATCAGCTCAGAATTTCAAAGTGGTGTGAGCTAAATAGTTTGGATACATTTATAAAAATTGCATGAACGCATTTGAACACCACCTTGCCATAAACATTTCATCAAAAATCTCAAATCTCACTCAGTAGCTGTTATATTATACATAAATATGTAATAATACATAAAACTGGACAAAAATGGGTAAACCTGGATCAGTCAAACAAGAACCGGAACAGAGTTTTCCAACGTAAACAAAGTATCAATCAGCGCGAAAACAATGTATCCTGTGCAATCCTTGGTTCCTATGGTTTGTTTTTGATATTTTGTTCGCTATTTCATTGTAATATTTGGCTGAATAGTCACAATTTTCCTTGTGTATAGTCTGGAAACTCAAGTATCTATGGACCAATCATGTGAAATTATTACGGACTACTTTCGGTTATGTCGCTCTATTCCGGTTCTTATTTGACTTAGCTCCAAGTTTACCAAATTTGTCCTTTCCAGGCTAAAATATAGGTTTTAACTTCAGTCCCCTCTACTCATTTCAAAGCTCCCGGCGATGCCCTGAATTCTAAATTGATTGAATAGGTTTTCACCAAACCAACTGAAAGCCGAAGTAACATGAAAAGAAACTTATTTTGCACAGTTCAGAACTACCTAATAACTAAGCTTCACTATCAAACAAAAAACTTCTATATCGCCACTGTATAAGAGTTGAGCGTACCTTGGGCGCCAGATCCTTCACAAACAGCACAAAGTACTAAAGAAAATACTATAAAGACACACTGACGATCCATTTCGACCGTTGGACGCTTAAAACGCAGCCAAATGGGCCGTATTCTCTGTTCTCTCGACTAAAATTGACGAAGAAAATCCGAAATTTTATGACTTTTTAAAACTTCTACGCTCAAAGTTTTCCATCCGAAGAACATTGAACAACATTCCAATACAAAAGCATTACTGCGGATTACGGTTGAAATATATAGCTTGATACCACAGATCTTCTACAGCGCCATTATTGAAGTGCATTGGCGGAGTCGTTCACTATAGTCGGTCGCTTGATGAACTTTACTTTGGGTCAAAATTCGTGTGTATGCCAGCTTAAAGGGTTCTTTGGTCAGTTTTAATCAAAGACTTCATTACAAACATACAAACATATTATGATTTTATAAGTAAGTAAGTAAGTAAGTAAAGTAAGTAAATGACTAAAATCTCGTGGATTTCTATAGCGCCTTGGTGGCAGTACAACAGTAGCTGCTTATTCTAAGGCGCTCAGCCTTTCTTAAAATAGCTATGGGAAAGGTATATGACTATATGATTAGCCAGGCAATAGTCAACATCCGAAGGTCAGTGAAGCTAGGCTGTTGCAGCTATGGACAGGGTTATTTCTAGGATTGTGAATTTCGGGGGATGTCGGGAAAATCTGGGGGTGTCGGAATTTGGAAGTTTCTGTCCTAAAAAGGCTGACAAGCAAAAAAGGTCATCCGAGAATAAAAGTTAGGGTGTCCTTCTCCATTGGTGGGGTGTTCTGAGCTGATTAGTATGCATTTTGTATGCATGCCATTGTCGCATTACCAAATTGTGGGGGTGTCGACCTCAAATTGGGGGGGAGGGGTGTAAAAATATCCCTGGCTATGGAGGAAATGATTTTAGAAAAAGGAAGGATTTAAGCTTATAGACCTGAAGACTTGAGGAGATAATGCAGGAATTATAGGAAATGATTCATATTTTATTGTCTGAAAGTGTCCAAATCTGCGGATGGAAGCTGGGATCGAGTTCCAAAGTTCAGCTGCGGCGTATGAGAACTTGAGAAGGCACGGTTGCAAGTTTTCAGAGATGAGTCGGATGACTGATTCAGCGGGCGCGACAGTGAGATGAGATGATTGAACGTGTGGTTCGAGGAGGTTGAGGGGTAAGTTAACGGGTTAATAGTGACCTAAGGGCAGACAGGTTTTGATGACTGAAGTGAGCTATATGTAAGTGCTATTATCTTAGATTGGATACGTTCAGTTATTTTAAACCATTGTAATGATTTTAGTATGGGAGAATTTCATTGACATACACAACATAGATTATTATAGAAGAGCAACGAGTTCAATAGAAAGCCCGGATGTTATGGCAGAAACGGAGGTTTTTATTCCAAAAATCTATTTCATGTTTTTCTTTAACATTCTGTCAATTTCAATTTAATTGCCAATTAATGTTGTGTCAGTAAATTTCTTGGTGCACCGAAATGATTCTTGTAGTCAAAAATCATTCCTATGTTCAGTGCGCCGTGTTCAGCACATGCGATGATAATGAAAAATAGTAACACTAAAATACAGATCATAATACTAGTAATAATAGGTATAATAATGATAGAGTTTTGATTTGTATAGGAGAGTCTCGTGTTATAAAACCATTGTGATTGCACTAATTGGGCTTTCGGATAATGGTTCTGGTCATTATGCTCGCATTTGCTGTCCTCGTGTCTTTAAGCCTGAAGTTTTATATATCTATATAAACACGTCTGTTAATTTTCACTCTATTAATGATTACGGTAATCTGTTGTGATGTTTCTTTTGTGTGTGCTATGATTATAATTTTTATCACTTACCTTGCTGTAATCGTCTAGTTGAATAAAAAGAAGTGAGCATTTGGCACTAATGACTTTCATTTGATTGGTTGATTTTCATGAGGAGAGTCTGTTTTTGTTTTATTTAGCATCTAGATAACATGGCACATTTGCCACCAGCACATTGCACAAAAGTGTTTGTGCAGCGTGATTATGCTGATGGCACAGCTGTTAAATTCCAAACTAAATTTCCACAGGATCTCGAAGGAAAAGTCAGTGTTTGGTATATTTTGCTGATTTATCTTCAGTTTCGATGAGCATTATCTTCTCAGACCTTTGAAATACTGAACCAAGTCATTGCTTGCACCCGTTTCTCTTATGCCTAACCAACAACAAAGTTTTCAGTTTTATTTGCTAGTGTTTTCAACATTTCATTCTTCCCATGTTTTTTTTGTAAGTTTTCCATTTAGCAGAAAAATTGTGATTATTGTACTAATCTGACTTGCCATTTGCTGCACATTGTCCATATTCAAATCTTTTGTTCCCTTTATGACCACTGTGTTATTCATTTCCATTTCAAAATCTGACAATGATAAATGATCTTTCATCTATCCAGATTACTCTCATTTGAAACATTTTTATGTGGCTGGATATTTTATCTTATCTAGGTTGTTGTAAACTGGCATGAACACCTGTTTAATTAAATTGTTTATGACACTGTTGGACACGTTGGTTGTGTTATGTTAACATGCGATTTAATATTTATTCACATAGATAGACAAAACAACATTTGAAACGACAGTGAACGAACTGAATGCAATGTACACTGATGCCGAGGCTCTGAACGCCAGAACGTACTGTGAAAACTGCTTTGCCTGTCTGACGGCTTATGTAGTGTTTCTTTGTATGGATACACACTACGAAAAGGTTGGCAGTGTTGTTTAATAGATCTGATATCTTCTTTTATTTTTATTTTTTGGTAATTTCTGATTAAATCTTAAGGTTGCTAACGGTTAACCAGTTAACCGGTCCTAAGAGCAAGGACCGGTCCATGTAACTTTGACTGGTGAACCGTAATTTCAATTTGAAAGCATCAAAGCGCTTTGATGTAGCCGTGCAGGATGCCGACTCCAATGCTGGCAACTTCAAAGCGCTTTGAAGTAGCCGCAGAGGGCGCTGGCCCCGGCGCCGGCAACATCAAAGCACTTTGATGTAGGCACGACACCAGGCTGCCGCTAACGACCGTTAACCGGTCTTTTTAACAGTTAACCGGTCCTTTAAAACCAGTGGTTTTAACAACCTTATTAAATATGATCATAAAGTCATCTTAAACCTGTTTGGCGTGCACAGGTTTTGAAAAAGATTGGACGTTATATTCAAGACCAGAACAACAATGTATATGTACCAAGGGGCATTTTGCTTATCGATCCTGTAGAAAGAGGCCTCAGAGTTGTATCCTTTGTGGTCTTGTCAACCTTTTTGTTATTTGACCATGAGATATATTTATCTTTTAGCCTGTTGCAAGGCATGTAACTTTTGATGTTATATTGTTTGCTGAATCAACAGTAGTTTACTGCTTCTGGTTTAACCGTGAGTAGGTATTAACCTTTTTCGAAGATGCTAATTATGGGGCTTATTTGCTTACACAATGTAATGTGTGAACCTGTGTTATTTCCTTCAAAGGGATTTTATTTATCAGAGGCAAGATTCTCAAAACATCTTATGATAATCTTATAACAAATTTGTCCTGCAACAGTGTTAAAAATTTTACCTAGTTCTCTAAATATCCTAAAATAATCTTAGGAGAATCTTATGATGAATTAATTATGACAAACTAATTAATTCAATTAATCAACTCAGTGTCTCAAGAGAATTTTATTGATTGAATAATGAGAAAATATTGTATTCGATCCCACGTTTGTAGAAGGTATTTAATTGCTTGCATAGCTTTTATTTGTATATGTGTTCTGGCAGAAATTTGTAGATACTAGCATAGATATCTTGGTTGTTCAGTGTTCACTCTGTATGTATGGACTTATGGTAACATGTCATTAAAACGCCATTAAATAATAATAAAACTTGGACATTTTCAAACAATAAAATCTGAATCTTCATTTCCTATAACTCCTGCATTATCTCCTCAAGTCTTTGGGTCTAAGCTTAAATCCTTTCTTTTTCTTAAATCATTCCTTCCATAGGTGTAACAACCTAGCCTCACTGCCCTTCGGATATTGACTATTGCCTGGCCGATCTTTCACCTTTCCAATAGCTATTTTAAGAAAGGCTTGGCGCCTAAGAATAAGCAGCTTCTGTTGTGCTGCTTTCCAAAGCGCTATATAAATTCTCAAGATTTTACTTACTTACTTATTAGACTTACAGGTCAATTTTGTAAACCTGCTGGTATTTCTGGTATGAATTTAATTATGAACCATGATCCATACAGTATAGATAGAAGTCTGTATTGAGCTTAACTGAAGCATTTCAGCTGGAAATATGCATATTGACAGAGACTGGTCAATCACGATGATTCATCAACTGCATTTTGCCATTGGCTTGAATATATTGGGCCACACATTGTATGATCATTTTGAAATTACAAGCCTTGTTTTAGAGTTATTATGTATATAAAGTCGAAAGTGTAAATACGGACATGTGAAACTTTAGTTAAGATTCAGTAATGTCCTGTTTATAACTGAGGGTGTTTGTCAGTTGTCTTTAAAAAATTTAAATAACCAAACAAAACCCTGAAATTGTGATGGAAATTTTTGGTTATATCGACAAACAGTTAAATGATGGCCATGCTTATAGATTGTTAAAGTTTTGTATTTTACTTAAATTATTAAATTTGCAGTTAGCCTTTTAGAACTGCAGATAAAGTTGATATTTTTCTATCAGACAATAGATTTAATCTTAGGATTTGTGAACATTCTGCAGTTTGTGCAGGCTTTTAAAAAGACATTCATTTAGAGCTGTTACGGTTTCACCTCGTGCAATTTTGTCCGGTTTCGGTTCGGTTTTTTTTAACATCACTAGAATGCACAGCCTTTAAGCGTTAAAAATAGAGAAAGCGTTTTTGTGTCATGTCTATGATGAGTCAGCAGCACTGCCTATGAGAAAGTGATGTAAATTTTATGTAGATTTACTTTCATGTAGCAATGATTGGCAATTGCATTAACTGAGAAGAGAAAATGACTTAAAGTCGCGCATAATCATGCATTGTATTTGCTATTCTCTACAAAAAATAACCGTCCAAATTTGCATGGTCAAAACTGCAGTTTCGGTTCGGTTAACCGTAACAGAACTACATTCATTGTGATGGTAGTTACTATTGTGATTGCAATTTTAAGCAAAGAATTTCATATACATAACACATCCGAAACATAAGCTTAAGCCAAGGTTTATCTTTTGTGGATAATATAATGCTGAATTGTAATTGTTAATTTGTTGTGTCTCAGTGGTGCTCTGTGCTCATAATAAATTCATTTAAATCTTAACAATTCTTGTCTTGTCTTCTTTGCTCTTATGGTAGTTTACTTCTTTTGATGAACTCCAAAATCTCTCATTCATTAGTTTTCTCTGTCAGCAGAATGTCTTAATCCTTTCATTTCAAACGCCTTGAGTTTTACTTCGTCCCTTTTTTCTGAGTCCATGTCTCACATCCATATGTTGCCACTGGCCAAACTAGTTTTTCAAGAGTTTGATCTGCTATTGATATGTCATGGCTTTTCCTTAGATTTTGTAGCGCTTTGTGAAGGCAGCCATAGATAGGTCAGTGGCTGTGCGACCAGTCAAACACTCTCTGCCGACTAGGCATTGAGAAACTTGTGGCTCGTTGGGACAAGTGCTTAAGCACACTGGGTGACTACATTGAAAAGTGAAAAAAATACTGTTGCTTTCAGATGTATATATTTCACATTTTTTCAAACTGTTAATAGTTTGGCAATAAAAATGTTACTACAGTAACTTTAATTTATCCTTGTACCCATAAACTAAAACTATTTGTATCATTAGTCTTAATAAATCCCCAAAGTCCTAATACAATAAACTTGTAAAGTTCTCTCTCCTCTCCTCTCTCTCCCAGTCTGTGTTTGTCACTGAATCAATAATTAATTCTCTTGATCTTTGTCTGGGGCTGTCCATTAATTATGTCAACAATTTTTGACTCCCTCCCCTTGTCAACAACTGTCAAATTTCAGTGACCCCCCATAATTATGCCAAAAACTTTTGACCCCTCCCACTAATATCAGTGACAGGTCCCCCTAAAAACTTTAGGTTATTATTTTTACAGTGATGAGACCTTTTCCACTTTCTTTTGTTCATCAAGTGTCATAATGTGGTGGTGCTGGCCTGTTTTATGCTTGCCAGGCTTTTTTCCATTGTAATAAATAGTATTCCATGAAATGTCCTATTTTTTATCATTTGTAAAAAAAATGAAATCGTTGACGTCAACTTCTCTTGACCCCCTCCCCCGTCAACAACTGTCAAACTTTTTCAAACCCCTCCCCCTAATTTGTTGATGCAATTAATGGGCAGCCCCTCTATCTTCTTGTTTGTCTCATAAATTAGGCCTAGTCTGCAGTCTTGTTCTGAAAATATATTGGGATTCACCCTATGCCCTCCCACTGATAACATTTTCGGTTTCATGCAAATCTCACAACCTGTTCAGGCCAAAAGGGGGAACTGGCACCAGTCCACCATCACTTGGAAATAACTTGTATGATAGCTTTGGAAAAACCACGTTGCAACCATCTCCCTAGCAGTGCGAGGATTAAAGTAATAGAACTTTGCAGACATTGGCTCTTCTGGATGGCAGGCAAGATGAAAGGCTAAGCAATGCTGTTAGTCTGTGCACAGAAAGTTAGAAATTTCATCACAAAAATTAACAGAACAACCCAACATTGCATTGTGGCTTAAATGCAACAAGTCTTTAAATAGCTGCATGCGGTTAAAAAGTTCAATATTACTAAAATCTAAACACTAAATTTCACCAAAAATTTACTTGTACTAAATGTATTACTTATGATGACATGTAATTAGGAAAGTTGGATAAAGATGCCAATGATGAAAAAATTTGATGAAAGAGACATGTAATGCTAAAAGTGTGCAATAAGAACAAAAATACTTTGGAAGTTTAATCAATCTGTTACAATAGCTACAACACAAGCCTATTAAATTATGACAAGGATCATCATTGTACAGACGTGACACAGAGTCCATGCACGCCTAATATGATCGCCAATGCTAACTAAGACATAAAACATAAGAGGGTTAACAATTTGCCCCGGAAGTATCCAATTTAACTCATAGTCAAATAAAGGTCAAATGAGAAAATACCACAATGGAAACGAAAAGTTTGTCAAACGCGACAATTGCATCCAAATACCTGAAATTACAACAGTTGAAAAAGAAAATGGGTTAATAAAACTGGAGAAAACCCAGAATAAATTGAAAAATCCCAGGAAACACTGAAAGATTTACTAGCAACTAAGTGATGCCATTCATAAAAGTGCTGCATACAAATATTTAAGCCAAATGAATCAGATGATTAATAACCAACTGGAGGATATCATCTGATGAAATCTGGCTAAAATATTTTCAAATAAGGTATATGAATGTTTCCACATACCTATTATGAATGACTGCTGAAGGTGGATATAATATTATTTTGTAACTCTTTCAATATGGATGTTTCAAAGAATGACTTATTAACCTCAAGCCAGTTCATCCTTTTTAGTATTGGAACAAAATTTATTCAGTTAACTACTGTAATACATGCACAAGAAAATTAGCAAACTGTGTGAAATTCTTAAAAACATGCCTACTTCTATTCACACTTTCAAAAAAGTATTCTTTATTGAATTAAGTAGGTAATGTTGCAAAGGTCCAATGTAGTACTATCGAGGGAAGAGCTTCACCACTACATTAAGATGTTGCATAAAACAAATGTTTCTTGTACAGAAGGAAAACAGACTTGGCAACATTAATAAAAGTTGCACAAAAACTTCTACATTCAACCATTTTGATCTGTTCACCATTCAATGACAAAAAGTTGTTACATAAATTTGCATGACAATTAGTGCTCATCCACAGCCTTTTAATTATGACTGTAGAGTCTATTACTGTATATCCGTATTATCTATTTATTATTTCAGAGCCATTAAACGGCCAATCTAACTGACAAGACCAGTATCTAGATTACCTTGAAAACATCAATCGAGATGATTAATATCAACCAGAGCAAAGGAGAAAGTATCCATTTTGCAATCCAGGCCACCAATGTCTTCTGACTGATGCAAAACAATTAATTAACTGTCCATCATCAGAAACTGCCTAGACATCAGCACTATCCAAAGAAAACACACGAGAAGCTTTGACAGCTCGCAGCTAAGAATATGATATCGAGTTCAACACATCAGCTTCACTAATAATAGTCCTCAAAAATACAGTAGCGTTTCAACGACTGGCACACGAGTGTCCAATAGTAAAACCATTATACTTGACACAACAACAACATGTTGTCTTTTGTGATGTATATGATCCGGCATTTCAAGCACAGCTGGCTGTCTGAAATTCTAATTGGTTTTGGACTTGTCATCTTTTTTTTCTTCGCTGTTTTTCTTTCCAAATTTCGTAGCGGCCTTGTCCAACAGTTGATCATAATTTACACCATGGCAGTCATCTTCACCAAATCTACAGAAGTAGTTCATCACAGCGGGATCATCTGAAGCAGCTGTATGTGCCTGATCTGGTTCACTTGAATCCACCAGGCAGGAGGACAAACCCACCTGAAAGCACCAAAGAATTCATGCCTACATGTCAACATAAAACACAGACAGAAAATAATTAACAAACTAAAACTGTACTATTTAACTTTAGCAAGTGATATTCAGACATTCACAATGCATAACAGAAAGGAAATGGTCACTAACACTTCCACTGATATGAAACAATACTCAAAACAGTAATACAGTTTTACTACTGCCGTATTATTTTGTCAATAATAAAGCAATAGGCTTGAAGGTTGAAGGGAAGCAAAGGACAGAGTTTGAATGAATGGATGTTTCAATATAACTAAAAGAAGACAAATTCTAGTTCATGGAGCTGTCAAAATTTTGCCTAACGCATCAGAACAACTAACTCTCAAATAATTGTAAATTTAAACTCATAAAACTAACAAAAAGTGAAACTGAAAATCAAGGCTGTAACATTGGAAGTACAATGCATCAATTCTAAAGTAATACTATAATAATATAATAATAATATATAAATAATAATAATATAATAATAATAAAGTAATGATGACCGTTTAGGTTTAAAGTAATACACATAAAAGAGAATTGAAAGCCACTGATGACATGCAATATGACATAGTTAATCTCTTAAGTGGCATCACGCAAAAAGAATACAGAAACCAAACACAAGGCAGAAAATAGAAACCTCTGGTTGCTCTAACTGCATGCAATACATTATATAGGACTTGAAGAAGAAAACCAGCAGCCAGAAAGAAATTCTCAACAACTTCTGACAGACAAGATCTATTGGTCAAAAACTTAAATCAATCACTCTGGATTCACGGATTTAAAACGTGTTTAGTGATGACCAACAGGTCAAGTACTTAGTACTCAAAATTCACACCACAGATATAGGAAATGAATCACCACAAAAGCTCTGCTCACTTGTGAAGTATTCATAGGACCTGTACCATGGAGCTGCTCTAGCACAGATGATGATGTCAGCATGGCCCTATTTCGGTCCGCAACATTTCTGTCAAAAATATAATTTAACCCTCAATAATGTCAACAATACTATGTAGTTAAAAATTGATATTCAAGATGATGTACAATATTCATTAACAAAATTAAGCAAACCTAATAAAATCAATTACTGAAAATCTTACATAAGCTGTCTTATCGCAATTATGCATAACAACTCCTAACCACCACAAAACAACAATTTTGTGCCCCAAGTACCAAGACCACCCTAATCATGTAAAGATCTCCTAATCAGTTACACAATGCATACTTAAAACAAGATTATCTGGTTTCGCAATGCAACTTTTCAGCCAGCCAATGGCAAAAGTGAACTGCTATGATTTTGCTGTTAACCTCTGCTGGCCACGATGGGAACCAATAACGCCTGACCGAATGGAAGTTTCTGGTCCATCAGTAACTGGAACGACATTAGTTGCCTCAGGTCTGCACACAACACTAATAAGTGGACCAAATTTAGGCGGAAGAACAAACCCAACTTTCTCTGGACCGTCAGCTGCAAAAAACACGCATACCATAATATTGTACAGAACAAATTTCTGATTGTGTACAAGTTAGCATGCAGGAAAGTAAATAAAGATTTAGATTAACAAGCTAAATGTTAAGCTTACTGCCTTAGAACTCTAGCCCTGTGAATTACGGTTCAGTTACTTGAGTTACTAAAGCAACCAAATGTAATCCAATGAGTTCTTTAATTCCAGTATGAAAAGCACTAGAACCTACACTATGGGTGCTTATAGAAGTATTCACATTCCAAATTTCAGTAGGAGCAAAAGGCATTTATCATAATTAATAATGACTCATTTTATATGCAAATCAGAGAAAGACAAATATTCTTTTAAAGCAATAAGATTACTATACAGTCAAATCTGCTTAATCTCATGCTCCACTAAATGTCACATCATTTCTCATTGCAAGTCATCATCAATATTCAACTTAAATGTCAATGCTAATTTCACTTAACACACAATCTGAACAGTCCTGTCAAAGTGTAAAACAGTCTTGACTTTGACCCTTCTTCTATGTTTCTGCCTATAGAAATTGATTAACAAACTAACTAACTAACCAACTAAGGTGATCTTAGCCAAGTTTTATGTGTATGTGGCAAACTATTCATAAATAACCTAAAGACGTGCTTGTTTAACATTGTTTACAAGTAATACATGCTAAAGCGCCCCTGACTTTGACCTTAGCTATGTATACTGCACCACAAAAATTATCTCAATAATAATAATAATAATAATAATAATAATAATAATAATAATATATATCCATGGGCAACCCATTATAATATGCCCATCCATTTTATGCAAGATGAGCCCATTATACATATGTAATGTGGCAATTACATATAAGACATCAACTAGCAAACTATGAATGAATCAGATTATTGGAATACTGTTTTCTGCTGGGTCTTTCTTCCAGACTTCAGAGCTAATTGATGCGTAATCCAAGTAAGATGACAGGAAAAGACGACTGTTGTAACTTTCCCGCAGTGGCAAGGAATCTTCTGACATTACTCTTGGCAGCAAAGTCTCTTTCCCATTCAATAACTGCTTTTGAAAGGAGAAAGTGCACTTTGCTTAAAACTTTGAAAGAAATTTCTATGGCTTAAAGTTCACTGGAAAGAAGTTCTTTTCAAAAACATATGTACAAATTATATATACCCTGTATAACTGTTGAGTAACCCTCACATGTCTTATCAAACAATTCTTAAAACCCAGAGTAAACACCAAAAATCTGTAAAACAACGGTCAAAAATTGCAAATTCGCAGATTCAAATAATGCAATACAAATACACACCATATGCTTCACAAGCCATAAAGCAAAACTGACTCTAAAAGAGTATTAGTTAAACAATAATTTTAGAAAGTAATTCAGTTTCCTCACAATTTAGAACACAATTCAAGTGGATGCAGTGAAATGAAGCCACCACTGACAAATTAACACAAAACAGCAACAATATACCTATGCATGTATTATGTATAGTAAACATTCCAATTAATTAATTATAATTATAAAAAACTGCACAGAATACAAGCTCCTTTACTATGTACAGTGCCAATGCTTAGATACCTCCAAGTTCTGCGATGGACAGTTCAACTGCTTCTCGCCAGAAACCGAGCTGTTGGCGCTGCTCAGAGGCTGGCTGTCATCTTCTAGACCAGCAACATCCTTCTGCTCATACCTCCAGTCACCAGCACTCTGTCCGGCAACGCTCCGACAGCATTGCAAATCGCATCTTATCACTGGCAAACTGCTGACTAAAAATAGCAGCAATGAAAGGAAGTTCTGAATATACGATAATAACAATACCGACAACAAGAAACTAAAAGTCAATTACGTAAAAGTAAGGGAACTCTGTTGCTGAAACCTGCACTTCCCAGCTACGTCCAAACAATACCGAACAGCATTACTTAAAGTCACAATACAATGTAAATATCAGATTCTACAGGAGAAGAGAGCCAACGTCTGCCTTCAAATACATCTTTTACTTAAAGCCAGATGACAACATCTCAGTCCAAAAAATCATCATTTGAGCCATTAAAAATGAGACCGCCAACATTTTCCTTGAGCATTTCTCAGAAATATAGCTGATGAACAATTCTGCTTACTCAATAGGAATTAGCATAATAGACTGACTCCTTACTGACCCCCATTTTATGGTTGGGACATGGAAATGCTTTTATACTTTTATCAAAGCAGAATTGACTGCAACAGTAGTAATTATGACAATATTGTTTATTCAACACAACTACACCCAACTACACTATACAACACAATTACACAACATTTCGAATGCTCTTGACACTAGTATGCGTGGCTTAGCAACTCCTATTTATATGGCCCTCTTTTTGAAACGACTTAAAACTATCTCTTTCTCAATATACAGTAATTGCAGCAGGAGCGCTTCTGAATGATTCTTGAGAAGAGGCGCTATACAGATATTTTGTTACATTACATAACACAACTACACTTTCAGCAACAATACAGTATTAACATTTTATTAGATAATAGTACCCTTAAATAACATGGAAAGAATTTCAATAAAATCTAAGGAAACTCACTCTTTTCCCAAACCCTCTGAAAGTTCAGAGTTCCAGACATTTCTGACTGATGTAATCTTCATTCCAAGTCTGTCTGTTGCTCTGGACATATAATGCTTCAAGTTGTCATCTGCCACGGAACCTCCATCAAAAGATACTACATCATCTTCTATGTGTGTGCTCTCAGTAACACAACTGAAGTCATCGTCAAATGCAAAATCCAAGTATGACGACTGGTTCAACTGGAAAAGACAAGCAATGCAATTGCAGATTTCGACAACAACACCAAATCTGTTCTAATGAATGCCCATTCCCCAGCAAAATATCTGCCAAAATACTCTATGAGAAAAACTGCAATACTGATGCACATAAACTTGTGGATGGACTAAGGCAAATACTAAGGTAAGTAAATAAATTACTGGTAAAGTTGCCAAAATTCATTGCCAACATTCTAAACAAGACTTACTGTACAGTGGAAAATATCTTCGCCGTAACATGGAGAACTTCGACAACTAGAAACAAGCGAGTTTGGAGGTTCGCTCATGTCAACTCCGCTATCGTGCCTTTCACCGCCGTACATGTGAACGTCAACCGCCAGTGATAGAGCCGACACTGTGACAGGAGGATGACAAAAGCCTCGAGGAAACCAGTCTTGAAACACAACCAAATGCATCAATCATATCGTACAACTTAAGCGAGTCAATCATTAGAATCACCACCAATATATAAATTATCTCTTCTCTTCAAATCAATTGCTGACATTGTCACATGAAAACCTTCAAATTAATCAAAACTGGAATCAATTATTACAGTAGCATTAGCTGGCAAAGTCAAGATCACTTAACTAGAAAAATATTGATTTCACTTGACATTAGTAGCAGCAGATTATTAAATGCAAAGAAGTATGGAAATCAATTACATGACATAAAAGTGAATGTAGTATTAAGCAGCTATATGGGAACACAGCTGTTAAAAATCAGGCAAACAGAGATACTGAACGCACCTAATCAAATGCAACAGACAAAAATGAAACTGTTCTATTTAACCAATAAGTATGCACATCAGCTACTGAAACCAACATAAAACAGAGAGGTAAAAAGACACTATGCTAAATTTTTATCGACAAAGACAGTAAAGTGCATTGCAACAGTAAAGACTCAAGTGTAATCATAAAAAAAATGCATGCGTGCCTTCATTCTCGCACTGTGACCAATCCTCGTCCATCTGCTGCTGTTTTTTGATGCCATGAAGACGGGCAAATCTAGGTGGCAATGGTCGCTGTTTCACTCCATGGGTTCTGTTCCTCTGTAGAAATAATAGTATGAAATTGTAATTAAGATCGAATATTATTTATGCCAGTTATGAACGTTAGTTACAAATTCTGTAGCTACCCAGATAGATTCAACCTGATGAGTAGATATAAATATATGAATAAATACGGGCCTTAAATCAAATAAAATTATTCACAAAGCTTTGTCAGTCTTCAAGTTTTTTAGTGGAATATGTCACAAAACGGTTGACATGGCCTGCTAAAGAAGCGTTACAGTCAAAGTCTTGAACATTAAAGGCATACCCTGAACTGAGTGCCGGAAAAGATCATATTGTTTCTGGTAAAATGATTCTCTTTATACTCTTTTTCATCAGACCTCCAAAAGGAGGTTATGTCACTCATTGTATCTAGTGTGAAAACAAAAAAATCTACATTTAGCATTGCAAATATTAGTCAATAATTATAATATTCAAACGAAACGTTAATCACGAAGCCAAAGTGCCAGAAACATATACAGTTTCTAATAATCTACTCATCTAATTTTACAGCAATCCACTTTTAAAAAACCACACCTGTATTCAACTTATTTTCCAGCTACTGACAAGAACTCATCTTATCAGAGTAGAAAATTCTAGCAATGAAACAAACAGCAACACAAAGATTCTGGCCTTCAAAATTCATCAGTCACAGTTTGACACTGCACAAGGATGATTCTATCACCCACCACAAGCTCAATAGAAAATATATTTGGTATAAAGATCTAGTGTGTTTGTCGGTATATATTACAATTTGTCTAGAAGTGGTCTACTTAAAATCTAAACATCACCCCCCCAAACAATATCACAATTATTTCCGAAAGCATCAATATTAGTCATCATGTAGCTGTTTAACGATATAGAGCTTCAAATTAATGCTCAATTTTTAAATCCCTCTCAGCTGTCGATGAATATTGTCGATAATATCCCAATTTCATGTCCATAAAGAAAATTATTAGTTCTGGTAATTGCTACTTTGGCTAGTCAGTTTAGTAGTTTACAGTAAAAAGAGGTTGTTGGCCAACGGGGATCAAGCTGAGAATTCAATATAGATTTTGTCAATTTCATAAAATCATCAGTACCCAGATAGGCTTATTCTATTCTCTTTGGACAAATGAATACAAATTCCATTGGTCATACAGTCACTTGCTTACTGCTGCCTTCAATGAATGCACTAACAATTCCTTAATATTGTAGTGCATTTTAAGGAACTGTTACTGGAATCTCTCAGAAAAACTTATTGTGTACCACTGCAACTAAAGCTGAGCTCAGTATTCAATTAGAATTCATATTATTCCCTCAAAGATTAACTGTAGTTAACACTGTGGTGAAACATAGCATCTATATTAAACACAGCCTGAGGATAGAATAATGTCCACAATATAAGTATAAATGAATCGCCAACAAGAAGCAATCTCTGGTAGGCAGACTAGCTATGCATTGAGTCAACACTGTACATGACTAAGCTAACAATGCAATGCAACTGCAAGTATTGGTGCTAGTCTCAGTTGAACCGCATAAACTGAAGAACAGAGTGCAAAATCAAGCATTTATTTGAACAGAGAGCTGCAACAGAGTCTGTCTTAAAATATTTAAACATAAAATGTAGTTAAAGTAATAGATTGCAAAATAAGTTTTCACTAGTGTACCTGTGTTAATCAAATGGGAGAGTTTTTATTAAATTTAAATAATCCAACATCAATTTGTTACAGTTGCTGCAAGTTACTTCTAACTGTTTCACACAAAGAATAAAAATAATGCATGGTTTACAACCTTGACAGATATCGTTAAGTCTCTCATTTTCACACATCACTGCTCCCATATACTTCCAGTTACATCTAAATAAATCAAAATGCCAGGTTATCGAAAACATACAACATCAAAGTCAATGATTTTATAAAGATTTTGTGAGCCCAATTATTTTTAGTTTACAAGCAGCACATGTACATAGAAAACTATTTCTGACAATACAAAAAAAATCTAGTTGTATGCCACAATATAAAGTGACACATTGAAATTTAAAACACATCCTCATTATTTCAATCCATAATATAGCTTTCTGCCAAAGAGTATAATATTATGATAACTATATCTATAAACACAAACACACACACACAGAAGATTTCAAAATTACCTTCTATTTGCCAAATAAACTGCTCTTTGTATTGAATGTGGATCGTCATAAATCACCTGATCCAACCTGTATACCGGATGCACAGTACCATTTGTGCCATTCGACTTGTCACTGTTGACCTTGTCAACACTTTCGTGCCCTTCACCCGGCACAGAAGCAACGTCAGACCTCTTCTGCGAATTGTCGTCCTCTTTTATCGAGCCGCCAGAAATATCCTGCGGCCTGCCAGACGAACTGTTTGACGGGTCGTCGTGGTTACTGCGCCGTCGAGGGCCACGCCTCTGGTTCGAGAAACTCTTCTTTGACTCCGGTGTTTCTCTGGCTGACGGAGTCTCGCGGCTTACATCCTTATTTACATGAATGCCGCAACTCAGATTATCGCTCCCCTCAGACGCCGTCTCCCACTCTTCGTTGAATTCAGAAGTAGACGTCTTCTTGTTCGGTTGATCCTTGTAGCCGCGATTTCCCTTGTGGTTCATCCGACCGGGACCTTGGCCACCGCTACCTCGATGTCTTCTGTCACCGTAGCCATAAGCGCCACTCTGCTTACCTTCGCTGTTGGCAAACCTTGGAGGTGTAGGGCCGTTTCGATCATATCTCAAATCCTCCCTGGACATTTGAAATACAATTTTGTAAACTACGTCAAACTGGTATAAAATAAATATGACAGATATGCATACATCAGTCTAAATATTTACAGAATGCTACAATTATTAAACGTAAGCAACAAAATATTGTAAATTTTTAAAATATGAATAAACTTGAAAAATAACTTTCAAATCCAGTCAACACAGCTTCATACATTCACATTAGCCAAAAACATCACCATCACACAGATAAGTGAATGCTTACTTAGGTCGACTGTTCGAAAAACCAATCCGATTGCCTTCATGTCCTCGTCTGGGCTGTTGGCCCTCTAATTTGGGACCTTGCTGACCTCGGCCAGAGCGAGGCTGATCGGAGTAACCTCCACTGACTCCAGCTCTTCCACCTCCTCCACCACCACCACCACCCACCTTTTCGGTGTTGGTTACGACTTGACGTTTGTCCTTCCAAAAAATGTATTGTATAACAGTTGATTTTGAGAAAACCAGAAACTTTCAAAAAAATCAATCAATTCAAAAAAAAGAAAACTGTCCAAAACAAAACACATCAGACTGAATTGGAAGTTTCACTACAGCCTGAACACCTTGGATGACAACTGACTGGCATGACAAGAATTTCATCACAGAAACTGTATACAGTACCCAGCACCAAAATGCTGCTCCTGTGCATACTGGTGGTACTAATGCTAAGAAATTAACAAGATGTTATATTATATCAACTTGGCCTATTTGGCATTGTGCAAAACCAGTTCTCGTCAAGAACGCCGGTCAGAACACCAAAGTTAAGAAACATCGAGCGTGGTTAGTATTTGGATGGGAGATCATCCCAGAATCTAATCATGGTGCTGGCAGCCAGCCAATTATAGTCCGATTTTCAAACTTTTGATTTATTTAGTTCATCGCTTTGCAATTTAGCGCCAATAAAAAAAATTTGATTTTTTTGTAGCAGCGCTTGCAAATATTTTAAATTTGTGCAAAAAGTAAAAAAATGCAAAGCAGGTATAGAGAAAGTAATGGCAACCTACTCAAGATTAATGGCGTAAGCCAATTGCATCGCTCCTTGTCTAGTAGCGGAGATCAGCGTCGGAAACCCTACACTCATTTGAGTACGGGACTACCTTTACCTTTTTATATTACATCACATTACATGAAAGATCTAAAACACTGCTTATCAGCACATTGTGATCACAAGCAATAGTTCTTGATCACCAGTGTCAGCAACTGGTGAAACACACACACATATTTACATAAAGGTCAATTGGATATAGTGGATGCTAGACCAAAATAAGCAATTAACATAAGTGAAATGTTCTTAGTTTTATAACAATAACAATAATATCAATAATTTTAAAAAATATAATCAATAACAAGCTGACGTAGTCATTGCTAACTATTACTTAGTTATGCTTTTCAAAATGAATCCTATGTTGGTCCTGCAGCCAAATGAAAATTTCTGTTTCAATCAGATCCTTCCAAAAGTTGGACAAACTCATTCTGAAATTCCTAATCTGGTCAATAGTATAAGCCTAATACCTCACAGATTAAGTACTTCCTAGAAAATAGTACAAGAACATACAAAACAAAGAGCTTACCTTCATCCTGTGGTGACAGTTCTTTTATGGGCATTGAGTCCAAATACTTCAAAGAAGTGCTCTTTGAACTATGTTCTTGCTTTGGCGCATCCTTTTCTCGATCTGCATCACCTGGTACCATGGCAACAGCTGCAGCAACTCCAGTTTCCTTTTCATCAGTCTGCTGCTTCGACGGCCGCTGTCTGTTGCCGCCAAACTTTTCGCGTCCCATGGAGTTATCCTGAGAGATTCTTTCATCGAACTGCCAGTTGCCACGCTGACCACGAGGCCTCTCCTTGTTCTTCGAGCCACCATTTTTCAAAGCACCTTTATTCTGATTGTTCTGCCAATGTCCATCCATGTGCAGCTGTTTGACACCTCCACCACCACTACCACCACTGCCGCCACCGCCACCACCACTACCACCAACACCACCACCACCACCTTCTGAAGTATCTTCTATGCCATGACCCTTAGGATTAATGTCAATGTGTGCTGACTCGTACCTTTCCAGTTCAGCATCATATTGTCCTTCATAGTTCTCATTATATCCTCCCCTGTTTTCTCTCGATCCACCGCCTCGCCAACGTCCACGACCATAAGCTTTGCCCCTTCCACCTCTGACAAATTCCCTGCTGCCCTGACTTGTCCGGCCACTCCTGTCCGAATCGGGGTGGTCTCGTTTCTGTCGGGCAAATGACCGCTTTGACCCATCCTTAGCCTTCTTGCTTGCAGGTTTGTCTCCGCCTCTCTCACCCTTTGCTAACTCAGATATTTCACACTCGCTGGGAGCCTGACCGCCTGGCTGAACAGTTGCTTTGTTATCGTCTTTATTCGATGCAGAATTTAGCATGTTTTGATCAAGTTTCTCTGCAATTCCCTTATCACCTCTGCTTAAAATGCCAGCTTCCTTTACCTCTTTCCTGGCTTCAAGTTCAGCAAATGACTTCAGCGACTCCTAACAGAAACAGATGAATGCATATTCTTCAAATGTGTCTCCATTTGTATGCCTATCATTAAAAAATATTGTATTGCCAAAAATATTATGAATCTTTCAAATGCAAGCAAATCTTTAGCACCATACTGCAGCATTTGGTCAGCAAGCATGGAATAAGTGTCATGTTCAGTAACTTAGATATCTCTTTGAAACTATTAATAAATAGTCATTAGTTAATAACTGTTGCATAATTAATTAATTTCTCCATTAACAGAAACTTGTGAAGGTTACTTTCTGCTTGATCCATTACACAAACCTAGGTCTGAAGGAGTCAAAAAATGTATTTTACAAGGAATAAAGAAAACTCAGTATATCTCAAATCTAATCAACAGTACAATACATTTCATATAACACAAAAAAAAAGTCTGCAATATACTGAGCAACTAGAAAGTGTTAACTACTTAACTATAGATCTAATGAGAAACAACATGTTAAATAAATCGGCAACTAGATGCCAATCTAAAACTCTTACACGACTCTGGCTCTTCTGAGATCCAACCATCGGATTAGGTCGAGCGATGGTGCCCGGAGACTCGGTCTTTCGCTCGCTCGAATTCGCGGAACTGTTCGACATGCTCGAGTGCGTTCGCTTTAAAGACGTGTAACTGCTACTGACCGGTGAATTCTGCTGAGCCTGCTGTGCAGATATTGGGGGAGGACAGCACGAGCGATGCTCGTCTGATGAAAAGAATACAGTCGACCAACATATTGTAATGAGATGTATGTATGTCGATGTTAAGAGCATCAGAATTAATGTGACACACAAAGCTCATCAAAGCCACAATTATGACCAGCAAGCATGCACAAAGTTTGCGTTGGTCTTAGTTAAAAATAACGAATAATGAATAAAGAATAATGTCAACAGATATATATATATATATATATATATATATATATATATATATATATATATATACACACACAAAAATATATAAACAAATACACACACACACATAAATACACAAATATACATATATATGCACATTGACATCACTTACTCCTGGGTACAACTACCATATATTTGAGACCATGGATCGTGATTTACAGTAGCTCAACTGAAAATTACATAACAATTCAAATCAGCTGAACAACAAACATAACACTTCACATACTTGGATGCAGTTCCGATGAAGGAGAACCAGATCGGCGACAGCTGTCACGTGGCTCTTTGTCATGATACCGATGATTTTGTTGTTCCTTTTTATTGTCGGCACGACTGCTCCAGCTTAGCATGTTTACAAAATTGCATTGAGACTCTTTACATTCAGAATTTCTCATCTGCTTTTCCTGCTTTGTCTTTCTGCCATCGTCAGTCCCACCCTTGCTAAGGTCACTCGGTTCATCTCTGCCGATGCTTTTCGTATCTTTCACTTCGCTGCTGCCAAGGAAATCAAATGAAGCTAAAAATTATAACATTACAAATCTTCTACACATTTCAACATAATCTGCTTACACTGTGCTAAATTAAAGTGAGAAAAGTGAACAGACTGGTCGCAGGTCAGTTAGGCAATGCCAAAGTGTAAAGTAAAATATAGAACAATTAAATTATTTTAGAATTTAATGTAATTTAAATTTATCAGTTGAGAACTTTGTTAACTGACAACATAACAATTCAATCTGATTTCCTCTAATAAGATTAGCTGCATCCAGGAAATCATCTCTACCTTAAGCATCAGCATATGTATATTCATTATTCATCTTAAACAATTTTTTACAGCTGGCTACAAAAAAATTCATTTTAAAAACTAAGCATAATTATTCATACTTCAAAAAAAAGTCAAAGTCCTTCCCCGAGCCTCATGAGCTCAAGGAAATCAAATGAAGCTAATCTCAAATCTTCTACACATTTCAACATAATCCTCAGCCAGGCTAAATTAAAGCAAAAAGTGCCAGACGGATACAGGGCTAGTGTATAAAGTAAAATATAGAACAATTAAATTATTTTAGAATTTAATGTAATTTGACTTATCAGTTGAGATTTTTACCACTGCTCCTCATTTTACCACCTGATTTCCTAAAAGGCTGATCTGCCTTTAGGAAATCATCTAACTTAACATCAGCAAATGTACCTTCATCTCCATCAATTTTTAATGTTGTTACCAAAAATCATTTTAAAAACTTCCATAACCCCATACTTAAAATAAATAAATACAATACCACAAAATCCTACTAATGTACCTATTCTGCTTGTTCAACGACTCATTCTGAACAGCCCAGTCAGTAGATTCTGCCTGAGGAGCACTGTGTTCCGCTGAAGGCGGCTCTCTGCTGCTTAGAGGCAGTAATCCATGATCTGAATTCTTTGAGGAAGACGATCCATGTCTTTTCAGTTCCTCTCTGGAGCCGCTTGCCTCCGAGACACAACTGCGATGACCTCGTTGGCTGCACAGCATCAGTTCTCCATCTGACGACAACTCGTCTCCGTCTCTAGGCTCACTTTCCTCTCTGAACCCACCAACAACACCCTGCATCATCTGGCCTCTGTCTCTACACATTTCGAAATAACTCACATAAGAAAGCTTACATATATTCCATTTAACAAAGAAAAGAGTTCGGTTACACACAATAGCAGTTTTAATATAATAAAAATTTAGCTAAAACTCAAATATAAACAGTCTGTCAACAGCTTAATCCTGCACTTCAAGTCAAGCAAAATGACACCAGAAACCTTTTGTCCAATCGGTCCATGTAGCCTCTCTGATCCATTTCCAAAGGATATCTATAATAAGGAACCATACTGGAACCTCTCATCATGAGATCCTCAACACCTAAATCACAACATAACATTTACCATAACTGGATTATGCAAACAACCTGAGCCAATTCCAAAAGGCACAATGTTAATACTACAATACACATACCTACCTCAATAGCAGTTACTTTTATCAGTAACCACTTAAGCTCATTTTTAAATTGTCATATTTGCTTAAGTTGCTTACGTTCAGCTCAGCTCTAGTCTAAGTTGAGGTACCTTCAATGTATCTTGAAAGCCTCACAATATCCATATTGCACTGGTAAAGGTTTTTCATTAAAATTCATCCAAAGAAAGTTTATCCATCCATGTTTTCATTAACAGTGTGTCCATAATTAACAGTGCAGGTAAATGAATTGTAGAAAATGTCTAGACAATTATAAAAGTGAAGAAAGTGAAGAAAGAACAGACTAAATCCCTGTAGGGAATTGAAAGGTTGTCAATAACATAAAGTTCTGCAACTCATTTATATACAGTGTGGCCTGCTAATTTAAATTAATTACCTAACAACTCATTTATATACAGTGTGGCCTGCTAATTTAAATTAATTACCTAACAACTTCCAATAGTGATATACATTGACACTGTACCATCCCAATTTAATTAAAAGCTATTAATAAATTACCACATTATTCCACTAACACAGCATATCTGATTCTCTACCTTAATACAATGTTTACTGTCTTTATCAAGTTCTACTTATATTATTGTGCTTATGTAACACCTGTAAAATTTCATTATACCATCCAAAGTAGCAGTTTAATAGACAAATAGACAACTGTTTAATAGAACAATCAAGAGGCTGTTCAAATAGTGTGCAATCTAAAGCAAATGAACTGTGCAACATCAAATGAAATCTATATTAAATGACTCAAATATTCTGTACAGAGAGTGACTGGCAAACATTACAGATCATAAGGAAAAACAGCTCTGACTGATCAACAAAAAAATAAAAAGCCATCAATCAAATACCTCATGCATCAATAGAAAATAACCGTCAACTCCATAAACTAGCTACGCAGCAGATTTTTAAAAGCAATTTATATATGCAGAACATTTAATTAAAAGGCCACATTATCAACAGCAATTGTAGGGAGAATCCATGTAGCAAAACCATTGCATTATAATAATTCTTCCAAAAAGTGCCTATTGCATTACTGAAATACCTTCTTCACAGAACCAAACTCTGTGTATTGATCTGTTACATGGAAATGCAAATAAATAAAATAAGAAATGATTTGGGCCATTTCATTTATAACATTCAAATCTGAAAATTTTCCAGATCTCTAATAATTTTTCTCCTATTTAAAAAGAAAAATGTTTCACACATGCTTCGTTCATATTTAACAAGTAAACAATAACTGTTTCATTTCATCTAAAAAAATTTGATAGCTTGAGAGATATTAGATCGTGAAGTGATGTAACACAAGTAGTAAGTATTAAGCTAACAATAGTAAAATTGCATAATTTCAACCATTTCACTCAAATGAAATAAAACTGATATTCAATCTATCAAATCCAAAACCAAGAGCAAGACCACCAAACCCAGAAAAAGAGACATGATAGACTATATTTAGGAACACAGTAATGAATTACTCGAATATGATTCAAGCACATAAGCACACACAAAAACATATAACGAAATCTCAAAATTTGATAAATTCAATATAAACTGTAAAAAATTATCTACTTCAATAACTTATCTACTTTACACTTTTCAAACTCTAAGCAATAATACTACAATAACCATAAATTAACCAGTAACTGAGACAAATCATGCACAAGATCATGCAATGGACAACTCTCACTCCTGTGAGCAAAAAAGTATAAAGCCAAAACCTCAACCAATCAAAAAATCCCAAACATGCAGTCAATTTTAAAAACTACCACAATATCCAATGCACCTATACAACACCGAAACCCATGGCCAACTTTTCCAGTTACCTTGCGGGGGCAAAAACGCCCGTTGTTCCGACCAAGCACGTCGGCTATAATAGAATTCAGAGCCCTTTGGGTCGGCCTCCGAACCTCCTTCCTCTTTTTCTTTAATGGGCCATCTCATTGGCATATGCAAGGGCATGCCTTAGGAAATAAAACACTCTTGATAATTTCGTCTGTCCAAAGTTAAACTTAACCACGTACAAAACCAAAACTGCAGACACACATGAAAGGCAGAAGAACATCAATTAAGAAGCACCTGTAAGCAACTATATATTCGACAAACAAATATTTTAAAAAAAATTACAATGGATTCAATTGAACACCGTGTTACCTGCACCATTAACCATGTCAATCATCAACAGCACCAAATGAATTCTGACATACTTTCAAACAAAATTCCTCATAAGTTTATAACTTGAAACATTTGCCATTTGTGTCTTATGCATCATCATACAATGCCATAACCAGTTCAAGAAAACCAGACTTTCCGACTGACGACGTGTCGCCCGCAGAGACAAAGACGGACGAGAATCGCATTCGGATACGAAAATGGCTAAACCGTCTAAACGCACAGCATTAAAAGGTTAAACATTTAAGTGCTGCAGAATTATTGACAGTCTTACCTGTATTTGGGTCAAACGGTGCTCGAGATGCCACTCTTGGATCCATCATAAACGGAGCCCATCTAGGATCATACGGCCAGTATCCCATGCCTGGCATGCGGGGCATGCCGTGCAGAGGGTGCTGTGGCGGGCATCCATGCGACGATCCCGTCTGTTTCTGGCCTGGCATGTGGCCCTTAGGCGATGACCGCTGGACCTGTTGTGACAGGTCCAGGGAGGAACAGCTGGAAGTCAACTCCGACTCTGCCGCTACCTCCGCCTCTCTCTCAGTCTGAGAATTTGGCTCATCGCCAGAATGGTAAGAAGAAGATTTCTGGAACCGTGGCGGCAATCGAGTAGAAGTTTTACTGCTGCTAGTAGCCTATAAAATGTAAGAGAACCAATTGACACCAGCACTCCATAAATATAACCAGCACCCAATACAATGTATTTCATACACATTGAATATCTGAGGACCTCAAAATCTGAATTACTTGAGGTTTATGAAAAAAACAACAGTGCAAAAGCATATACATGTCAAATTTCAGTTCTGTATTACAAACACCATGAACAAAGTGCAGGTAAGTTTCATCTTGGGTATGCATACACCAAATGGATTTATAATGGAAAGCTCTTGGCTGGCACAAAAAAAATCAGTCCATGTAAACCATGGATCCATGTAAGCCTAGTCCATCATAAAGATTTTTACTGTTTATAAACTATAACAATTTTCAAACGACAAATGCAAAATTCTGAGTTCAAAATTATTATGAAAGAAATTAAACCGGGCTTTAGCCGTGCTAAAAAAACAAATTAAACAAAGACTATAATAACTGGCATATCAAGTACCGGGTAATTGCAAAAATAGGGATAAGCGTCTATGCACAGAAAATCAGAATAGAGCAAGTAATAGAATTTGTATCAACGATAGAAAATAAACTATAGAAAATATCAATGCTACTATAAGATATTGACGATACTATGAACTATTTAAAAAGCATCACGAAATCAGCTCATAAACTAAATTCTGGCCCGTAAGCATCAACAGCATGCAGCATAAGTGCAACATAAATTACTAAAATTTAGTGATGCATATGCCACATAATATAGAAAGAAAGGAGTAAGACAGGGCTGTGTTATATCGCCGTATCTGTTTAACATCATGGCAGAAAAGGTAATGAGAGAAGCACTGGAAACGGGGGCATTAGAATAGGAGGGAAGAAGATTTCAAACTTAAGATACGCGATATCATACTATTCGGTGGCTCAAACAGAGAACTACAAGATTTGGTAACTAGGTGGATAAAATAGGAAAAAAATACAACATGATGATTAATATTGATAAAACCAAAAATGGCAACAAAAAGGCAAGAGCTGCAACATCAAAATTCAGAGTACAGTATTGGAACAGGTCAACACCTTCCCGTATTTAGGGTCCATCATATCAGACGACACTTCAAGCAAAGCCGACATAAGAAGCAGACTGAATAAAGGGCGTGGAGCGGGAACATCATTAAACAAAATATGGAAAAGTCACAACATTCCTGTGAGCACAAAAGTCCGGTTAATGAGATCAATGGTGTGGCCAGTCGCCACATATGGCTGTGAAAGCTGGACAATAATGAAGGAAGATGAACAATACAGGCATTCAAATGAAAGGTTTAAGACAAATAATGAGAGTTTCCTGGAAAGCAAAGAAGACAAATGAGTGGGTTATGGATAAAGCAGGAGTTCAAAGAACCCTACTGGAAACAGTAAAGAAAAGAAAACTGAAATACTGGGGACATATTATGCGAACAAAGCAGGAATGTCTGGAGAAGGACATAATGCAAGGCACAATGCCTGGATCACGAAAAAGAGGCAGACCAAGAAAAAGTGGGAAGACAACATCAAAGAGTGGACAGGACTCACTATCGAGAAATAAGAAGAGCAGAAGATCGTAACATCTGGAAGATGACAGTCCATAATGCAACCAAACTTCGGAGCGAAGACGGTTGAAGACAAGACAAAATATGCCACATCATATTTTATGTAGCACTACACCATAAATAGCCATGCCTGGTTACTAAAATTTAACAGAGATGTCAAATAAATTCAAAATAGTGACAGCTGTCTCTAAGATTTAAGATTTTCTCTGTCTCTAAGCTTTCTCTAAGATGTCTCTAAGATTTTAAAGATGTCATAAACACTTAATATTATTTTGTGGAATTTAAACAGAATAATACAAGCAACAGTAGTGGAATTCATACTGGCGCAGATGGACTCCTTCCTTCTGTCTGGCCACCATTTTCCTGCCCAGAAGAACCTTCACTGTTTCCACTGTTTTCACCAGAAGAGTCCTGTCTAGTCTGAAATTTAAAAACACAAAGTAGAAAGATATCACCAGCTTTGTGTAAAAATTTAGATTCTTTTAAGATTATGATTGACCTAAGACAGCTTGGAAAAGTGGAGAAAAAAAAGAGCTAGAGGAAGACAGAGAAATACCTATATATATTAATATAATAATATGTATGTATGTATGTATGTATGTATGTATATATATATATATATATATATATATATATATATATATATATATATATATATACACACACACATTAATTTTTTGTCTCTGGACAATTTTTTTCTTCTCATAAGGCCTTTGGGAATGAAGTATCAAGGGCAAAGAAACAAGAAAAAATATATATATTATATAATATATTGCCTATGAAAAAATGAGAATGAATAGAGGGGTAAAGAATTATATTGAAATAATAAAAGAATGTCAAAATATAACAAAGTGGAAATCTACAGTCACTAATGTAGAAATATAGAGCACCTAACGAAGAAGTCATCACCAAATCCTACTGCAAAAGGTAAGGTTGTTTCACATGCTCCAATCCATAGCAGAGGCTAAGGGTTAGAGAGTTCAGTTTTGTATGATGCTGCCTGAATGATTGCCAATGCCAGCCTTTCCTTCCACCAGGAATGCATCCAATATACTCATTCACAACCGAGTTGACTGGGCAAATGCATGGAGCAGAATTTTTACTCAAAAGTTTCTGCCATGGTCAGCTAGCTTACCAGCTTGTATGGATCATTTAATCAGTAACAGTTGGCTTTTATTCTTGCATTTACAACAGAACAACAGCCACGAGAAAGAGAATTTCATAACTATGAAGCTCCATTAATTTTATAAATAAATAATGGCGACAGCAATATGACAGCCAATGACGTGTCAAATATGAGGACTCATTCTCTAATCTAATCTCAAACTTCTATAGTGCCACTTCATAATGCACAGGAGCATCAACCGATGGCACACCAAATCCCAATGATTAAAGATCCACCTCAAATCCAGGGTATCTGGCTGGACAAGCGGGTGACAGTCTATGGTGGATAAGCCAGGACTCCTATAAAAGTGGTACCTTATCTTTCTTTGCCATCTTCTCGTCCAACTGTCGGAGTTTCTCCTTGGCACCCGCCAGCTGTTCCTCCTTCATTCTGCGCTCCTCTTCCAGGCGTCGCTGGCGAGCACGTTCGATTGCCGCCGCCATATCTTCGCTCTGCTGCTTCCGACGCTGTCTCCACACTTCGTCGTCGTCTCCATCGATGCCACCTCTCTGTCCAGCGGCCATCTTGGGAGGATGGAATGCTGGTCTCTGCAGAAGAATCAAAGTACAAGCGATCATGATTTATACCTTCATCCACGTGTTCAGGCAAAAATAAATCAACTCTGCATAACCTATTCACTAAATTTCAAAAATATATTAGCAATTATTCAAACCCAATTCTGTCCCTTTAAAATGTTCACCTTAAGTCTCAAATTCTAGTAAGTCAAATAGAGTGCTTAGATACAAAATGTCATAATGAGAACAGCAAACATAAATTGCTGACAGAGGCTGTCTATTCAAAACTCACTGGTCCAAAAGGGCCCATAGGGTGATAACCCATCATGGCAGCACCAGGCTTCCCCAGTGGCATTCCACCTGGAGGCCATGGTCTCTGCTACATAAACACAAAACAGAACATGCAAACTTGCTCAGATTAAATGTTTTGATACTTGATTAATTCAATGAGAAATGCATAAAGAGAAATTAGCCATGAATAAATTTAATAGGATGAACATTTCAGAAGTTAACACATTTCCGATCACCAATCAAGGAGCTATAATAAGTCATACTTCAACAATAAATTGAGCATTTCATATCAGAATCTCATCGACAGATCAGTATCAGCAACCAGATGATTATAACGAAACAAAAAAGTAACTGGCTATAAAATAAACGTAGAAGCACCAGATAATACCATTTATCTGCTAAATAAAATAAACTGCACCGACAATACTTGCATCCATGGGCTGTGGAGATCTAATGTATGGGCCAAGTGGCTGCGACATCCAAGCCTCTTTAGGAGGCATAGACCCTGGTGAAGCACTGCTCCGCATCTCTCCAGACTACAAAATTCAAGCATCTTTGGCCTTTAAGAAAGGCTTTAACAAAGTCAAAAAACTAAATTTGAACAAAACCTGTATGACAAGACACACAGGTCTGGACTCTGGATTAGGAGATGGAAGTCATTTCCGACAAAATAGAACCTAGCTTGGAAATTATATAAATAGTGTTTCACTCGTGACTCCGCAACACAGGAGCCATACGTATGTTTACTTGGCAACAGAAAGCATACAGTATACACAAGTTAATTCTTCCAGTCAACATATGCTACACTTCTTGTTATAAACAATACCATCCAATACAATTGCCATTTTCTGGCAACTATTAGCAAGCAGCCAACTTGCATCCCGGGAATTCCCTTTTTTAGATGCTGAATGTTTGACCATTCTGACGTCAGATATCACACTTCCACAATATAATAACTCCATAATAACAACTGAGTAACATGGCAACAGGACTTACTCAATAATTAATTAATTAATTATTAATTAATTATTAATTATTCACATATAACCACATCATAATAATAAACTAAAAATATATAAACAATAGGGCTGTTAGGGAGTTTAAAATATTGCCACGTGCACAGCCATATAACGGCACCAACTATTTAACCCATACGCAAATGCTTCTAAAAGAATAACACAAGAATCCAGACTGCATTGCATGTGAATGACAAAAACACAAGAATGCTATCTGTCAAGTCACAGCATATTATTCAAATATAACCACATCAGCACCTGGTCTTACCTTGTCTCTGGCGGATTCTCCACGTGCATCTCTTCTGTCCCTGTCCGCTTCGGCCGATTTCTTCCGATCTCTTTCGCCTTCGCTTGTCGACCGCATCAGCCGCCTTCTGTCGCTGCAAAAATTACCACACGGCGGGCAAATCTATCAAACGTCCAAATATCAAATGCACACATCGGCTGCAATCGTGTAAGAAAGTTGTCTTCAAATGATAACATCACTCTACCTCCTTGCATTTGTTCCGTCTTCCTCATCACTGAAGACCAGGCGTTCAGTGTAGTCTAAATCGGCGGTCGGCTGGGCCCACGCACCGTCCGATGTATACTCCAGTCGGTCGAACTGCTCCAAATCTCGGTCTTTGACAACAGGAGGACGATCGGTCCCAGATTCCTCTCCCATTTCGTGCGGTCGCATCGACGGTGGAACCATATGAGGAGGCATTCCTCTGAATCTATCAAATGTAAAGCTACTAAGCTGACCAAATATGACTGCTACAAAACAATCAATGCAGAGAGCATATGTCAAATGAATACTGCTGCATATATAAAGTGCTTCTGAGGGCTCATCTGGAAGCAGAGCAATGTAACTCTTTTTACATTGCAATCCATAAAGTCCTAATGTCTTAAAATGAAACTGCTAAAAAATTTAAAGCAATGATAAAATGTAAAGAATAAACCTCAACACAAAGTATTGTTTCCTTACGGATTGTTCATAAATGGAGATCTCTGCATTCCAGGATGCATAAAATTCTGCGGGAAACGAGGCGGAAAACCAGGATGGAATGCCTGTAAATTTCCATTGAAAAACTATCATATTAATTAATATAAAATCTTATGTATGATTCACCAAGAGTTGTGTTATGCATTGAAAATGAAATGAAGACACAAAAAGTGTACTTGAAACAATGCAAAGAAATACATTTCTTATAATAAACAGTACATTAATCCAAACTCCAACTGATCTATAATAAAACGACACAAAATCTCAAAGCATCGCATAGAATTCTAGATAAGTTAAAAAGCTCAACTAAGTAGATTAATAACAGCAAGAGTAACATTAATTAAACAAATGCTTCTAAAACCTCATGCTCAATGCCAAGTTTAAGCAACTTTGTAAAGGAAAAGCAGTGCAGACTGATGCCATCACAATAATGTGAACCTACCAAAAAACATCTGAAAACTTTCTATAATTATGACCTGCTGGGAGAAAAGGTACCATTTGTGGGGTTTTTAAGTTACATATACTGCATATATTGAGGTTATTTTAGCTCAGTCACAGCTAAGTTTTAAAGACATATACCCGGTCATTTTAGAGATACAAGCATCCAAACATCACACCTATCAAATTCAAATTTCAATAAAACTGAACATTGATTATTGATGAAATTAAAGCGTTCAAAAGTTTATAACTATACAAGATTTACAGATGAAATTTTATCTCAGTATTACTTGTCATATATGCACACTATCTCTAAAGTTTCATCCGTAACTATTCATAATTTGTCAATAGAAAATTGAAATAATTATTAATTAGAATGCAGTAACTGAAAAAGGTACCAAAAGTGGGATAGAGCAAGGGAGAACATAATAATCGGATTGTAATGTACAATCTACACAATAAAACTTATAAGATAATATCAATCAAAGTGATTATAAATGTAACATATGTAACAGAATGATGAAAAACAAAGAACGACAAACAAGTGTTATAATTCATATCAATAACATCACAAAATAAGATTAAACTTCACTTTTAAGCAATGAAGGAAACAAAATTGGCCGGATATTGCAGACTTGTCAGCTGATTCTAAGCTCATACGTATTCAAAGTTTTGTAAAAATGAGTAAGTGAGCTTAAACAGAGCATCAAATTCAGAAGCCCACTCGTGGTACCTTTTACCTATTTCAATTTCAAAACAAATTCTTTACTACATGATGCAGATGAGATTAAAAAGATATAATCATTTAATTGTCTACACGTCATACTGTCTAATATTCCAAAAAAGGATTTTCTGAAAAATTTCAGTTTTCAAGATAAAAATGCAATGTTCTCCCTAATCTGTAATCCCACATTTAGTACCTTTTCTCCCAGCATGTCACAAATTTACACAGAATATAAGATTCTTGACAGAAGTTTCAATCAAAATACAGTTCTGACAGAACAATTTCAGATAAACAGATATCTTACAAATGGTGGCATCATCATGGTCCTGTATGGATGCGACATCATCGGAATCTGTCCCAGATGTGGCGGAGGAGGCGGAGGGTGCATGCCACCCATTGGCGGTCTCATTGGCCCCGATATCAAGTGGGCAGGCGGTTGAGCCTTCGCGCTTTCTTGAACACTGACGTCCACAGACGAAGCCGGGCCGGGTGAAGGCTGCAGTGGAGGTTGGGAGGAAGTGGGGGACGGCTGCTGGGCAGCTCCAGCGCATCCGCCCTCTCGCCAGCTTGCCATGTCTGCAAGACAACCACAAGAATCTGCCAATTAACAGCATCTCAAGATTCTGTCATTAGTCTACTACAGTCATACTCACCACCAGCAGAATTAGAATGTCAACAAACTGAAACAGCTAAGAAACAAATGTTGTGCTGTAATATGACATAAAAACTTTTCAACAGTACTTCTTCATGTAGCACTCTCACACACGTGCGCAAACATGCACACACACACACACACACACACATATATGTATATATACACCAGTGAGTGAAATCACAGTCTTATGATATAAAATCTGGGTGCATCTTATAAACTATAAATGATTTATCTGTTACAGTACTATGCAAAGTACATCATTGTCAAGTGCACACTATTGATTTCCACTGATATTCATATTGTAGAATGAATGAAACCAACACTATGAAAGTCCACATTTGAATTGCAACAGAGCAGGCAAAAATTACCGGTAGGTGCAGAATAGAGTGCTGCACTTACTTTGGGGCCTTAGACTTGGCCCGGGCCCATACTGTAATTCTTTGCTTTCTTCCTCCTTCTTTGATGTTTGGGTCCTTTCTTCTAAACCAGCGGCCAATTGGGGAAATTCTTCTTGAAAATGTGGCGAATTCTGATCGAGAAAACCTTCTAGAGAGAATGGGCATCAAAAACAAAATTTAGGAGAATAACCTGATGACATTAAATAACAAAATCAAGAACAAATACAAAGAATGCATAGACAAGAAGGCATAAACAGTGACAAATTTGTTACAATAATCATAATGACAATGTACAAGCAATGCTAATATATCAGTAAATATCAAAAGATAACAATTTCAGATCTGAAAACCAAAAATATAAAACATCTGCGTCGATTTGAGAAAATATTCTCTGAACAATTGACGTTAATTACCTTGCTTTCCTGCACCTGAAGTAATGCTGCTCCACAATGGAGGTCCCATACTTGAACTCCCATGCACCTGAACATGCTGATGTCCCCCATCCATTGAAGTCTAGAAGGCAGAAATCAGTATCATAAACTAGCATTCATGTGCCACACAGTAATCCAATTATTTCTAGACAATTTAGCATTCATTATTGGCATTGGCAGGTCAATAACTGAAGGCACAACAATTCACTCAAGCACAAAGAAATAGAATTCAAAGAACCTAGATACCTTAGGCAACATTCAACATACATTCATAAATATACAGCAAAATAAAATCTGCTGTAGCAGCCACTAACCTGTCGCCGTGGATTTTGCTCCTGTGACAGCCCAGTGGCCAACAATGGCTGCGATGACTTCGGGGGAATTCCACCGCACTCCACACTTTTCTCTTCTTTCCATCCTGCAATATTGAACACTTGTCTGCTTGCATTAAACCTTTCGTTACTGTGGCACAACCCGTTCCCTCATACTAGTGTAGGTAAAGTGAAATTACAACACAGAACTGTCTTCTATCAGTACGTTTAAATACCATTGCGTTTAAATAAATTAATTAAATACCAGTACATTTAAATACCATTGTCGCATTTTGGATTGTCATGCATTTTTGATCTGCATGGCCCTTCGGCCCAAATGGTCACAAAAAGGCTAGGTTTAGGAACCCTTCAAGTCAAAGGGTCTACCAGTGAAAGGGTTAATGCTGAATATCAGATCATCAGCAATAAAAAGCCTTAAAAATCCCCCATGAACTCTATTACACTATCAATACAGAAGTCAAGGGTTGAAAAATATTACTGTAGATTTAATAATTTCACACATAATTTCAAGCATATAATCAAATCTTGTTCCTATTTAATATTTTTTCATTATTATTCCAAAAACCTAACTTGAACTACAATGTGCTGAAATAATAATTTAACAATTTTAAATAACAGCAATCATAACTTCTGAAAATATACTAAAGGGCATTATAAAATGTAGGCAGAAACTAGTTTCAACTTGGTTAAATGAAGAGATGGTCTTTGGAATATAAGAAATTCCAGAATTGCATTTGAATAGAAGAATGTTCAGCACATATTGACAATCACAAGCAATGTACAAAACTAAAAAAAGTGCCCAAATGAAGATATTGCATCCAGAATGCAACTTGGCAATCAAATATCATCTTCATATCGAAGTAACAATGCTGACGTGTTTGACTAAATAACCTGATGTGTTCGACTGAATACATCAGTTTCCCTAAATGAAGAAAAAAAACACAGAACAATTTCTAAAACCACCTGTACTATTCGACGGCACTAGATTTATGAATGGATCGTTTCCTCCAGCTTCACTTTTCAGACTCGGTAGATTTGCAGGTGGTGGCATGCGTCGAATGCTGGCCACTTTACCAAGGGATTGTAAACCATGCTGCTGGTTCCGAACTGTAAAGCATAATTTGCAACAAATCAATGGTAAGAAATCTTAAAGTGGTGACTGTGCAACAAATTTATATCCAATGAGACTGGAGCAGCAAAAGTTAAACCATTGATCAAAATGGCCCTGTGCACTGTAAAAATTTCTAATAGAACATTGGTGTAACCATGGGCCCCCTATTTTGGCTGGGATAGGATGTGGAATTTGGGGGAAACAATTGAGAAATATTGCGGATAGCCTAGATAGCATGTGTGAAGAGGCAAAGAACTCCTGGACAACCATTTTTGCTTGTCTGAGACTTTTTTACCTGAAAATGTCAATGTACCATTCCCCCCACTCCCATTCAGGAACCCTGACCAAGCCACTGTAATAAAACTTACAGAAAATTCCAATGACATATTTGCAAAATACTAGGATCACCAAAATCAACCCAGAACCAGTAGCAATACAAAAGCACATTCTATAACTTGGACAAAAACTGTTCAGCAAATGATCTGCAATGCTGCACATAGCATCCTAAATTGCACATTCAGCAAAGTAGGTAAAAATCAGGCTTCAGAACAAACCTGTTGCAGACTTTTGCTGGGTTACGCTAGTTCCTTTATATATGTTATTTATGTCGATTCCTTTGAATTTACTTTGGTTTTTCTCCCCCTTATTTCCCAGCCCAGAACGCTCTGACATGATGATGATGTGCTCATTGACGAGTATATTGTGTACCCTATGAGCGTACCGGTTTGTCTACAACAATTGCAGCATACAATACACAAATTTAATAAAAAGTCTCAAATGGCACTTAAATCACACAATAACAACTCAAATAAAGTAAGACAATGAAATTTCAGCAGCTGTAATATGTACACAATACTTAGTTCACGAACAATATTTTCATAGAAAGACTGTAATAACTGATACTGGAGATAAATAGCAAAACAGAAAATTAGCATTAGATCACACAATACAAGAGATTTTGAAAGCACTCAGTGCAGGATACAAAAATATTCAAACTCATTTCCACATCAATCTTAAATAATCATAAATTATACTTTTGTGGAAGTTGTTTAAATCTTAATGAGCATGCGTAAAATAACAGTAGGTAATGCCAGGCTACGGAACTCAATTGTCATAATGTCATACAACATTGGAAGACTAATCTTGACGTCGATTTGCTGTGGAAAGTAAGATCAATTAACATAATCACAGTATGTGCATGGGAGCAAAAACACAATAAAAGTCTGATCAACGCAATCAGAAAATTGATGACTGAAAATAGCGGATCCTTTGGGAAAACGGCATACAGTGGTCACTCCAATATTTTAATTTTTTTCAAATTGCACACAATGGATAAGATTGGTAGCAATTCCTCAAGCATTTTTATAAGACTGAAGACTGAGACCAAAGCAGCAGTCATGCAGTCCTAGATCGAATTACGCCGAACGCGCTTTGCAGAACAGACAAACTGGGACGGCGATGGCATAAAATGGCGCTATATAAATCATCGCTCCAGTCGATTGTGCGCTTCGTTTCCGAGGGTAGGCTGGAACGCTTGTCCGACTCCCGTCCAAGTCCAGGTCCTGCAATCGCATCGCGAAACTTACGGCGGTCCGTCCCAGCGGGTGAGAATTTCAAGGGTTAAAATAAAGGGGACGACGTCTGATCGAATGCGCCGAAGATCTGAAGGCGTTTCAGGTCGATTCTTCGGCGATCTCTATTGTCTGCGGTTCGCCAACAACTTTACAAAATGGCGATCGCCAACTTCATGAATATGTAACAGTCGTACAATGACGTCGTCTATTACCCAGCTGTTTTCGCCGCCGGCCGAGGTCGGGTGAAGAGATCGAAGGTGATTAGCTGCAGTTGTAGCTGCTACTCCAGGGCGTCCAGGCCACGGAAGCTACTGCAGCTGCTGCTGTTGCTTGGTGTGTGCACCAGCATCTGACTAGCAACGTAAGCAATGTAATCGGAGAATTAATTATAATTATTAGCAGTGAGATAGTAGCAGCGATGTATTCTGAATGTATCAAATCTGCACTAGAGGTACAGGACCAATTGCAAGATGTTTTCAATTCCAATTAAGTGGTGTGTCCAGTTTATAAATCGATTAGCTTTAACAGGAAGCAATTTTTCGTATATAGGGAATGGGTTTGTGGCGGTGATCATTATTGTTCAAGTGCGGACCTTGTTCAAGTCGCAACCTAAACAAACTTTCAAATTTGATAGTTATAAATTATACCCAGATGCAATAATTTCATGAGTACGATTAATTTGCAATATATATTAATTACAATATACGCAGGAATCGATTAATATTAGTCGAATTGAAGGTTTTAGGCTACTCTTAGTCTGTCTCTCTTTGAGGACAACTATATATATATATATATATATATATATATATATATATATATATATATATATATATATATATAATATCACTCTTCTCTACGCTAACTATTAGGCCAAATAATTGTTTCAGCCTATCTTAATAGTAGTAGTAGTAGTAGTAGTAGTAGTAGTAGTAGTAGTAGTAGTAGTAGTAGTAGTAGTAGTAGGTGTAGTAGTAGTAGTAGTAGTAGTAGTAGTAGTAGTAGTAGGCCTAGTAGTAGTAGTAGTAGTAGTAGTAGTAGTAGTAGTAGTAGTAGTAGTAATAGTAGTAATAATAATAATAATAATAATAATAATAATAATAGGCGGCACTTTTTATTTTCTCCTTTTGAAAATTTTCCGCCGCGAAAAGGAGGCACTTTTTATTTTTGCCCAGGCGACACTAAATTTGCCTAGCTACACCACTGGCTAATAGGCCTTACACTTCCGAATAATTATAATGTTTTTCAATTCTATATACCTTAGAAGGCGTATAGATGCTGCAAGTATTTAATACTATTAATACGATTATACGACAGTTAATTGTAGCCTACTAGTAGGCCTATGGCTCTGAGCAGTGCGATATCAAAGCGAATCCATTAACTTTTTAAGTATGTGCTCTACATAGCTCTGGGCAGATCTGTTTGTACTACAACTGATAACAGTTTTTTTTATCAGCTATAGGTCTGCTAGCGACTCGTAGGCTTATAGAGAGTGCATATAAACGATCGATAAACAAGATCTAGGCCTAGATAGGCATACATTTGTCCAAAAGTGTTATAACGTTCCAAAATTACCTATAGCTGCTCATTTCTGTTAATTAGGTCTACCTTTTCCTATCTTTAAAACGCTATTTAAGAATAAAATATTGAAGACTGAATACAGACAAATGACAAGGAATAAAACAGCTGAGACGAAAAACGTGTAGGCTATCCATGACAAGACCTTGCCAAGATAAATAAAACGAGGACAAATCATGGAGCACTATATAGGACACGTATAACTTATAAGGCCAGCAGTAGAAAACAGCCAACTATAGGATGCCTCGATGGCTCAGTTGGCGGAGTTTAAGACCTGTAAACATGGGGGCGATCTCCGGACATTCACATATCCACCGGCGCAGAGTGGCGATTAATAATATGATCTACACAGCGCTTTAGGCTGATGATCAGTTCACTAAGCAAAGCGATATATAAATGTAAAATTTACATTTGCACTTACAACGTCTCAGAGTTGATGGTATGGTGTCCGACCATCAAGAAAAATAAATTGTGTGGGGCAGAAAAGTAGATTCGATTTTTCCAAATCTTTTAGAAAGCGAAATTTAGAAATTTTGATAAAACACTAAACGAAAATATTTTTTAAAAACTAGGAAATAGAAATCAAATAAATATTTCTAGCGTAAACGGCCAAATCTACGAGGTTTTCGTAACGAGAGCGGCAGCCTCTAGACTGTCGGTATTAACGAGAACAAGATAGGACGAAGATGGCGATCGGTTCAGTCGAGTGCGAAATCTAATGCGTTGCATGATTTAACGGCGAAGAGAAGAACCAGTTTAACGAGCAGAACTTATTATGCGTCGATCGACGGATCGTCCAGACAGTCTAGAATTGTTCCGCAGCGCCGAATCCGCGAAAAACGGCGTCCAGGCTTTTGAAAATCTACGAAAAATTGCGGCGCTACATAAGAGCGAATACAAATGAATGGCATACTGAAGTGATATGCTCTGTCGCGTCGCCGGAGAATGCGAGAAAATTCCGTTTTCTGCGAATGAACGACTCTTAAGGGCTTGATTGGAGATGACTTTACCCAACCCGTACAAGTTATGCGACTGCCGAGGGAGGGTTTAACTGCGTTTTCTTGTATAGATCGGTTGTACTCTTCGCTGTATTGATGGGCGCCCAACAGGGCAAGGATACGAGCAAGGGTTCTGGACGGCCGAAGACCGAGAAGAGCAAATCCGTGAAGGATTCTCGTCTCTTGACTGCTGCAGACATATTCAGTAACCAGACTGGTAAGGAGAGTCGCAGTTTGTCCTGTTATAGCCTTTCTCATACAAGAATATAACTGCGTCACTGACTTTTTCCATTTATCTCTTTCACTTACCAGTTTGATTGCTGATTTCTGTTGTCAGTTTGGTTATTGCATTTTGTTTGTTTATTCCAGATCATCCACAGCCTGCCTTGTCCTGATGTTGTCCCTTGTTTAATAACTAACTTGAGTTACAAAATATAGAATTTTTATAGAGCCATTTTAGTGATGCACTTGGCATTAGTCAGTGGTTGCTCCAAAGTAGAATCATAATTCTACTGGTGAGAACCCTCCAAGTGTTCACTACACTACGGTACTCATAATGTGTCCAGATTAATTGAACTTATGATGTATCATTGTTTCCAATAGCTGTTCTTCTCTACCAGCTTTTCCAGTATGCATTTATTTCTTTTTCTGTCAGCTTTTAGGCTCTATTCTTGCTCATTTGAAAAGCTTCAGTACATCTTTCTTTTTTTCTTCTTGTAATTTCAGATCTGCATGTTGCCACACTATTTCCACAGCTGTTTTGTCATTTTGACGTTAATTTGAGATCCTTTTTATAATATTTATAAAATTGCACAAATTACTCAAAATATTAGTCTGAAATATAGGAGACATTCTTCACATATATGACACATTATTCTGTCAAAGTACAAGGCAAATCGAAGGGAGTTGCCTATAGGACTCTGGCCAATTGCACCTGGTGTGACTCAATAGCTGAGTACTAAAGACTGATCTTTTGAAATGTCCTTAGGCCAGAAACAGTTGTCTTGATTGGTTTGTTTAATGTTTATTTAATGCAACGATAAATGAGATCGATTTTGTACTGGATGCAGACAATGCTTAGGGGGCATAAACTAACGCTGCACAACAGTAAACAGACATATTTCACTGCTATCATGCAAAGACCTTGAGACATTTTGTATGTTTCTGTATTTTCTGAATTAATAATTATAATACACTTATATTTTGCCATTGTTTGATGTGTTAGACATTATGATGATAGTGATGACACAGAAGTTGATTGATTGATTTGCAATTTGGTTTATTTACTTTTTCAAAGCTTGAGTTGCTTGAGATCTCAAATTTGCTTTTTTCATTCATTGAGCTGTTAACCCCTTAACTGGGCATTTAACTGTAACTCAATGTAAAATGAATGGATATATCCGGGGTCCCCAGTAAGGGGTTAAGTGAAATGTGGCAAATTTTATTTATGGGCCCAGATGGATGTATGCCCTTAAGAAGTATATTATATTTGTATGATCTGGAATTTGTTACTTAGTTTGTTCAGTAAGTATGGCAATGATTTGTTTAAATTCAAGAGCTTTTGTTGATTGATTTTTTTAATTCAAGAGCTTTTGTTGATTTTTTTTTGGGTGGGGGATGAATTGATGATGCTGAAGAGGAGCTGTTTTGGTTAAGGGTCCAAAGGGATGCTTACATGCATCCAAGGGTTGTGGCACCTTGAAGTGGTTACTGTATTTTGTGACTGTGGATGAATCGCTTTCCTGTTTTTGTGCATCATAGAGGCAATGGGTAATCACATTGCCCCTCTCACCCATTTGTGGCATAGTGCCTTTCCTAATTACCAGTAAGCTCAGATATAGCTAAGTGAGAAACCAGGTTTAAGGATGATTATGATATGCCAGAAAAGAGAAACTGATTTCACGTGATGCTACAGGTGTTATATGTTAAGCAGCACTGCAAATAACCATATACCATTTGGTCTGGTAATTTAATGTTTTTGTTCCTTGTCTGAGATCTACCGATATTTGATATACTGTTCTTATGATACACAGATGCAATCTATGGTGTTAGAATGTAAGAACATTGAAGATGTTTGTCATCCAACATGAAGTATATTTGAAGTATTGATGTACCCCATGCAGCTCTGATTTTAGATTGAATAAAATATCTCTATTATTAGTTAGTTGGAACCTTATTATTCTCAGGCATGGCTTACATAATTGCAGTTGGAACCACAGATGTTTTGAGTACAGTTTGTACGTAATTAAATACTGTGATGTTCATTGCTAGATAAATTGAATGATGGTAACAAATCCAAAATGCATTTATATGATTAGCAGCATAGATATACATGGTTTGAAGATTAAAGGATTTGACAATTAGTGATATGTAATATTAGGCAGGGTGTCTATTTGGCTATGACTGGTAAAAGCTGATATTATTGTCAATGCCCACAGAGGGCATTCATTGCAGGTCAGTTAATGCTAACCCTGTTAAATCTGTGAATAATGAGTCTCATCCAGCCTGAGCTCTGTCAGAATATTAAGCATTGTTGACTGAATGACATAATTCTCAGTAATGGAATTGGAATATGAAAGGATTGAGAAAGGAGCATCCGTTTGTGCCTAGCCAATGGTGTATAAATCATCACAGCAGTCTGTAGGTATGTGGGACTGTGTTGGTGGTGGGCAGTAACTTGGGAGATAATCCCATTTTTGGAATTCCTGTAGGCTGTAGTGCTGGGAGAAGCATTATCATTAGCCTTGTTGTGGGATTGGTTAGCTATTGACTGGTCCCAGAAATGATTTTGCTCCATTTGGATGGTTGCTAAATATTGTGTTATTGTGGATATTTTTGCAGTAAGAGAGAACTGTTATTACATGGCAGTTAATATGATTCACACAGGCAGCAAATCTGTGGATGTAACTTTGTAAGCGTTCCAGACTTCTGGCATTTAGGATGAATCTTCATCCTGAATTGCAATACATTAACTATACTACTTCGACTCCTGTGGTTTTTAAGGATTAAGGAAATGTTTGCACTGCGACTTGAATTACTTGACTAGAATTACTTACCGGCATCTGGAATAGGCATTTGAAACTGAGAATGTTTGGCATGAAGACTGCTACTGAAATACCCTTTTAAACTTGCTTGTATACGAAATAATCTTAATGTCAGAATCATGTGCTTAGGAAAAATCCTGAGGATGCTTCATTAGCAAGGGCTTTTGAACATTTGCAGATGGTGAATGTTTTCACTCAGCTGACGGGAGAGTTTCAATGCAGAAACCAAATGCTTTAGGTGCATTTGTTTACTTTCTGTAGCTGTTGGTAAGAATGAAAGAATGCCATTGGTGAGTTTTGTGAGGGAGTGTAAAATTTGAATCACTATCCCCTTCACATGTCTAACCATGGCCACTATGTGAAATTTCTAAGAAAGGTCTGAGATTAATGGTAAGAGCTTTTCTGAGTTTTCATGTAAACACTGGCCACAGTTTGAACAGGCAGAGCATGAAAAGTAATATGTAGGAGTTTTTTATTTGCTCTCTACTCCTCTACTGAAATAACTTAAAACCTTTGTGGTAAATTTGAGATCAGTTCTGAGCTTGCACTTTGATTGATTCGATCTTTCATTTGGATAATTATGTATAAAATTTTATGTATAAAAATATTCACAAATATTTCATGCTTGCATACATTTGAAATATATGCTCTATTTGAGTACTCTGGCAAATTCTTTTCATGGGCAGCACCGGCATGCCTCACTTGCATGCAAAAATGTGTTAATAGGGGTGAGTGGGTGTTTATGCTATTATTTAAAGAAGAAAGTGTATTTTAGGACTGACTACTGAGAAAGATTGTATATATTCAAGAGATCCAAGAGTTGAACTGCTATTCTAAAGAGGTGATTAAAGCTGTCCTGATTGGCCAGGACCATCATTATCAGCAGTGGCTGGCTGTTAGCCAGCTGTTTACCAGTTCTTAGGTGAAGCCAAATTGGCCACAAAGTTAAAGACTAGAGAGTAGTAATCTTCTGACCTGGGCTGGATTTCTTCAGGTTAAACAGCATAGGTAATCTGTATTACCTGATATGCTCCAAAGAGAAACCACTAAAAAGAGTGTGAGTTTTGAAGTACCTCTTGTAGAGCCGAGTATGAGAAATTCTCGTAGGCAAAGATAACTGTACTTGACTCTAATGCTACATGTGCTACCGGCATGGCTTATCTGAGGCAGTCTGAACCAACTGGGTCCTTTTTAAAGGATCAGCACACTGACCTAAAGATGTGATTCCTGGTGCTAAGTCTTTGTATAGAACGTAAACATATATTAAATTTGTAGCTGTAAATGTGTAAAATAATTATAGTATCATGTTGCATTATTTTATATAGTATAATTAATGGCTCATAGATAGCTAGGGCCAAATGAGCACTGGTCAGTTTGGGGGATCCAGAGCATGATAGCATTAGCTCAGACAAATTGCATCACTTTTGCAGCAGAATGGTTTTTTCAGGAAAATTTGTGTTGAAATTGACAATGAAATTTCTCAGACACTTTTAAAGATGTTCATTATTCAGAATTGCAGCTTCAGTAAATAAATGTTACTCTTGAAAACTCTCTGATGAATGGGTCTGCAATGTGTCAGCTGAAATTATTTTGTTCCAGGTCCTTTTTTTGCAAAGCTGGAGCTTTTGGTGCATATCAGTTGATTTTGTACTCTTCCATCAATTCAGAATTGTGGGACAGAATCAATAGATAGAACTACGGTATTTTGTTCCATATTTCCAGCCTGTAGGCAACTCTGTAGGCAACTACAGTTTGATCATGCAGCATTATTCTATATCCATTCATATTCTCATATTCTATTTGGTTCCACTTCCCATTATCAAATTGTTGTGGGAGGCTACACTATGAGATACACTGATATATATATATATATATATATATATATATATATATATATATATATATATATATATATACATATACATGCATTGTGTGCCATGAGTCTAAAGAAGACAAACATTTGCAGCATCTTCACTAGATTTTTGTGGTGGTAATTGACATGATTTCATAGAAAATTCGTTCTCCGATTTTTAGCCAATACAGAGGTTTAAAGATGAGATTTAGGAGAATCTCAGATTGTGAATACCTTGTTGCTCTACATGGTAATAAATTTGGATTAATTGCAGTTTGTTTTGGGGCAGTTGCAGTGTAAGGAGTTGCAGTGATTGGAGTTGGAGTCAATGGATGTGCCTAGCAATGATTGATGTGGACTTATGGTCAGAATGTGATCAAGGGTTTTGAATATTGTGACAGTGCAGAAGTTAGAGTCTCTAAAACTAATTTGTAGCATTCTCTTTTGGTATTGTTATTTCTTGCTAGAAAAGATAAGGACATGTTTGCTTTTTGCCACACTGAATACAGACAACATTTGTTGCTTGCATGTTGGCTTATTCTTAAATGGACTTTCTGTTAAGAAGCAGTGTTTCTTGGAGGCCTGGTCATACCAATAGTTTCACAAATTGGACATTGTGTTTTGGGTAATTACAGCTTATGGTTTTGGTTAAAGTATGAGACAATGGTGAGATTCAATGTCAGAATTTAGAGGTCTTCAGTGTTAATAGTTAAAGCACTCTGTTTTTTAATGCTGGTTGATAGATATACAGGTATTCTTGAAATTAAATAGTTTGTCAGCAAGTTTAGTACTGATCATTGGTTGCTTAGAATAGCAAAATAGTTAAAAATCAAAATTTAAAGGGTTTGAAAAATTTTTTATTATGGGTTTTAACCATATCTACATTTGTTCTGAATTATTGCCCGGCAAGTTTTGAAGCTTTGATAGCTTCAACAGTGTTTCATCAGCTTTTGATGCAGTCAGGTGCTATTTATATTCAGCCTTTTCACCTTGAAATAGGTAGTCATGTTGAAGATTGATATTTGATGCAGTTCTAAGTTGATAGCACTGTTATTTTTGTTACTGTAAACTGATATTGTGAGAAGATTATATGATGCTTTGACCATTTCTTTTTAGAGACCAAGTCTCCTGATATTTCTGATCTCTTGAAGTTGAAAGACAGCTTCAGACTGTCAGAAGATGAAGGTAATAGGTTCAGCAAAGAAAAAAACTTCCTTTGTAACTCTGAAGTATATTTAGAAGGTAGTCTGTACAACATTTAGTTATATTTCAGTATAAGAACAAAGAAAGCTGTCTTGAGGTAAATTATGGAGATTGATTTTGGCGATTTCAGAGAACAGTTGACATAAATTCGAAGGTCTGATGTAACTTATCCAGAAGCAGAACCTTACAGGAAAATGGAAGAAAATTAGACCACAGTAGTTCACTTGTAGTTACTTTCTGAGACTTTTGGTGCATGTTTTTTAAATACTCAAAGAATTTCGTTACAAATTCCAACGTTTCAATTTTCCCCAAATTTTTAACCAACCCTTCTAAAATCACACTCAGACCTCAAGATCCATTTGCTATTTTTAATCAGAAAGCATTTAGCAGAATGACAGTATATGCTAATTATCTGTGATAAGACTGAATTGTAATGCCTATAGTGCAGGTATGAAAAACAGTTTGCTTCTGCACTGATAAAGAACTCAGTAGCATTAGTTGATAAAAAGGACCAGAGTTCTGTTAATATTTGTTTATTGGTGTAGTGTTGCATAAGCCATATTGTACTGGCCCTGTTGTGTTTTCTTTTTCTTATTGAGTGTTTTGTTATACAGGGGCACTTGTTTTTGCTCTTACCAGTGAAGGGTTTGCTGTGTGGATCCATAACATCTCTAGCTGGTAGTGCTAGATATTGATCATGTTGTTTTGTTGTCATGATTAGAATCGCAGCAGGCAAGTCGACTCGAGTCGTTTGACATCCTTGGCCAGAGATGGACGTCAAAAGAGAACCTACTCAGCAGCAATAGCGACTCTGATGATCCAAATCTGTTTGTGGCACTTTATGATTTTCAGTCAGGTGGAGATAATCAGCTCAGTCTCCTCAAAGGTGTGAATTTTCTTTTTAAAATTCGGGGTAGAATGGTGTAATGCAGTGTGCATGTGTGTGCGCTCGCGCGTGTGCATGTGTGTGTTTAATGCATATGATGCTATGCTAATGCTTGCTTTGTGAAAATTGTTATGATTTTCCTTTCAATTTATGTCTAGAAATAAGTAATGGTAGACCAGAGCAGTTAAACAGTCAAGACTTGTTAAAATTGTTTAAAATAAAATGCTGTTCAATATTTTTTCTACTGTAGATATTATTTTTGATTTTAAATTTATTTCTGAATGCAATGTGTTACTTAGTTTTACTTAGATGTATGTAGAACTTATTTTTATTTTATTGGAATGAATGTCAAAATATCTTTTGCAACAGATTTGGTCTTGTCAGCAGTATTTGATTGCAGTTAAATTGCTTCAAAAGATGATAGTTGAATTAATTTCATGAATGTAATGCAAGTATTATGATGTCGGTTATAAACAGATTTACCATTCAAATGCTTCTCTCTACGATAGACTTTTGTTCTGGTTAAATTTGTGTGCCTAGTAGGGGTTGCAACGGGTACCCGCTGGCCCGTACCCGTTCAAAAATTGGATGGATCCATGGGCGGCATTGAAAAAAATGATAACCCTAGCGCATAGTATGTAGTACATTAGTAAATATCTGGTAGCATGACAAATTGTTTTGCCCATACTGATATTAGCTGAAAGGCAGTGATTTTTTTAGTACGTATGCCGTAGTCTCTCTTTTCCAGTTGTGTTCTTTATAAAAACTTTGAAGCAACACAGGTGATGTTTTGCAGGTGATCAGGTACACATTTTGGATTACAATAAGACAGGAGAATGGGCAAATGTGGAGAACGTGAGCAAAATGATTGGCTGGGTTCCAAGTAACTACATCGCACCGGTAAACAGCCTCGATAAGTTCTCTTGGTATCACGGGCCGGTGTCAAGAAATGCAGCCGAATATCTACTCAGCAGCGGCATTAACGGAAGCTTTCTCGTGCGCGAAAGTGAAAGCAGCCCCGGACAGAGATCGATCTCCGTACGCTACGAAGGGAGAGTCTACCATTACCGGATCAACGAGGATGCCGAAAGCATGGCAAGAGATTTCTCAGCAGTGCTGTGATTGTATATGTTACTGTCTGTGTTACGTTGTAAGATACGGCCAAACAAGTTCAGCTTTTGAGACCCATTGTGGTGTAATACAGTTTCAGATATTTGCATTTGCATGTTGCGAATGAAGCGCAGACAGACTTATAACTTATGAGTCACATTTTTAGAGAGACTTTTTTTGCTTCAGCTTCTTTCATGATTTGCAGAGTTGTGAATTTATTTAGTGGACTTGACTGGAAAACTATGACGATTTTGTTGACCAAATTTGACAAGATAGAATGAAACTGTTAGTACCGTTGCTACAGACATTTCTACAATCCGCAATGATAGATTTCTTTGGCTCCCTTAGCAGTAAAAATAAGTACTAATATGTTTCAGTCCTTTGATTCAAAAGGACAGGCATAAAGAGACATTTGAATTTGTAATAGCCATCAGGAAGACATTTGATAGAAAGATGGTTGGAAAGTGTGTCTTGTTGAACTGAAATGGAAGAACTGTTTATTTCATTCAGGAAGTTATATTATTCAGAGACTCAGACCGCCTTGAAACGCTCTATATACCGTCTTGGTGTTTAGGCGTATGTAACCATAGACCATCGCTTCAACACCTTGGCAGAACTTGTTCACTACCATTCGAAGCAGGCAGCCGGTCTCATCACAAACCTTCAGTATCCTGTGCCGAAGAAGAACAAGCCAACCGTGTTTGGTCTTAGCCCAGAACCCGACAAGTGGGAGATCGAGAGAACAGAAATACAGATGAAGCATCAGCTCGGTATATATGTAGAACTATTTTATCTGATCACAGGTTCAATTTAAGAACATGTCATCTATATTTTAACTGGAAAATTATTTTGTAGAAGAATTTTATAGCACTTGGTTTCTTTGGTTTGTAGCAATTGGCTCATTTCGTCTTAATTTTAACCCTTAAACCACCGTAACCAAGTATACTCGATTATATTGCATATAGTTGCAAAGTCTCTGGAGGTTTAAGAGTTAAGATGTTACGATCCATGATGATGATGATGATGATGATGATGATGATGATGATGATGATGATGATGATGATGATGATGATGATGATGATGATGATGATGATGATGATGATGATGATGATGATGATGATGATGATGACGATGATGATGAGTTCTCTGCCTTAAGGCAGGTCCAATTGGTTTAGGAGTGAACATCTTGTTCGTGGTCACTTGAACTCACGATCCACCATATGATTATGCATATGTGAGATGTTCTGTTGGTCTCTGATAGTTACTTGTGTCTAATCGGTAATGATCAAGTTCATAGCATGTGCAGGTTATGTAGTAGAGTCATTTGTAGGCAGGTTTTGAAAGCTGTTTTCATATCATGGTTGTTGTTCTTTTCCGGATTTGCATGGCAAACTTGCAGGAAGTGGTCAGTATGGTGATGTTTACGAAGGAATTTGGCTGCTACACAACAAAACAGTAGCAGTAAAAACACTGAAGGTTTGTTTGACTTTAATGCATATGAAGGTGTGTAATTATGATAGATCTTTCTTTGATTTTGTATCTTTTTAAGTGCCTCAGACTTTACAACCCATCGCCTTCAAGCCTAGAGGACTAACATATTGCTAAATGGTGATTGTTGCAAGCCTCAGTTTCAAGGAGTTAAGAAGAGTGTAGTGACTGTTTGGAAGCTTGTTTTCATTAAGTCTTTGACATTGAATAATACATTTATCAATTTGAATTTTGAATTGGAATTGCTTTATTTCACATGTTGTGGGTTTTTAAAATATGCAATCACTTAAATTTGTCAAATTCTGATAGTGGAATAAAATTGGCATGTTTGGCAATATAAAATTGGCAATATTTTGGGAATTATGCACCTGAGGCATGTAACATTTTCATGGCATGATGTTGTTCATAAGTAATGCTTTGATATAAACCTGTGAAAAGCTAAGCTAGGTCAGCATTGCAATAAAATCATGATGAATCAACAAACAAACAGGATTTTTCCCTCTGGTAAACAAAGTAGATATCATAGATTTTGTTGACTTACAGCTATGTTGACAATTTTAAAAGGTTGTCAGAAAAATATTCCCAAGTTAGTCAGGGCTTGACAAAAGATTTGCAGTAAAATCCTACTAGTCCTTTTCTTGAAGGGATTTTGCTATATATTAATTGTTCAAGTTTTGTACTTGTGTTCATGAACACTAGGAAGACACTATGGATCTGAAGGACTTTCTGGAAGAAGCAGCTATAATGAAAGAGATGAAGCACCCAAATTTAGTTCAACTTCTTGGTAAGTGCTGACTGACTGTGTATTGAAGTAATTTGTTTACATTTTGCCACCGTAGTGTTTAGCTTAGGGTCAGAGAATGATGTAAAAAGCATGAACCCAAAAGCATTTATTTGGGCAAGTAATCTGTTGGCAATTTCTAAGTTTGAATTGACAAAATTGCTAGATATTTGGCACTCATGATGAAGTAGGCTTATGGAACATGTAATGGAAATGCTTGTAATAAAATGTGTAATGCTTCCTTCATATGGCCCATTTTTGAACTAAATAACGTTCTTATGCTTTAGGAATTATTTCACATTTTCAGTACATCATTTTGGCAACTAATCTAAAGTTGAGAATGTTGAGTGGTAGTGGCAGCCTTGAATACTAAGAGGTAGACATACCTTTTAAAGCTTTAAGTTTTGTATTAAGAAAAACTGCAAATTTTAAAAATATTTGTCTAGTTCTGTGCAGCAGTTTAAGATAATTAATTTTTAAAAGAATTTATTGGCCCAGTATTTGTTCTCAGATTTTGTTACTGTTTCTTTCAAGGTGTTTGTACTAGAGAACCTCCGTTCTACATCGTCACGGAGTTTATGAGCCAAGGGAATCTGCTGGACTACCTCAGGAACAGTTCGTCGGAAGAAGGGGAGCTCGGTCCAACTGTTCTCTTCTACATGGCCACCCAAATTGCATCCGCAATGGCTTACCTGGAAGCTAAAAATTTCATTCATAGGTAAATTTTTGTATTGCATTTTAGCATTTTAGAGCATGTACAGTAGAGATGTGCGTGTTACGTAGTTTTTTGGCATAATATAGTTTCTTGGCATAGAAGAGTTAACATTGAAGGATTGAAATTTGGAAACCCTTGTTTTGTGGACAGTAAATTTTGCTGAAGTAGAATTTTTATTTGGTAAGCTAAAGAGTTTATTGCGATTTGCTGTGATTTAGTGAGGCCATGTCAACGTGTAAATGTATTGAAAGAATGCAAGTTGAAAGTACTTATGAGCTTCATATATTTGTCAAATAGGTCATCAAGCAGCTTGCAGTGTTGGATCTCATTATTAGGTTTTTACAAATCAAACTTGTAAAATGAAAATTTTGCACTCAAAAGTCATCATTATAGCACCAGATGTTATGAGCAGCATGTTCTTTGGTTGACTGGAAGGCTTTCAGAGTGGTTTTGAATGTGCAAGTTGATCTGTTGTCATTGTAGAGATCTTGCTGCACGAAACTGCTTGGTCGGTGAGAACCATCTGGTGAAAGTGGCAGACTTTGGTCTTGCTCGCCTCATGAAAGACGAGACATACACGGCTCATGCTGGAGCGAAATTTCCCATAAAATGGACGGCCCCTGAGGGGCTGGCCTACAACAGATTTTCTACAAAGTCTGATGTTTGGGGTTGGTGCTCTAAGAATATCTCTGATTGTTGTCCAGTTTTTCAGTTTCGAGTAAGATGTATGAAATTTAATTGATTTAGCTGTATTTTCACATTTTAAGTATGACAAAATGTCCTAATGCCAAATAACATTTACAGCTGTATAAATGTTCTTTCTTTACCACAGAAGACTTATTATTGGAATTTACTGTTTTGGGAAATGAAATTTTTGATACGTTGTTTTTTGACTTGATAGTGTTGGAGAGGCTAGTTGTGATTTAATTTCCCGATAGAACTCAATCCAATATGTGTTAACTTCTCTTACTGATTCAGTAAATTAAACAGTTCTGTAAAACCAAATGAAAATGCAACTACTGTGTAATTTCAGATTGGCAATGTCGATTCATATGATTATACATAGATATTTGCAAGCAGCATTACTGAGTTTGTCTTATTTTTCTGCCAAACTAACATTTAGTTTGACTTCTGACATGTGAATTAGCGTTTGATGGAAGTATTGGCGACTGTGATCGCTTTTCTGTTGACGGATGTTTCATTTGGCTGCTGTGGGTTTTGTTTATGTATTTATTGTGTACTGCTGTTGATAGTAGTTTTCATGTTTCTTAGCATTTGGAGTCTTACTGTGGGAATTAGCCACATATGGCTTATCTCCATATCCAATGGTGGATCTGACGGAAGTATATCATTTGTTGGAAAAGGGATACAGAATGGAACGCCCAGATGGCTGCCCAGATAACGTATATCAGCTTATGAGACAGTGTAAGATTGTCTTGGAGTAATCAGAGTGCTGTAAATTATGGCTAATCCAAGTAGGATTGTGATCTTGTTATGCCTTTGGTTTTAAATTTTATTTCAGTTAGGTAGCACTGGGCTTACGGTAATGTAGTTTTATTCCTGTTAAGTAGCATAGGACCACATGGTAATGTAACAGGTAGTAAACCTGACTGGATATAATAAGGTTGATTACCTTTCACAAGTTTTTTACTGTCTTAGCTACATTTAGGCATAAAAGGCTTGCGGGCCTATCACACAGAAAGCTCACAACTATCTGTCTATGCTGTCAGGCTGCCAGATGTTCTTGACTTATGGAATTGTTGAGCTGCCAAAGAGCATGACAGATTTTCAAATAGTTTTCAAATAGACATATATTTATAAGAAATAAAATACTTTAACCTGGATAAAATTAGTTAGTTGCTCCAGTTTTGACCATTCATCCCATTGTTGTTACCAATATATGCAGCCTCTTGACGTGACTGAGCAGTGGGAATTTGACGTCTGTCTAATATAATTGGCGCGTGTCATAATTTTGGGTTAAATTTGATGCTGCCGCTGTTTCTTGTTCCATTAATTTTTTTTACTTCTGACATGTGAATTAGCTTTTGATGGAACTATTGGCAGCTGCGGTTGCTTTTCTGTTGACGAATGTTTCACTTGGCTGTTGTTGGTTTTGTTTATGTATTTTCTGTGTGAAATTGCTAGGTTGGCAGTGGGAACCTCATGATCGGCCAACGTTCAGAGATATTCACAACGCGCTCGATAACATGTTTCCAAATTCTGACATCAATGAAGGTAGCACGACCAAGTTTGTTGCATTTCTTGCAAGCTTTTAGATCTTCTGATTCAAGATCTCTTGTGGCATTTAAATAATTTTTTATATGTTTTAGGTGAGCTGTTTAAAAATGTCTCTGGTATCCTTTTTTTGCAGAAGTTGAGAGGGAACTCGAAAGAAAAGAAGACTCTAGTCAAAAGCCATCGCTGCGCAAAGGTGCGTTGGGCTCAGAAAAATTTGACCGCATGTCCTCGGGAAAGCCATCTGGTGAGCATTTTGCCATTTGTTTCTCAACTTCAGTGTCTGTGACCATGTGTTATGTGGCATACGTTGATTTATGACATTACATGACTTGTATGTTTTAATGTTTTAACGCTTTGTCTAATGTTGTATGAGGTGTAGTGAAACAATGTAATTTGAATCTGATTAATTTGGATATTGCAGCACTTTGTAACATTTAGTAGATTTTGTGTTAGGTACTATTAAAGCAAGCCAATGATTTAGGTATGATCTTCTTCAACTGTTGAAGCATAGTAGTTTATAATTGTCAGTTGTCAATATTTACCTGTCTGTAAGTATGCGAATGACAAATTATGAAAGCCGTTATAGAGTTTTGCCATTGTTCTACAGGTAGAGCAGTGACACCACCCTCTACAAAACATCGCACCTCAAATGTTACGGACATTGATGTGACGCTGAGTCAGGCGGCCAAATGCCTGGCTCAGAAGGCAAGCCAGAAGAAGGCGCCGTTACCTCCCAAGCGAACAAGCTCCTTCAAAGATCAGATGCAGCCACTCCCAAGTCAATTCAGAGACCTGTTGTCGAGATCGCACTTGACGTCGGCTGTTGACGAATGGTGCCTCGTCACTAGCATGACGGACTCCATCGACATGTCTAACGTGACGAGCGAATCTCTCAGCGATCATCACCGGTCACAGAGCAGCAGCGACGACCTCCTGTCGACCCCTGCGAGCCAGTCACGCAACGGAAGCCTGGAGCGCATCCTCGAACACTGCAGATCTCCCGCCAACTCGCCGCATTCAGCGCACGACATATCGTACAGCGCCAACAGTCTGGCGCAGAGCAACGAGCAGAAGACTCCGGAGACGGACATATCGGACATGTCTCTGCCTCCCCCGCCGGCTGCGCTCCTGGAAGATTTCAGCCCGGACGTGCCGAGGCTGAAGCGCGGGGTTCAGCACTGCGCCATCGCCGACCAACAGCTGCTGAGTCAGCTTCGCCAGGGACTTAAGAAGACGACTGCGACGAAAAAATCCAAGAGGAAGCAAGACGAAAATGTTGATTCTGGGCATTCCTCTCCGGCTGGCGGAGGGGGTTTGAGCTCGCTGACGAAGGCAAAGGAATTTGTTACCGGTTATAGAACGCTGCCGAAAGAGTCTGGCAGTCGTCAGGTGCACCAGGATGAACTCGGTCATGGGGTGGGAATCAGGAGAACATCTGATATCAACCGGTCCTTTGTTAATGGAAAGACTTCGCTTGAGAACCGACTTTCCGAAAGTTGTTCTAACCTAACCGACATGGTCTTGCAGATGCCAACGCCTGAGGTGCGAAGAAAGGTGGAGGAATGGCAGGCCGGCGTTGAACGGAGCCTGTCAGAACTCGAATCTCCTGCGGTTGCGAAAGATGTGAACGTAGAGGAAGGAGCCGCCTTCCAACCGTCAGAGAGAATACGCTCGTCGCAGCATAGCTACGAATCGTCTGTCCCTTCCGTACAGCCATTATGCATTGCTAATTACATAATGAAGACACACCCACAGCAGGTATCTTCTTCGGCTGTAGGTTCTGTCAGTGCAGAATCCAATGATATTTCAGTTAAGATGCGTAATAAGATTATTCCTGGCCATGACAATAGTCGTACAGATGTCGCCGAGTCATCCTCACGCGGTCAACTGTTTCAGCAGCCTGATAAACCAAAATGGAAGGTTTCCAGAAAGAAACCAGCACATGACAACCTGGAATCGGAAGCTTCCGCTTCGGTTCTTCCAGCACCACTGGAGAATCGGCTTCTCCAGCCAGGTGGCGGACCTTCAAGCTGCTTGGAACGCAGCCTGCTATCCGGGCCCAGTAGTTCATCTCCTGGGAATTTTAAATCAGAAGCAGGTAGACGTAGGTTGACGATTGCTCAGGGACACGGCGAGGAACCAGTCAGTGGTTCTGCAGATGCTACACGGGCCATTGCCAAGCCTCTGGACCCTGCATCAAGTCTTGACGTCAAGCCTCAAGCTAAGCCACGCAAATCTGTCGAAGTACAGGCTAGGAACGCGGAGCTACCCGGTACAGTTGCTGGATCATCGTCGTTACTAAAAGGCGATGTGGCGTTGAAGAAACTCGGCCAGATCAAGCAGCAGTCGCTGGAAAGCGAGGCCATCTCGGAGGAATCTCACTCGTCTACAAAGTTGTTTTCCAGTAAAGCTGTGAAGGATGTTGCTTCTGATGGATTACGGCCAGTCCCACTTGGCGCTAAGCCCGTGCTGCCTGGATTACCTGGTCTGAAGCCGAATCAGACGTCTCCACTAGTTGCTGCTCAGCAGCTTTCAGCCCGGGCGTCTCTCCATCACGTCAGTCCCGAGAAAGAGAAGGTCGAATCATCGCTCACCGTGCCGGTTGCCAAGGAAACGGTTGCCAGGATGACGCAGAGTCTTTCGCACAACTTAGAACTACTCAACTCGTCGGAGACGAGGCATTCTTCCTGGGTTCTGATGCAGTTCTCCGAAGAGGTTCAGACTTTACACCGAATCTGCTCTAACTATGTCGAATCCCTCCCACCGCATGGCAAATTCCAGTTTCGCGAGATCTTATCATCGTTAGAAACTGTCGCTGAAGGATTGAAAATGAGTTCGGGGAGCAGCATGAAAGACTATGACCGTCTACTAGTCAATTTACAAAGCTGTTTGAGAGGAATAGAGGGCGCGCTTAAGCGATGATTTTAGCAGGTTTTACTGTCTTGTATGCAATCTGAGGTTTCTTTTATACATTTTTGTGTCTGTGGCAGTAATTTGGGAATTTTAGTGAGGCTGCTTATGCTAGTTTATGTTCAGCGTAATGTTGACGAGAGCTGTAAATTGCCTGATGCCCTGCCTTTTCCAATTACAGAATTGTGTAATTAGGTAGTTTATTCAAATTATGTGCTAAAATTTGTAATCATGCCTTGTTGGTTTAAAGTTAGTTTCTGAATTATTTCAGATTTGGTTGTTAGCAAGATTAAGAATACCAAAGAAATTCATATCACTGTGCTGTGTACATATTTAAGGCATTGCAGTTTCAATAATGCTTTGATCAGGCAACAGTCATTATTTTCTATATTCTGGAAGATGCTTGTTTGGCATGAAACTATACCATGTTTACAAGGATTTAAATCATACTTCCTATTTATTACTAACTAGTGCTAGTATATCATGCAGGCATGGTGCTGTTGAGAATTATACTGAAAATAATCAGAAAGAAGATGGAAACTGTACAGGAAACAAGAGGCTAGAATGAAAGTAGAAGGCATCATGTATGAATGGTTCTCAGGATCAAGAGAGGTGTCAAACAGGACTGTGTCATATCCACATACCTCTTTAACACACAAGCTGAAGTAGTCATGAGAGATGGCTTTGGTGGAGGAGTTTTAATTGTTGGACGAAGATTAATAAATCTTTGATACTCTGACCGCGTCATTTTATTTGCTGAAACAGAGGCCAAACTACGATAGATCCTAGATCGCCTAGACAGTTCAAGCACGAATTATAGCCTCCGATCTACATTGACAAGACTAAAGTGACGATGAGTGATGGACTGCAGTGCAACGTCACGGTCAAATGACACTCGATCGAACAGGTGGTCACCTGTGTTCATTGATGACAGAGGATGCTGGCTGCAAAAGAGAAATAAAAGCAAGGTTAGGAAATGGGCTTGTGGTCAATGCAGCAACTAAAAAATCTGGGAAAGCCATAGCCTGGTCACTGGTTTTGTGTGGCTATGAAAGTTGGACTATTAAGAAAAGCAGCAGAGGTAGAATTAATGCTTTAGAAATGTGAAATAAAAGACTGCAATAGATACTCTGAGTCTCGTGGATGGCTAAGAAAACAAATGCTCGGGTCTTAGAAAATGCAAAGTTATTTGATGATTCCTAACAGCAATTACTGATAAAAACACAAGCTACAATTCTTTGGATGCATATCATGAGAAAAGAAAGTGGATAAGCAAATGATACAAGGAACCATGCCCTGCTTTCGAACAAAAGGAGGACATGTTACCTGGTTGGATAACATCACATCTTGGACAGGAATGACAACAGAAAAGGAGTCATGGGGTTGAAGATAGACACGCTTAGAGAAGGATCACTCATGTTGTGGCCAACCCTTGGATAGAGGAAGGCTGTGGAAAAGATCAGATGTGTTTATTAACAAAACTTGACATTTTAATTGACATATTGTCATTTTTCTCATAGTTACAATGTAAGAATTTTTATCTGGCATTTAATTCTTGTCAATTCCTAGTCTGTTTCAGCTAGTTGTGCATAAGTGATGATTTTGCTTCTGCTTTCTGCTGTCATGAAGTGTGATTTACCAGTGCTTTTAATATGATAAAATAGTATTTTTCAGTGTAATTTACCATATTTATTAGTAATTAAAACAGATAAGACAGAACAGGAGTATTTTTAAAGTGGTCATGTCTATATTCAAAGTGTTTGGATATAGCTTTCAAAAAAACCAGGCTGATATTGTACCGAAGGCGCGGTATCTTTTATTGTTTTTATTGAGACAATTTAGATAGCACCATCAGTCTATCAAGCACTTTATAGCATGTGCTAATTGGAAGTCAAACTTTATGCAGAACAGGCAAGTCTTGAGATTCTGCTAGTGTAGAACTATGGAATATGCCTTTCTGGCATAATTGGACAGGGAATTCCATAGAAGCGGATAACCATAAGAAATTGACTGTAGCCAGACTTTGGCAGTTTTGTCGGGAGGTGGAATGAGTGCTTAATCTTAGCAGCTGGGGCAGAGTTGGAAACAGTTGTCTCTAGGGGTAGTTATGGAGTTGGGTTGGAGGTGTAAATTTGTGTTTTTAATAAATAGTTAAGTTTCTACAGGTTTCAGTGTACGAGGAACGATGACTCTTGTTCATATTTTAAACACAGTATTTGTATTGAGTGGAATATTGTGTTTTGCAGCTTTGATGACTCGGATCCTTAGATGGTAAGTTAGTGCTTAACGGTTTTATTTAAAGCCAGTTTTCGATCGGACCATTTGCAGGATGGTTTGTTTTTGTGATAAATGCTTTCGTGCTTTATTTTTGATAAAGGATTTTGTGTTGGTGAATAAAACAATACTGAGTTGCTAATTGTCTTTATGTGAAATTTGAAAGAAATAGAAAACCATTTGTTAAACTGCATTTTATTCATCATTCTGAGATATTGATATTTGGCAGTCTGTGTTTGTCCTTCGTGAATGTACGTCATTCTGGTATTAAAGCATTTCATTTGAATAACCTCAGAGCGTTACTTGCTTTACAGTTCCTCTCCCCTGATAATATTTGATAACAGAAATTTTATTGCTGGGTTTATTGTGATTTGTGTTGTGTGCTTTTTGTTGTATGCATTTGTTACCAAGTACTTCTTAAATAAATTCATGTTATTCTATAAATAATTTCTTAATTTTTGTCGGAACTGTCTAGAAAGTTTTGTTGGCTTCTGTTTCACACGTGAGTTATTAGTTTCAAGACGCATTATGGTTGCTTAGAGCAAAGCGTGAAGCTCAGCCATGTACAGAAGCAAATGCCCATGTTGAACACTTGATCTAAATGTTAAATGTGTGTGTATGTGTATTGGTGTTTGTACCCTTGCATTTTTGTCTAAATGTTTGATTGTTGTCTTTAAAGTTTCTGTGTGTTTCTCTGTGAAATTGGCTGCATTTGGGCATTGACCTGTTTCAGTGTTTTCTGCCCCGTTTCATCGGAGCTGTGTTCATGCACAGCTAGTACAGGTATAGCCACATTCCAATTGCATTAAAAGAAATGTTGTAAGAAGTGAGATAGAGAATTGATCACTTGATCTAGCTGGGAGCTGCTTGCTACATGACTGAAAATCACTGAAAACTCGTGTTTTTGAAAATTTATGACTTTAGGACAATTAATAATTGCTTGCTGGCACTTTACTTCTCTCTCACTCTCTCTCTCTTTCTCTGTGCATTAATTATTATTGTCCCTTCATAGTGAAGTGTACTGTATTTTGATATTACCGGTATGTCTAAGGTAGTTTGAACTATAAGCTTGATGAATTAATACAATTTGCTTTTGAACACAAATTTTATCTGACAAAATTAGTGACAGTGAATTTCATAGCATGATTGCTCTCTCTCTCTCTCTCTCTCTCTCTCTCTCTCTCTCTCTCTCTCTCTCTCTCTCTCTCTCTCTGGTTTTTAACTGTATGGTTACTGATATGCATTCTTTGCAGTTTTCTAAATGGAGATTGGAGACAGAGCTCATTTTTTGTGCAAGTGTACTAGTCGCATCTGAATTCCAATCAGACAGAGAAAAAAAACAGATCCGTTTTTCTGCTGTCATGTCGAAATGCATTTTTCAGCAGATAGACTTTCCATTTCAACCTGCATCTGTGTGTGTGTGTCTTAAAAGTTATTAGCATTGACGTTCACACTGACCGCTTGTTAATTCTAATGAAAAACCAACAACCAATTCATAACATACACCTGTGCTGAACATGCACTTGTGGTTATGTGACTTATATTTGTGACTATGTGTGCAAGAATTTCTCAAATGATTACAACTACAATTTGATACTGATTACTGCAAAGATAAAGCAAAGGTACTGATGATGACATTGCTAGTTATGACAATTGATTAATTTTTAGACATATATATGTATATATGTCTATATATATGTGTGTGTATATATATACATGTATGTCTATATATATATATATGTGTGTGTGTGTGTGTGTATATATATATAATGAATATATATTGTGTTAATGAAATTATTTGTACTGATCTGCGTGTCTGTTCTCTGTTTGACGGCGGTATTTTGTGTGTAACGTAGTTTTGTGCCCATAGATTTTGTGGTGGTAAGGGTTTCCTAGGTCTAAGGGAATAAATATGTACTGAAAAGCATGCTCATCCATCGCTGCTCTTTAGAGAAATGCCATGTACACAAATGTTTCAAAAGCATAAAGTCACAAATAGCTAACCAATATTCTTATACTGTATAGAGGTGTCCAAAATGTGGGCAGAGATAATGCTTTGTGCCATAGGACACTTTGAGTGTTTAGTGTTATGTGAATCACTGAGTCTGCCAGATGAGAAAAAACTTATTTCTTGTTTTTTTCGTATTTTTACATTTGCCGTAGCATGATAGTTGTAGTGGTTTCGCACTTTCTTTTCAAGTACGGCATCTTTTTGTGTGTTTTGATCTTTATTTGCAAGTTTTGATTGCTGAATATTTCAGTTTTTTTTTAGATTTTTGAGTTGCTATTTACCATTATGCTCATCAGCATAATGTACAGAAGATGATTTATGATAATGTGATATGATTTTACATATATATATATATATATATATATATATATATATATATATATATAAAGCATTTATATGCATATAAATATATGCATTAGAAGTCAGTGTAATTAATGCTTTCATTTCATTTACTGCAGCTGACTGATCAGAGACTGTAGGTAATTGATGCAACAGGAGGACAAAACAATTGTATTGCACGTACTGAGTTTTACTTATGCCTCTTTGTGATGGCAGAAGCCGTTGGAATCGTTTGTCTCATGTTTTGATGTCTTATGTTTTTAGCTAATGGATCATGCGGCAGTCCAGACTTGTTATGTTTCAACCTATATATATACTGTATGTTATATGAATGTTTGTATGCTGCTATGGGTTGTGACCGTACGCTTTAATTTTAGCAATTTTAACCCCAATGAACGGAACAATGTTATATAAGACAATATTGACACTGAATTGTAGAGAGAGTTGTACACTTTGTGGTTTAGTGATGTGTGGCAGTTTATTTATACATTAATTGCTGCACAGCAAATTGTCAGTTGGCAGTATTTATGACTTTCTTAGCAGTACATGCAGATATGCAGGAGGCCATTGTGGGTGGATATGCGCAGTTATGCAGTGTAGAATAGTGTTAAACAAGCGTTGAGGCTGTTCTTGCTGCTGGGTTTGCACGTCCTGTCCCTTGTGAAATAAAAGCCATGTTTTTTTAAAACTGGAAACTTAACCATAGACCTGTTTTAGTGATTTAATAAAACCATGACATTGCCATTTTAAAGAAGCTTTTACATTTCATGGGTCACCGAGTTACTTCTATGCAGCAATTCTGTCGCGTAGACGTGGATTAATATTTAATTGACTGAAATGACCGGAAGAAAGAGAACCCTAGCCAATGGCAAAATGCCCAGGGGCAGTGTTTATTCTAGCCACCTTGACATTGGGAGGATTTTGAAATGTTTGGGGGACAAGGTCTGAGTCTCCACACTTTTTTTTTGGGGGGTTTCCATCCCCAGCCACCATAAAAAATTGGGGATTTTAAAACTGGGGGGGAATTCCACCCAGAGAAGGCCTAGAATAAACACTGCCCAGGGGTCTGGTGATTTGCAGGGGCCTGGGCGGGTCCGCAAAACGTTAACAAATGGAATACTGTCTAGTACTGAACACGCTGAAAAGCGTTTCGTGGGGGAGGAGGGGCGGTCGAAGGCATTTCTTGCTCTGACAAGCAAAAACGGGTCATCGCCCGTTTTCAAACTGTTTAGGGGCCGGCCGTGACTACTCTGCCCAGGGGCCAGGAATTTCTCTCGGCGTCCCTAGGCGCGGCCAGGGTTCTGAAATGGAGGGGTGCTTTGACCAGTGTTTAATCTAGACTCCGGGGGGAAACTGACAAAGCCGGGGGGAAACTGACAAAGCCGGGGGGAATTCTGCTAGGGGCCGCTGTTAGTCCATGTAGTATTCCAAAATTTCCGGGGGGGTTGAAATTTCCGGGGGAAAGGGCAATTCCCCCCGGAAACGGCCTAGATTAAACACTGGCTTTGACGTTTTCTGGTTAAAAAAGCCTCCAACGAGCGTAACACGTTATCAAGGAGTTATTCGCCCATTCAGATTTTCTCTGCAATCGTGGTACCTACACCCTAAATTTCTCAACGGTTTTGTCCACCCAGAATAGGGGACGGCGGACCCCGTCTACCCTGTGGCTGCACCAATGCTCTAGTCTAAATATTTTGAAAGACTTCAGTGATTACAGTACTTGGCTTCAATTAGTACAATTTGAATTTAACAGATCACGTGGTAACTTTAGTAGTAGTAGTAGTAGTAGTAGTAGTAGTAGTAGTAGTAGCATCTCTCGTGGTCTTCCTTTGGTCTTTTCCCTCTCTAGTTGTCCTATTATTTCCCTTAGGAGTGATTCTCCTCTCATTATATGTCCCATCCAGGTCTTTTGTCTTTTTCTGATCAACACAGAGGTGAGGGAAGCCTGGTTCCTGGTTTTCCCCCTGTCAATGCTATCGAGACGGCGAGACTGATGTGGGCAAAGATCAGAGGCGACTCCAGGGGGGCCGTTCCCCTAATGAATGTCTGCACTAATTCTAAGCAACTAAACTAGTCCGGATTTTTTAAAATAGTTGTCCCCATGCTTAGATACCACCCCAACGCCGCCCCCACCCACCAACTTGCCAAATCCTGGAGCCGCCAGTGGCAGTGGTGGTTCCCAGGGGCGTCTTTACATGTAAAAATTCGGGCACAGTGCCCGGGGCCCCGCGCATCTTAGGGGCCCCGCGCCGCGCGCAAACTACCTTTTTAACGTAGGATTACAGTAAAACCTCTTTAGCCCGCCACTATTGGTCAAGGGTGAAAGTTTGGCGAGGGGCGAGTTTGGCGGCTTAACGAATACAATGCTCACTACTGAAACTACAGTAGGCTTGCCCCCCCACGGGGGCGAGGATGAGAATTTTGGGTGCCCCGCGGATACCAGTAGGGACGGGTCAGCTCATGAACAAATGACAGGTTGCTATATACTGTACTTTTTTTGCTTGTCGACATTCAAAAACGTTGGAGATGACTTTTTTTGCTTGTCAACATTGATCTTCACGTCTATAGGGCCCCGCAGGCCACCAGGTACCCGGGGCCCCGCATTGGTTAAAGACGCCCCTGGTGGTTCCACGTGGGGGATGAGTGAAGATGCATCCCGCACCGGACTTCCGGACTATTTTTTTCGCTTGTGAAACTTATTTTTGGGTAAAAGTCTAGTTAAACTACGGCAAAAAACTGCGGATGACCTTTTTGCTTCTCAACCTATTTTTCGGTAAAAAATGAGTAAAATTACGGAATTTTTTTCTTTTGTCGGTCTTTTTCGGCAAAGTGTATTGATTTTTCCCTTCTATTTTCATACACCCACCAACTTTCTATGAATTCATTTCATCCCCACACTAATAAATCCTGGAACCGCCACCAGGGTTTAATCAAGGCCGTTTCCGGAGGGGAAAATTGCTCTTTTTCACCCCCGAAAATTTCAAATTCCCTCCCGGAAATTTTGGTATACTACAACTAACAGCAGCCCCCTAGCAGAATTCCCCCGGCTTTGTCAGTCCTCCCCGGCTTTTTCAGTCCCCCCAGAGTCCAGGAGTCTAGATTAAACACTGACCGCCGCTGGCCAGTGGCGAGAAATAAATAACTACTCAAGTGTACGGCTCGTTCTTCGTTTTCTTCTTCTGATAATGTTTGGGTGTTGACGTGAGTGTGTGACGGTCATGTCGGCGTCACTCTCCATCACTCCAGAGCACCTGTCACGTACGAAGCCTCGTCGCCTAATGGCCGCGATTAATTAGCGCTTCGATCGATGACGACAGCTCAGCGCTTGCTTCGGTCTGTCAGCGCTTAGTTCGAGCGAAGAAGACCTTGTTGGAAGCGATCAGATGTAATTTAAGTGCATTTCGACGATTTCCTACTCTACGCCTGTCTGTCTGTCTGTCTGTCTGTCTTTCTGTCTTTTCGTCTGTTCGTCCGTCCGTGTCTCTCTGTAGCTAACTGTCTGATCGTGATTAAATGTTTTCTTGGCTGATTAATATATAATTAATTATTAGTGGCGCCCTTTAGATGTTCTTGAACGAAGAAATCTGCTTCTTAGTTTTCGGTTTTATATTTAAGCGACTGTTTCAGACTTTCAGTCCATGTGTCAAGAAGTAAATCGATTGTTAATCGCCGGTAATGTCGTCTACTGTAGACATGCACGCATCAGACGCGCCTTGCATTAGTTGATTAATGGCAAATTACGATTTTTATCACTTGCCAGCTTCGTTGAACACTAAGTGCAGAATAATGTGCGTTTTAAAAACTTTTAATTAATTTTCATTTCTAAGTCGCATAATCCGTGCAAAGATAGATGAATGTGATCAGCAAAAAGCTTAGGCTAAAAGATTTGCAAAAATCCTGTACCGAGTGAATCTTGTTCCAGGAGTAGATAGCTGGGTTTGGAGGTGCATCCAGTGGCGTAGCCAGAGGTTGGGGACAATTTGACAAACTCCCTTGATTGTCCGACCCTAAAAATTTTTATTAGGTATTATTATTCTGTGGGCGGAGGGGCGCAAAAATCGGGTTTAAACTAGCAAAAAAGAAGCATAGAAAAATATCAATATACTGTATTCGTATAGGCGCTATGTGACTACCTTAATAAAACAAAATAGTAGCTGTCGACCTTTTTTGCTTGTCAGGATTTTTCGAAGTTGGGAATGGTCGTTTGTAACCCTCCCCTCTTAGGAATATCTTGGCTACGCCACTGGGTGCATCTGTCCCATTTCCCGGTTTCCAGCATGGGTCTATGTGACCGATAATTGCTTTGCTCGTCCCAAATAGTCATATTTGGTTCGAAATAGTTGCAATGACGTTCGGGATTTTTGAAATTGTTTTTTTGGAAGGCTGCAGCTAGTGTCTCACCTGTGCCTGGAACGAGTCGCCTGCTTGAATTCGATTCCAGAGAGAAAAAAGATTGTGTAGGCCTATACGTCCGGGTTGCCCACAACTGTCCACGTGCACGGAGTCGACACTGATAGTGTCTGCGTTGCGTTGTAGCACTTTTAGGTTGATACACCCCCTATCAGGTATATTTAGGGAACTTTTAGGTTGAGACACCCTCTATCAGGTATATTTAGGGCACTTTTAGACAGTGTTTAATCTAGACTCCTGAACTCCGGGGGGAACTGAAAAAGCCGGAAGGAAAACTGACAAAGCCGGGGGAATTCTGCTAGGGGCCGCTGTTAGTCCATGCAGTATTCCAAAATTTCCGGGGGAAATTTGAAATTTCCGGGGGGAAAAGGGCAATTCCCCCCCGGAAACGGCCTAGATTAAACACTGCTTTTAGGTTGAGACACCCCCTATCAGGTATATTTAGGGCACTTTTAGGTTGAGGCACCCACTATCATGTATATTTAAGGTTTAATTTATACTGAAAGTGTGACGTCACGGTGATCCGTCTCCTTCCCTTGTCACACTTTCTTAGATCCCCTCGAGCGTGATGTTCTTTATGGACCGCCCCGACTACCAAGGCGCTGTACCAATTTGACGTCAACATTCATATTTGCACTCGATAATGTCGTTGTACCTGTAAATGTCATCGCAGAATTTATTTCTGTCCAGAAGAGTAGAAAATTTATCGTTCGCGACTCGAGTAATGTCGACGCAACCGGATAACTTTGCAAGAAGCAGAAAGATATCATGGCGCTGATCAGATTTCATTGCGTTTCGCTATCGGTAGGATCACCTGCAGTGGTCTAGCCAGGTTTTAGCACCAGATGGAACACCTTTATGTGTTTTTTCCAATCCACATAAAAAGTTGCGAATTTTTCCAGACAGTTAAAAGCTCAAAAAGTCGTGACGAGCAAAAAAGGGTCACGTGACCGTTTGTTGTTGCTTCTCCTCTTTAATTTTGACTTATTTGAAACGAAAAGGCGCCACTTTTCTGAAAGTATCCTCAGGGGGATCGGCCGCTCCCTCTGCATTCCCTGGCTACGCCACTGATAACCTAACTTGTCCATTGGACTCTGATTGCATAAATGACGTCAACACGACTCGTGTCGTGTCGAAATGATTTGCGATTCGCGGTTTTTACAATTGGCGAGATGCAGTGGCGTCATTTCACACTTTTCTTGGGGGGCGATAAATTTTTTTGAAATTTTTCTTTGAAATTTTTTGAAATTTTTCAATTTTTTGAAATTTTCAATTTTTCGACTTGACGAGTTTCGAAAAAAGTTGACGACCTTTTTTATTTATTTTTTTTGCTTGTCGGCTTTTTTTTCTTTTTTACGGTTAGTTACTTCAGTTACTTCAGGTTACTCGACAGCAAGCACTCCTTTAGGGCTTTAGGGGCTGCTGACCTTTTTTTGCCCTCCCCCCAAACGCAAATGACGTCCCTGTTTTGTTTTTTGTTGCACATTAATACATTATGAATTAATATTTTCATTTTCTTGGGGGGGCACGCCCCACAGCCCCCCCCCAAATGACGCCTCTGGCGAGATGCTGCCTCGTGACAGAATATCTGTGACGACAGACCTGCCGATGAAGCTAAGCCGGGATTAGGCCAATCGCCGTAGGTCTAAATCTCCACTTGAAGTTCTCTGAAATTCTCTCACGATCGGGTGCAATTTTTGTTCAAGTTACTAGCTATATTCCCGAGTACGAAATTTTAGATCCATGCAACTAGGCCCTGCTGTCAATAGGGCCTAAATCAAAATAAAAGATCCTGAAATAATAATAATAATAATAATAATAATAATAATAATAATAATAATAATAATAATAATAATAATAATAACAACAACAACAACAACAGCAACAACAATAACGGCAATAATAATAATGATAGGGTTAGAGCTGTTCAGTAGGATCTGCCCTGTGTGAAAACCACTATAGGCCTACTATATTCCACCCGGCCATTCATCGACTTGTAATCTCATTCTTTGTCCTCTTGTAACTGTGTTCTTTAGCATTAGCATGATTTAAAGTGGCTTAGAAGGCATTACTCTCTGTGTGTGAAAGCCACTAGGGGCACTAACGTGGCTTGAACCCGCTCGGTCAGCCTGACGCTCCAGCACGTAACCCACTCTGCCGTCTTCCGCACTTCAGCCTGTGTACTCTTTTTTTGTCTTCTTGTCATTGCATCTACAAATAGCAACAAACTTTGCAGCATACAATGGTACAAATGTCTCATTCAGTTACTGTACTCATGACTTCTGCAATATGCCGTATCCTCTAGTCTAATAGCTATACAAGACCAATCTAACATCTTATATTTAATATAGTGCTAAGTGCGTAGGTTTATTCTAAAAGCATTTAGGCCTACATTCAGTGGCGGCTCTAAGATTTGGCAAGTGGGGCGGCCGTTGGGGTGGCAACTTCTAATCATGGGGGCCAACCATTTGTTGTTTAATGTATG
>CM030847.1:7392385-7424885 GCA_018105865.1 Metaphire vulgaris | reverse complement strand
TTGGTCCTGCTATAGAAGTGTTCTGTCGTGAGCCTAAGGTGTGGGCTGCTGTGATGTCGGTGGCACAGTGTCTACCTGCATGAAGTGGCTGATGTTCTCCCGGTCGGACAGGATCTCGCTGAGGTTCTTCGTTCCGAGAACGTTCCTCAGCGTCGTCTGGGCGAGCAGACGGGTCGATCGGTGGGCGTCTTCGACGTTCGTCACGGAGATCGTCGCGTTCGAGACGCGGTAATAGACCACTGCGTCGACCGCAACCGTCACCGAATCCTTCGACAGAATCTGTCATAATCAATCGATCAATCAATCAATCAATCAATCAATCAATCAATCACGAACCTCTTTAGCTCCATTATATCATAAAGCACACCTGCTAGCGTCCGCCGTGAGTCAAGATATTAAGAGCTCAAAGGGAAAGTAGGCTTCGGAGTCAGCCATTTAAAAAGTCTTATAAGTAATCTTCAAGAAACATCAAAACAGAAGCCCAGTGACGACGACGATTATGATGATGATGATGATGATGATGATGATGACGACGACTACGATGACGATGATGACGACGACGGCGACGATGCAACCGAAGCCAAGTGGCAGAGCGAACCAAAGGCCAAACACAGCGTTCGACCAGGTGTTGCTCTACTTCGTAGGCGCCTTAGGAGGACCGGAGGAGGCTTCCGAAGCCCAAGGAACGCCTCTAAGGCAGACGCCGTCTTTCGTTTCAAAAGCCAATCATTTATTCCATTAAAATGAATAATTAAGCAATCGATGACCAAGTAACGCCAGAGAAGGCCTTCAACACAGCTCACGTGACACTCGGGAAGAGAAGTGTGTATGTGTGTGTGTGTATGTGTGTGTGTGTGTGATTTTGGTTTTGGAGCATCAACTGATGCGACGATGTCTCTACTAATCGAATTCCAGATTATATATATATATGTATGTATGTATGTATATATATATATATATATATATATATATATATATATATATATATATATATATATACTTGTCCTGGCCTATCCACCGTCTCTATGCATTATGAAGCATGAAGTGTCGCTATAGAAGTTTAATATTGGATTAGGTCTGGTAAGCTTTCAACGTAGGCGTCAGGTCCCATGATGGACCTAAGGACCCATAATAGGCATAGGTCCCACAATAATAGGCTGATTAGGCCTAATTATAAATGACTGTGTCTAACAATTTCTTCGTCTTGCTTGACGTTAAGACTCCATCTGTCGAATGGTAATCGAAATGAACCGACTGACCTCTTGGGGTGGAACGTCAAAGGAAACGGTTCTCAGGTCAACCTTCGTGTAAGAATCCGTACACGGAATTATGAAGAATAAACCTAAAAATCACAAAAAGAATTCTGAATTTCGATCCATCATTATATTTATAACTCTAAAGTAGCTACAAAAATTTAAAATTTGAATAGTCTAGTTCTAGTATGCGTCACTGCATCCTCAAAGTTGTTTATTTTAATTTTATCAAATTATCAAATATAAAAGTCTACGAATCCATGTTTCCCAAATTTTCATTCACTGCCCAAATCAGCTGAGAGTTATAATTACGCGGAGTTTAAGCCAGAGATAATGCTGGAATTGCGGGCGAACGTCCCGTAGAAGGCGTAGAGCATGGCCATTCATCATGCAGTCTGCAATCATGCATACTGTAGATCAGTGTTTTCCAAACTGGATTGCGACCCAAAAGTTGGTCACAGGGTCTACTCTAGTGGGTCGTGGGGCAGCTCGAAATTAGATTCAAACGTCTCATTTCCTAACGGTCTAACCAATGCCACAAGCCTTGAAAGTTGCAAGTAGGCTTTGGTTTTAGGAAATATATTATATGCCTGCAATCCTCCATACACCGCTTATATTAAAATGATTAGTGCTTTATTCAATTTTAGTTGACAATAAGTTTGCAGGGGCGCGCATGTTACAAAGCCGCTGAACTTGAAGTGGTCTCTGTCCCAACTAGATTTGTAAACCCTGGCGTAGTACTTTTAGAATTAATCCTATTATGCAATAACGCAAGGAAATAACGCATCCGACCATTTTGCTCTGAAACTCCGCTAACAATACGGATTTCTTTTAACTGCAATCCTGTAACCCAGCGGTTATTCGTAGGATTTATAGGACGCGTAACAAAGGTGTGTTCCTGGCAAATTTTAAAAAAGATAATTTTCAAGAAATTTCAACATTTACTTCTCTCCTTTCGTCTTATTTGGCAAAATTGTAGATAATTCTGCTAATACATTTGCCGTATTTTCATTTGAATTGAATTAAAACTTTATTTTGCCATTTATTCAAAACTCAGAAGATTCCTTTCAGATGGCCTAATATATATATAGGCTATATATATATTTTTGATATTGCATGCCATAACTAGGGTCGCGGCACGTTACAAAAACCGCTGAAGTGGGCCGCGGTTCCAAAATGTTTTGGAAACCCTGCTATAGAGCATGGCCATCCATCATACGAGCAGCGCGACCTTTCTAACTCGGACTTGGCCTTTGATTTTGAAATACCGAAAAATATTAAAATATTACAAAGTATGCCGATATTTCAGAAGACTGCTCTAGTCAAATAAAAGGATGAACGAAGCGCAAGACAGATCCTACTTGAATAACTCTAGATCCTACTTGAATAACTCTAGATCCTACTTGAATAACTCTAGATCCTACTTGAATAACTCTAAACGCAATCCTTGTTATGATTGCATCATTATAATTGAATGAGATATCTATAATATTGTGTACTGCAAAGCTTTGTTGTTGTTTGTTGTATACTCAAAGACAAGAAGACAAAGAAGGAGAATACCGGAACAGACAAGATGGCTAAAGGATGAGGTCACACAGCAATACTATAGGCCTAATGGGCGGAACACAGCGGTTTTCACACAGCGCAGATCCCACCGAGCCACTTAAAACCATATTATTATTATTATTATTATTATTATTACTCTTGGTGAAACTTTACGTCAAGACTATGTGTAGATGTAGAAAAGTGTCCTAATACCGCTTGTAAAGGTTTGCTTGACTGTGGTTCAGTAAAGTTCTTATAATCTGCGTAATTACCTGTCCTTATCTCGAAGCTGCTACGCCATAACCTGCCTTATTCGCAGCAAAGCTGAAAAACTGCAACGCATGTCTTCACATCTTAATTGACGCAAATCTAGACATTAAAGCCATAGGCTACAAAGTAATTATATAATTTGTATATGTCGCTGCATGAATGCCTTGTTCTTCGTTATTATATTCTTACAATTCTTTATTTTCTTATATATTTTATTCATTAATAATTGTTATTGATCTTAATATCGGACTTCAGAATGTTTTAAAAGAAGCGGAAATAATCATTCATCATCATCATCATCATCATCATCATCGTCGTCGTCGTCGTCGTCGTCCAGCTCCATGGGTGCTGTACCCGTATACAGGTGTCGACAGCCTGATTCACAATTTGCCTCCATCTTTCTCGGCCCGGCCTGTGTTGCTCTGGTTAGTGTGTGTAGCACCGCCTTCCCCCAATCATTTGTATATAATCGTTAACCCAGTGTTATTAAGAATTATTTTACCTTAACAGAAGTACTGAGCCGTAATCTAAAGTATTCTATTCCACTTATAAACTCATAATTTCAAAAACATTGTTCTGTAGATCTATATGACTTTAAAAGACTTGATTGTAACGTCTTTGATAATAAATTAATCGTATTTATGATCAGTTTTCAAAACTCTTTGGGCACAAATGACATAGCGAAATCCAAAATCTGGATATTTTATACATCCAAAAACACAATCCTACGACTCATCATATAAAACAACTCTTAGAACGAGTCATTTTGTTTGCCAATGATGTTCGTCTATGCCCTATTGACTTTTCATCGATCTATAAAGATCTACTGGATTTTAAATCCTTGAGGAGTGGATATACAAGGAGCGGCTCCTCTCTCTCTCTCTCTCTCTCTCTCTCTCTCTCTCTCTCTCTCTCTCTCTCTCTCTCTCCCCCCGATCCCATCTGTACCCGCTCTCACCTGGGTCCGCCACAACTCAACCGAAATGTCAAATCTACTCTTTTCCAATTTCAAGCTCGACTGAACCTTTAACGCGTACGATTAGGAAAACATTCGACCACACATAAACAAACGCACACACAAACAAACATACAAACACACACACTTACGAGACGTCCAGTGCCTATTTTACTACTACTACTACTACTACTACTACTACTACTACTACTACTACTACTACTACTACTACTACTGCTACTACTACTACTACTACTACTACTACTACTACTACTACTACTACTACTACTACTACTACTACTACTACTACTACTACTACTACTACTACTGCTGCTGCTGCTGCTGCTACTACTACTACTACTACTACTACCAATAATAATAATAATAATAATAATAATAATAATAATAATAATAATAATAATAATAATAATCTATATATATATAATTCTCGATGTCTGTCGCGTCTGTCCGTCCGTCCGTCCGCAACACGGCGGGTATTGCAAGACGCTGTTGTCATTGACAACCAAATATTGTCTAATCAAAACGGAGCGTTTAACGAAGCATCTTAATTGCAGCTTAAACCCCGTCCCCTTCCTCACCCAATCCCTCTCCCAATCGCCCAGGCCCAACCCATTCCCGCCCCGGCCCCAAACCCCCTTTTCCTTCCCTATCCCCATCTCCTTCCCTCTCCCATCCCCTCCCAATCGCCCCCAAACCCCCGTTCCTCTTACGTCTCCCCAACCCTTTTCCCTCTCCCCATCCCCTCTCCCAATCGCCCCCCAAACCCCCTTTCCCTTCCGTCTCCCCAACCCTTTTCCCTCTCCCCATCCCTCTCCCAATCACCCCGGCCCCAACCATTCCGGCCCAGGCCCTAAACCCCCCCTTCCCTTCTCTCTCTCCATCTTTTCCCTCTCCTCATCCCTCTCCCCCAATCACCCTGGCCCCAACACATTCCGGCCCCAAACCCCGTTCCCCTTCCCTCTCCCCATCCCTTTTCCTCTCCCCATCTCTCTCCCAATCGCCCTGGCCCAACCCATTCCAGCCCCAACCCATTCCTGCCCCGGCCCTAAACCCCCTGTTCCCTTCCCTCCCTATCCCCTTCCAACTACCCATCCCTCTCCCAATCGCCCAGGCCCCAACCCATCAGCGCTCAGCCCTACCCCACCGGCCCCAAACCCCTGTTTCCAAACCTACACAACGCTGCTCCGAAAACCCGTACAACCCACATTCCTCCTCCCAAATCTCCTTCCTCTCCCAATGCCCTGCCCCATTATATATATATATATATATATATATATATATATATATATATATAGCAATACCTATTTTTTATATTTAACCCCTCAAGTGGGGATTAAATTTTCAGACGTCGTCACCGTACTGGGGATTTAATTTTTGAAAAAGCGTTCTTCAGAAATGATTGCTGTAACGTTTTAAATTTGCTATATCTCAGGCTATATAGGAGCTAAAAAGATGAGGTTTGCACCATTGTTTAGATTGTTTATTCCTCTTTCTAACCGTCCGTGCAAAACAAAAAATGTGGGGTAGAGTCCACTTTACGGCCTAAAAATATCACCATCTCTCCGAAAAATGTTTAAAACCCCCTAGCAAAATATTTTCAGCGGTAACCCCACTTTGGTCAGCGGCAAAGTTCTAAAGGGATGTCAGAGGAACAAAATAAACCAAAAAGTTGGAAAATCGGTTGACATTTGGCAAAGATCTATCAATTCTAACCCGATGACCCCAATGTTTGAACATAAGTATTATCGGCGAATTTCGCGAAAGTTTTGAATTCTGAGAAAGTTTCCAAATTTTTTTGAATTTGCTACATCTCGGGCTATATAAGAGCTAAGAAGATGAGGTTTGCACCATTGGTTAGCTATTTTATCCCTCTTTCTAACCCTCTGTGCAAAAAAAGTCCAGCATTCACGAGCTTTCCGACAATCAAGTGAGAATGAGTAGCAGGCTGTTGCTCGGCGTGAAAAATCAGCACAGCAAACAAGAGAATCAAGCACTGCATGTCGTTCGACACTGCCAAATCATTACACTAACGTTGACTATCAAGTTTCAGAAAATTCACGCGAATGGCCTTTAACTCGGTTGAAGGAAAATGCGGCGAGTTAAGGACAATCAATTGCGCAAAATGCTATTGCATTTGCGCAAATTCGGGTGGTAAAACAGCCAATCTCCCCCGTCATAAAATGCTATTGCATTTGCGCAAAATCCGGTGGTAGAGCAGCCAATCTCCCCCGTCATTTTTGACGGGTAAACACCTAGTAATAATAATAATAACGTGATTTTAAGTGATTTAGGAGGCTAAGTTAGCCTGAAAATTGCTGCAATAAAATAGAGGGAGCAGTATGCTTTCTAAATTGATGCATGGCAACATGGACCCCAATGAGCTCCTCGTTAAACGTGGTTTAGATGAAACTGCGAGGGACAGGCCGTCGATAGCAGCAACGATGCCGGGAAGTAATTTCAACAACCAGTGGTGGCCGCTGACCCTAGTTCTGGACAAGTCTTTGAAGTTAAACAGTCGGCGAACTGCGATAAATTCTCAGTCTGTCCTTTAGCATGGTAGAAGAGCGATTAAAAATGCATTATTGCGGCATTGCTACAATACAACATCACTGAGCAAAAAGCTATTAGCCTACTGACCAGCAACCACATTCAGTTCAGCAGTGATTAATTACTCTGTTACAAAATTACATGTGTAACTTCAAACTTGTAACTTATATATAAATGTGTGTGAGTGTGTGTATGCATGCATGCATATATATATATATATATATATATATTTTTTTTTTTTTTTTTTTTTTTTAATCCCTCGGTACTTCATTCCCGAAGGTCTTATGAAAAAAAGTGTCCGGAGACATTAAGAAATTGTGTGGCTAACTCTCGTCCGGTTCGAGGTCTGGAAAAGTTCCTCGAAAAGCAATGGCGTTAAATCGCTGCAGAGTGACAGACAATCGTTGGAAGAGGAAACTTCCTTCTCTCGTGTCTCCGGATTGCTGAGCAAGACGACGTCCAAGCACGTTGAAAAAACAAAGGGCGTCTTGATTTATGGGGCCAAGCGTCTCAAGTGCGATTGGCAGGAATGTGTGCATGGGGGTCAGGCTTTGATATTTTGCTGTTTTTCTGACAGCAGCGGCTTCGGCGGCGGCTCCTGCTGCGAGAGAAGTGGATGGTAAGTAGGTGGCGGCGACTGTGTCCGCCACGGTTGCATCCCATACCAGGCTACGTCCGGCTTGCCACGGGATCAGGGTCATACCGTCTGGTCTTCTTCCGTCGGATCTGCTAAGACCAGGCGGTTCCTTGATGGAAGGGACCCCCGCTCTAACCAAAGCCCGCTGTACCAGATCGTTCAACGTGGCATGGCGAGTGGTACGACCTGGGCCCAGGGACAGGATAGTCCATGCGAGCCGTCTTCCAGCACTTGGGCACCACAGGGGCAGAGATGCTTCTCGCATATGTTGGCGCCCAGGCGGAGGCCGATGATGATTCTGATGGTTTCGTCGTCCATTCGCAAGCCACAAGAGGAGATGGGCAGCGCGTGAAGCCAATCGCTGGCGTGGCATGCCGAGACGGCTTTGAGTCGGGCTTGATGATAAGGTCCTGGGTGGGCTTGGGACAGGGCGTCACTGTCCTTTCGGATGAGCGGACGGTCCCAGGTGGTCTGCTTGTCAAGTTGACCGGACGTTGGGCCTGGAAGCTGGCTCATGAAACACCATTGGTCCATGATTTGTGATTCATGAGAATCGATGTTAGGGCATGCCCTCACAAGCATGGAGGACTGGAGGGGTCGGGTGCCTGCAGCTGAAGCCAGAAAGGCATGTTGTTGCAGAAAGGCTTTGTTGCATATATATATATATATATATATATATATGCAACAAAGCACTGACATGCCCACAGTTATAATGATCTGTGTTTGCTATGAAACAGAATGCTCAAAACGAATTAGATCCGGCGAAACAGAGTCATGTATATGAAGGAAAGCTCTCTGCCACACCACCCCACCCCACTCCACCCCGTACTCTCTCGATTGATCCCTCTGGAAATGGAGAGACAATCTGCTGTCTCGCTCCATCCGGGAAAATTCTGACATTTTCCGCTGCCGTGTTCTATAACGACACCCCCGACATACCCACCCTGCGATTGGAACAGACCGCAAAGACGACAGTGCATTGGGAGGGAGACGGTGTATAGTTAACGTCAACTGCGGAGTATAACATATGGAGGTCTTAATGCGGTCATTGTGGAGACTGATTGTATGAGCAGTTGAGCACGACGAGGTCATTCGTCTCGATCGACCAACAGAGAACGTTCATTGTTAATGCGCCGTCGACCTCAGCTATATCGAACCAATGGCAATTTCGTAACGATACGAAGCCAATTTGAATTAGATGACTGATTTTCCGAATAAACACTACGTGAGCCCAGTACTTAGAGGCGCACACAGGGACGCCATTTGGGGGGGAGGGGACAGAGGGGCATTTGCCCCCCTGATTTTAGGGAAATTTTTTTCGCCAATGTTTGTGTTATTTAGTTTTTACATGCCAATCGGCTGGCTAAATAGGTAAAATACACTGAACGACAATAAAAAGTTCAGCAGCCCCTAAAGGAGTGCTTGATGTCGAGTAATCCGAAGTAACTAATCGTAAAAAATGACTGATAAGACTGGTAAGTGGTAAATGACTGGTAAGAAGGAAGGGTAACAGTCATTAAGCATCAGAAGGAAATTTGAACGAAAGCAGGGTTATAAAAAAGGTCGTCAACTTTTTCGCAAACTTGTCAGGCCGAAAGTGTCTTGCCCCCCCCCCTGAAAAACAGTGAAATGACGTCTCTGGGTGAACAGCTTTTGTAGGCCACCGAGCCGCAGTCTTGAAATGCACGTTCTATCATTTATAATATATTTTATATAAATCTGCAAGTTAAACAAATTTAAATGTAATAAATGTTGCAACGAAGCGAATGAACTACTGCTTGGCACAAAGATTAGTAGTAATAGCCCAATTGTTTTGGATAGCCCAGTCAGTTAGTTGCTGTATACAATTTCTTAACACAATTACTGTTTTCGGACCAGTTTTCTATGTTGTTTTAATTTGCTCAGAGGGCCGGGAACAACACGTTGGCGGGCCAGATTCGGCCCGCGAACTGCGGGTTGTGCATCCTTGTGACTTATAATAACAATTAACAATAATGTGTTTTCCAGTGGTTTAGGAGGCTAAGTTAGCCTGTGTGGAAACAATTATAAGTACTCTCAACATTTAATAAGCCAGCTCTTCAAGATAACTTCGCCTAGGGGTACGCGAGCTGTTGCAAAGAGATACACGAAGGAAAAAAGAATTTTCAAACAAATTGCAAAGAAAACTAGAAAAGTAGATGATGATCTAAAGATTGGTAAGAAGGAAGGGTAACAGTCATTAAGCATCAGAAGGAAATTTGAACGAAAGCAGGGTTATAATTATATTATCATCGGGTAATTGTAGCAAAGAGTCTGTGAAAGGAGTTCAAAATTAATGAGAAACAAAAAAGGTCATCGCACTTTCTTTTAGAGAAAACATGAACTGATCTGCAAAATTTATTTACTGTAAATGCCAATATAAAAAGACATACTGTAAAGTTTAAAAATTATTTTTAAGGTGTTGCATGTTACGTTCCTATGGGGTACTCGCAACGTTCACTTCTTTGCTTGGGGTACATTTTAAAAACGTCTGGGAACCGCTGCAGTATAGACTACTTACGCTACAATAAAATGCATTATATTATTATAACAGCAAAGCATCATCCTTTCCCGAGAGGAACCGCAGATTCAGACATTTGGGTTATGTTCTTGGTTGATAAGCCAATGGGGCGAGGCTACCATCTGAGGGATTATGACTGAACGCCTCTAAGTCAGAATCAGGGCGTAGTGACGGGGGCGTATATCGGTATATATACCCCCCAATCAGTCTACCTTAAAGTTGTTTATGTGATTTGCATGTGGTTATATGTGGCTTATATGGTTTATGTGGTATATAGTTAAGATTTATACCCACCCAAAATATTTATGCCCTCCCAAATCAAATTCCTGGCTACGCCTCTGGTCAGAATCCCGTCCGAACATGCAATAAATAGTTATATAACTAATAATATAATATAAATATAATAAATAATAATAATATATAATATAATTGTATATAATATAATTTTATATAATATAATAATATATATAATATAATATAAATAATAACAGCAGAGCATTATGAAATGGCATAATTCCTTTCCCAGAAATTAAACCTCTGCTTTGCCGCATTTTGCGTTTAAAAAAAGCAACGATCGTGCAACAAGTGAACAACAACTAGATTCGAACACCAGACGCCCAGTTGTATTAAGCTGCAACCGTTGAGAGCACGCCATTATCTCTGCCTTTTCAACTGTCGCTCTCTCATCATATGTCGGCCTAGCTGTCCGGCTGCGTGCGTGTGTGCGGGGTGGGGGTGAGGTGTGGGGGTGGTGGTGCTCGTGTGTCTCCCTGTTCGCGTCGTGTTCCACTCCCTGCCTCGCAATCTGATCTCGCGAAGAGATTTCGAACATCTGCTGGCGCCACATGAATGCCTGTAATCAAGCGACTCCAAATTGACTCCGACTTCTCCACGATGTACTTACTTACTGACAGACGTACAGAAGACTTCGCAGAACTGTTGTCAAAGACGGTTCATGGACTGTTTTCGTGAAGCAAATTAAAGCGATTCCGTGTCATCAACAGTCTTTGTTGCTTCACCCGGGTGTCGACCCGTTCCCATCCAACCCCTGCATTATATTTTGGGGTGAGAGGGCGACGATGATGACAAGAAATGACGTGAAATGCTAGCGTCGTCACTTTTCACCGACCTCGGCTAATGAGGATGATCTCTCTCTCTCTCTCTCTCTCTCTCTCTCTCTCTCTCTCTCTCTCTCTCTCTCTCTCTCTCTCTCTCTCTCTCTCTGTCTCTCTCTCTCTCTCTCTCTCTCTCTCTCTCTCTCTCTCTCTCTCTCTCTCTCTCTACTTTCTCCTGCATCGATTAAGTAGCCAGTGTGCTGATTTGAAGCAGAGCCAATTACGAAAAAACTAAAATGTTCTTATTTGCTTATTTCTTCGATTCGCCGGCGACATCCCAGTTCACTGTCGACGGTATCCATAATACAGAACTGCATAATCTCTGTATTCTGATCACAGATCTATCGACTTAACTGTTCTTGCACACGGACAGCAATCGCAATACGAATCTGAATCAGACACAACGTGGAACGTCTGTTTCTGTGAAATGCAATTTGCGAACTTTATATCCGTTGTCTTCTGCTGAAAAAATAAGCACTCTAACTTTTGTGGCAGTAAAATTAATGTATTCTATATCCTATAAGCAAATGGCCTGGTCTTTCGAACGATTACTGCCTGTAATTCCCACCTATGAACACTGTCGTATCGAGTTCCACACCGTGCAAAGGTCTCGTTATCTGCATGGACAGGTCATCATCAGTTGAATTTCATATCTGTGTGCGTGTCTGTCTGTCTGTCTGTCTGTCTGTCTCTCTCGCTCTCGGTAGTTAAATTACTTTTTCAGAGGTGCAGGATCTCCTTGTTTTTCCTCCGGCCACAAAATTTCTTCACAACTGTTTTGTATTCATTTTAAACGAGCATTTAGACTGCAGTTCGCGTTTTCTTTTCTTTCCCGTGCATGCAAAGTGCTAAAGTAGACTAAACAATTAAAGATCACGATCCGGATCTCATGCCTACCGTGAAGGATCTCTTGCCAGACGTCCTGGATCGGAGATCCGGCTCAATCATACCACTGCTCTCTCTCTCTCTCGTTATCTGGTCTAGCAGCAACATATTTGCCGACCTTTTTGGTTTGGACCACTTCCTCCCGCAGCTGCCTTTCCATACATGACCGCAGGTAGTGCAGCAGCGGTGGTGGGAAGCGCAGTTCTTCAAAGAGGAAGAGGAATTCGAAGTGACATTCCATCTTCCGTCTTAATGCTTTTGCGGATTCGAATCACGAACGAACGCAAGTACGAGTGAGTGATTGAATCAGCATCTAAGGCAATCACGTGACCTCGTCATGTGACCACAGCTGACTACTTTATATAGGCCTAGCATCAATAGCAAGTCAGAGGCAATAACAACAAGAATGATGATGATAATAGAAATAATAATAATAATAATAATAATAATAATAAATTAATAATAATAATAATAAATTAAGAATAAATTAATAATAATAATAATAATAATAATAATAATAATAATAATAATAATAATAATAATAATAATAATGGTAGTAGTAGCAAAAGCAACAATTCAATCATTGTAACGCATTATGTTACAGTAATTTATATTGTTTTATATTGCACTCTAGAAAGCTGTACTATGCTATGCTATACTATACAATACTATACCATGCCATTGCGTTTTACTGTGAATCGAGGACATTATTAACGGATAGGTCTAAGCAGAAGGTCGTGAAGTCATATTAATAATGTTCATTCCTACTCAAAGTGTATACGACTTGTAAAGCTAAATCAAGAAATCATCACCAAAAGCATAATAAAGACGTTAACTATGCATAGGGAAGCATAGTCGACTTACTGCCCTGGATAGCTTCACAGGCGTTGTTGATAACAGACAAACTTGAGACAACTCTTGTGCTGTACACGCTAAAAATAATTGCGGCATTTATGTGGGGGTGTCCAGCAGCTCTTGGAAACCCCCTTGGCTGAAACCTGGGGGTGTCCCGACACCCCCGACACCTCCATGATCGCCGCTTATGGCCACAGCCTATATACAATATTATACATACGATTCATGTTTTCTAAGTGCTTGTCTTTTTGCGTTTTCTGTGCGTCATTTCTCTCTAATAAAGGCTCGCGATGTATTTACGTCTTTTCTGTTTAGATTTTGAGGGTTTTTTAGTTTAGCCTAATCGGAAAAATTAATGTTCTTTTTCGCGTCGTTAGATTTCTACGAGCCATCGTTCAATTCGTGAACTCACCCGGTCCTTTGGCGCCGATCGGTAGTAAGCGGCCGAGACGAAATATGACCGCCCTTTCGTACTCTTGGACAACCTGAAATCGTACGAAATCATACAATTTCACACAAGGCAGAAACATCGACAACATTGGAAACGTGAAACGCGTTCAAACTATATAGACCTAGCCAACATCTCAAATTTCTGCTCTCAGCGTCAAAAATTGCTGATCAGACTCAAATATCATTCGTTATTTGTCTGCGAATGTATTTTTAAAACGTGATATTTTCCAGAGAGACGGTTTGTCAATGGATAGCCTATGTTGTATTTTTCTGTTCTGTCAAACTTTCGTATACGGCGTAGGCTATACGAAAACGGCGTATACGAAATTTTGACAGAACAGAAAAATACAACATAGGCTATCCATTGACAACGTCGCTCTGGACAATATCACGTTTTAAAAATACATTCGCAGACAAATACCGGACACAAGCAGATGTCCGGTAGGCCTATAGGCCTAGATTCGCACCCGTTGCTGCACTTATGTAGAGCAATTTTAGATAGAAATTTCCTCTGTCCGACTGAGCGATGTATTTTTAATCCGATGATCTAGATTTGATCGGTTCGACGCATATGCAGTAGGTCGATGCAATATGCAGTAATCGCAGCGGGACCTCTTCTGAGTGATTCTTCAGAAGAGGCGCTATACAAATATTCTGTTACATTGCATCAACGACAAATCTTAACTCAATATATGACGCATCGAATTTAAATAAGCGATATCAAAATGACATTATCTCCTTTGAACATTGAATCATTCACGATTTTATTTTAGCGGGGAGGGGGGTCAATAGGGGTAAAATCAAGATTCTAAACTGTGACCAGCTGTGATCGGACCGCTGGCTGTTGACCTATAACCATGACGCTGTGTACTCACGACCCGACCCGACCATCCTATGGACCCTGCTTGATGAATATATAGTCTGGTATCAGGATAGCTGCTGTGTTATTCAATATCCTGTTGCGATAGATTCTTTCGTCCGGAAGCAGATTTCTCGTGGAACGATATTTTCAGGTTAGTACGAACATTACTTTAACTTAGCATGATTTAAAGTGGCTTAGAAGGCATTACTGCCTGTGTGAAAGCCACTAGGGGCACTAACGGGGCTTGAACCCGCTCCGTCAGCCTGACGCTCCAGCACGTAACCCTCTCTGCCATCTTCCGCCACCTTAAAACTGGGCTTTGTTTGGATGGTGACATTCTATAAATTATTAGGCTCCTAATTCTTTTTTCTCGATCTATTTGTTTACTGCAGAGGTAACAAAGAACAGTTTAGATTAGTGTAAGCATTTTAGAAATCGTTATATATGCATGCATGTATGCTGTACGTATCAATGCATGTATGCATATACCATATGTGTATGTACTGTATATATGGATGCATGGTTATGCAGACTCATATATGTACAGTATGAATGTACGCATGTATTTAGATATGTAATCTACTATGTATACATAAATCCTTCTTGATAATCACGTGACCCGGTTCGGCGTTGTCATGCTGATTAATTTAATGACGTTACATGGCATGACCTGCTCTTCTCCTGCCCCTCCACGTTTTCCCGACCGTATGCCTTGGAATCGGATGGATTGACAGCAGTGGATGGCAATTAATTAATGACTCGTAAAATTGCATTAAATACCTGTCGGATGTGAAAAAAGACGAATTCGACGACTACTACTACTATAGCCGAAGAATAAGAAAAGAAAACATCTGAGTCCTGACAGGCCAGAAGATTTCTATGGCACGTACAACGTAAGTCCGATTCCTTCACGAGATTCGTCTTATTAATCGAATAATCATAAATAATTGCTTTTTTACTCTTTTATATCACTGCACGTGTTGGCTGACGTCTGCCTGTAAGACCCGTATCACGAACAATAAGGTTATGTCATTTCTGAGTCTGCTTAAACCATAAGCAATACCTTACAGTACGTGTCTGCGCTGCATAAATATTAAGCACGTGCGGCTGGCTCTAGCAGTAGAACGGTAGAACCAGAGAATCCGTGATATTAGAAATCTGTAGGCCTATCGACAAAATCTGCCGGACTAAAAAGATTTTAAAATCTAATTTCTTCCATTTCCAGTCCCGCCTAAGAAATTCTTCTCTCCGTCGAAAGCAGTGGCGTCATTTCACACTTTTCTTGGGGGGGCGAGAAATTTTTTTTGCAATTTTTCAATTTTTTGAAATTTTTGCAATTTTTCGACCTGTCGAGTTTGCAAAAAAGTTGACGACCTTTTGTTTTGCTTGTCAGTCCTTTTTGACGATTAGTTACACTCCGCTTTAGGGGCTGCTGACCTTTTTTGCCCCCCCCCCAAATGCAAATGACGTCCCTGTTTTCTTGTTTTTTGCACATTAATACATTATAAATTAATATTTTCATTTCCTTGAGGGGCCGTGCCCCCTCCCCTCCAGCCCCCTCCCCAAATGACGCCTCTGGTCGAAAGAGTTTTAAATCTCGTCTTTAATTAAAACAATGAACGGCATTGAACGCTCGGCGGGCGAAGACTTGTTTTGTGTTTACGTTTTGACTTTTCCGAAACTCCAATGAAATTAAATTATCTTCCAATATATATGCTGTATTAACAGCAAGATGCAAGCGAAACGAATTCAACGCACAGAAACTGGTGAGTTGCTATTTTTAAAAGCTCAGAAAAAAATACTCGCTTCCCCACTCTGACCTCCCCCCTAGCATCTTTAACGAAAGGAACAGACCTTAAGGCACAGGCAGAGGGACCATGGCAGCGTTAGACCGACGAGTATCCAGGACAGCACGGTCAGTATTCCTCCGCACCATCCTTCCTTCTCCACCGATTGTCTCCGATCGACTGAAACGGAAAGAAGACCGCTAACAACTACAGTATATGACATCATCATTACACCAAACCCTAGTCGTTGTCATTTGCCCCAATGCATGTCCTATGCATGCATGCATGGCGGGTCGATGCCATTTTCCAGATGAGGAAAATCTTCACCACTGTTCATTGTGCAGCTCAGAACGATAAAATGATCGCTCGTTAACCACTGGAGTGGTATATTACATAGGACTCTAATTATCAGCTGTGGCTTCTATCCTGTGTATCTACATGTATCTACATGTATTTTGTCTTGAAATGTTAGTGTCAGTGCAGCGCAATCATCTGCCACCAGTTGCGCCGAATATCGATTACAGGTGGTTTCGATGGTGATATGGCGTCTGATGCTGTCTGCCTGTGATATTCCGCGAAAATTAATTAATTAGACGTCAGTGAAACACTTATAGTCTTCTGCTCGCAGATCTTCGGCAAATCGCACGTTTTGGTGTGTGTGTGTGTGTGTGTGTGTGCGACAAATTAGACAATTGAGTTTGCATAGGAAAATGTGAAAAAGTTACTTCGCTATTAGCCCAAGCTGCAAGAAGAAGTAGATAGACCGTACATGTCCGGGCTCTTTTCTAAGTAAAGTAAAGTAAAATCCCGTGGATTTCTATAGCGCCTTGGAAAGCAGCACAACAGTAGCTGTTTATTCTTAGGCGCTAGCGTAAGAACGTAGAGCCTATAGGCCTACCCTTGTTTAGATGTTTAAACAACAAATAATATAATTTTCCGGCTCTGGCTGTGGAAAATTCCAGTTGAATTTCGAAATTTGTCAGTCGCAAGAATTTTCTGGTTTAACATCTCGTTCCAAAAATTTCCATTTTTCTCTCGACCCTGACAAATTGTCTGCAGTTCACAACGAACACACACACGGCGGTGCATGTGCAAATGTTCGACCCAAAGACCCTGCATAGATCAAACAGTACCACCTGTTAGACGAACAGATCAAGGGCGACTCAGGTGAAGCAGAATACGGAATTGGCACGTGCAAGAAAAGCTCCCATTAAAAGGCAAATGCGTGCAGAAATGAGTTCAAATTCTAAGTGCAAGCGTCGATTAACTGCAACGCTTTTAATTCATTCCCAAATCCAAGTGAGTCTTATGGAAGCAAATTATTATTGTCAGACGTCTCCGATTCTGTTTTTAAACCACAGAACACCGCTCCCAGAAAATTCTGGTTACGCCCACGAAGAGAGGATTTGAAAAGGCACCCATCAGGCCGCCATTTGACGGCGAACTGCGGGATAGAGTTACGTCCTCTTGTCTAGCGTCATCATATAATCGTCGTCGTCATCCTCCTCGTCGTCGTCGTCGTCATAATCATCATCATCAGCGCCACGTCGCCTTCGATGACTCGTATAGGTCTATAACTGGCAAGATTTCCTTTGAACTTTCACAATATTTCTCAGCCTCCAGTTATACTCGTCTATCGGACAACTTATCCGATGTGTGCATGAGATTAATCACTGTAATTCGAATAATTACCAGAATAATCCTTCAATTATAACAGAATTGCAGACGCGAAACGAGATGAGATGAGGAGAAATAGACAAAAATATAAAAATATAAAAATATAAAAAAGAAACCTAAGACCACTTTGATGTGAGCGTCAGTGTCATTCAGCACCGCTTATAAGCACCTCCACCCTCACTGCCCATATATATATATATATATATTTATATATATATATATATATATATAATTATATATATACACACATATATACTGTATAGTGTGTATATATACTGTATATGCAAGTGTATGTCTGACTGCGTAGTTGCAGTTGGACAATAATAATAATAATAATAATAATAATAATAATAATAATAATAATAATAATAATAATAATAATAATAATAATAATAATAATAATAAGAAGAAGAAGAAGAAGAAGAAGAAGAAGAATAATAATAGCAACGTGATTGTTGATTTCAAGTGGTTTAGGAAGCGTTAGTCTGTATGGGAACAACTATAATTTTTACTCTCAGCATTTAATAACCCAGTTTATAGCCCGGGAACGTCATTGGATCAGAGTATTCGGAGATGGTAAGAGACCGACGCGACCATGGCTGTTTGGCTGTTTTATTTTCATGTCAGGAATTAAGCTTTAGAGCGTTTTAAGGATTCCGGGGCATTGTTGTCCTAAATCAATTATTTTCCACCGGATCTTGGCATTTTCCATCGCTCAGTCTCCCTTCCCAAAGGACACGAACCTACAAACCCCACTGCTAGGAACGCGTATATACTATCGTTTGCTGAACTACACACACACACACACACACACACACACGTAGAGAGAAAGAAAAAAAGTGAAAGAGAGTTACATACACAGACAGACAGACAGTCACATATACAAACACTCACAAACACATGCAGTCATACACACACACACACAAGCACACACGTGCACACAAACATGCACACCCACAAATACACACACATGCGCAATTGCGCATATATGTAGGTCCTATACCAGTGGCGTAGCCAAGACTTCCGGAAAGGGGGGTTGGTTGGTTTCAATCGTGACCAAACTTTACAAAAATTTTCTTATTTTTCTTGTTTAGGAGCTGACAAGCAAAAAAGGTTGTCACCTACGTATTCTTTCTAGTTTTTTCTATTTTATATAGCACTTAGAAATGTTTTCGACGGCAGCCAGCCAAGAGGGATTTGACCCCCCAAACTCGCGTCCAAAAATGAAAAATGCATGGAAAGGCATGGAAACAATTTTCCCGTCGGCAGCCAAGGGGAGTTTTAACCCCCAACCCCCCTCCTTGGCTATGCCACCGTCCTCTACAGTATACTGTGTATATGCGTCCGAAAGGCCTTTATGCTTTTCTTTCAAAGGTTACGTCAATAGGCCTCTCTCTCTCTCTCTCTCTCTCTCTCTCTCTCTCTCTCTCTCTCTCTCTCTCTCTGTGTCTGTGTGTGTGTGTGTGTGTGTGCTAACATATATACAGGCATCGCAAATATTTTCTGTTGATATTTAGCCGATCGTCTCTTGGAAAGATGGCGGTCTAATGAAGAAGATTCATCTCGACCTCGTGACAGGCGTTCAAGCCGAGTCGTTTTCTCGCCATACAACAGTCGAACGGCGGAGTCAGCAGGAAATGCGCGCACTGTACCTGATGTGTTTTTCCCGTATATCATTATGATGATTTTGCGTCGTCGTAATGAATTGCGCTCGTCGCTGGTGGGGGGGCCTGCTTACCCGGTGCTGTTTGTACCGGCGTCGGGTTGAAAGTCAAGTCACAACGGCCGACATAAGTCACCATTCATCAGCTTCAGGTCACCAGAGATGACGACGTCATGGTAAAATTCTTTCATATTATGAGTAATAACGACACGAAATTAAACAAAAAAGTCTCTATATAAATTGCGACAGCAGATAATCAAACATATTTTATTGATGCAAAAATTTAATAAATGTACAAATATAAATTTTAATAAATAAATATTTTTATACACTGCACAAAACAGCTTTGTCAGAGTTAAATTTGAATTATGGAGCTAAAAGCGCATAGAGATAAGCAGTCTCTTCGGATCTCTAGGCTCTTGCGTCAGTCCCATAGATATCTCATGCTTGTCGGAGACTATGTAACGTTGCGTCGTTTTGCAGCTTCTTGTCATTTCGATTAGCAACGCCATCTTGTAGAATTGTCGGTTGTCTCATTCTGTTAAAGTTCACCGGTTATATTATAGAACGGGCGTTCCATTAATGGTCGGTGGAAGGAAGGATAGAAGGAAGGAAGGAAGGAAGGAAGCCATTTGTCATGCATATTAAAACAGAGAATGACATTCGCTGAAAGGCGTCTTTTAGACGTCCACATCTCAGACTGTCATTTCGGTGAACACATCGGCCAGAGAATGAGCGAAATTCGCTGCGAAGTCTTTTGTAGCGCAATTTTTTCGACGCTTCCTTAGTATTCGAGAGACTGCTGCCGCCGTTGATTTTGTTCGAAATGGAAAACGAACGATCGGTCGGCACCTGTTGCCTAGATATCTAGTCACCGCTACGGATAATAATAGAGTGGCGCGTGTCACGTATGGAGTGCATCTGTGCAGCGTTGAAATTTTCCACGCTTTTTTCCTGTTTCCTGCCGTACAGGGTTCCGCGCGAATGTCTCTCTAGCTCTTCGTCAGTTCGCTTTTTGCTCCGACGACGAGCATAGTTTGCGTGCTTTGCGGATGGTCGACACGATGTCAAAATACTGTATTATGCAAGTGCATACTGTAATGCATATAGGCGCATCGGCCGAGTTTTGCATCGTCCATCTTCATGTACAGCAGGGTTTTCCAAACATTTTGGAACCGCGGCCCACTTCAGCGTAATTTTGTAATATGCCGCGACCCTTATCATAGCATGTAATATAAAAATGTGTTAGGTCATCTGGCGAATGTTAGTTGAAAAGAATCTCCTGAGTTTTGATTAAATGACAAAACGAAAGCTTTCTGGTTTAATTTGAATGAAAATATGGCAAATATATTGGGCAGAATTATTCATATTTTTGCCAAATAAGACAAAATGAGAGAAAAAAATAATTAAATTTCTTGAAAAGTATCTTTTTAAAATTTGCCAAGAACTTTGTTAAGCGTCTTTACAGTCCTACTAATATGGCAAAATCGCTTAATTAACCGTTGGCTACCCTCTCTAAGTTCCCCTATAACCAAACAGGGCCTCACTATTGTTAATGGAGTTTCAGAGCAAAATGGTAGAAATACGTTTTCCTAGCGTTATTTCAAAATAATGTCAATTTTAAAAGTACTATAGGCCAGGATTTCTCAAACCTTTTTTCAACAGTGCGAATCACTCCAGCTGCTTTGTAACATGCTGTGACCCTGAAAACTTATTGTCAACTAAATTTGGACAAACACTAACCATTTTAACACAAGCCGTGTATGGAGGATTGCTGGCAAATAAATTTCTTGAAACCTAAGCCTACTTGCAACTTTCAGGACTTGTGACATTGTGGTATTGGTTAGCAAATGACACGTTTGAATCTAATTTCGCGCTACACCGCGACCCATTAGACTGAGCCCTGCGACCCACTTTTGGATCACGATCCACAGTTTGGGAAACACTGATCTGCAGTACAACGACTGCATGATGATGATGATGATGATGATGATGATGATGATGATGATGGTGGTGGTGGTGGTGGTGGTGGTGATGATGATGATGATGATGATGATGATGATGATGATGATGATGATGATGATGATGATGATGATGATGATGATGATGATGATGTCATACAAGCGTAGGCCCCTATATTGACGAGGCATCTGCTTAATGCTCATGCTCATAATTTGCGGTCCTCCAGCGGTCGACCGTGGTAATGGGTTTTGAATGTGGAAAATGGAAGCGCCGTCGGGGACGAGCGACTATGACCTTTGTGTCTCGCCGCTCCCTCCGTCCCTCCGTCCCTCCGTCCGTCCGTCCGTTCGCCCCGCGGCGTGCCCTGGGGAGTCTCCCTGAAGAGAGACGGCAGCGGCAGTGACGTCGTTCGAGATGGACGGACGGGCGGTCGTTCGTTAACCCTCGATCCGCGCCGGGAAAACATTCCGGAATCGGGATTCGACGCGTAGAGAAGTCCGTTTTCCAAACCACGCACCGTAGCAGAGGGTCAACGCCTCCTCCCTCCCCCTTTCGGGGTTAAACAGAAGAACCCGGTTAGCAACAGGGGGCAGATTCAAAGGCTGGGGGCTAGGCTGGTCAGAGCGAGGGGAGAAAGCGGAAATGTCGGTAGCAATAGATGGCAGAGCAAGATTAAAGTAAGTAGGTTGATATCTGAATAGCGTAACTAGTCTTTTCTTTCGCTTAATGGGTGTTTAGTCTTAGCTAGTAATTAAAACGTAAATTCAAGTAAAACGATTGATTGGTCTTTTCTCTTTTAGTGTTATACAAACTGATAATTCGAATTCGGTTCTTAGAAAGCTCACTGCAACCACCAAACGCGATTCCACAGGAGGGGATCGTGGGTGCCCCTATTGAATGCCTGCCCATGCAGGGTCCCCCATCGAGGGTGATATTCTTCTTCATCTTCTTCTTTTTTTCTTCTTCTTCTTCTTCGATGTGCTGATTTATGAAAAATAGTTGGCCCATGCTAAGACGTTGCCACCCCAACGACCCCCCCCACTTGCAAAATCCTGGAACCGCCACATCGACCAAGAATGAGAACGTCTGAAGGAACCGATGGTATCCTAATCTGCGGCGAAGACAAAGCTATGCGCCACATAAAATAATAATATTCTTCCAGCAGCTGTATGCATAAAATTAGCAGAAAATATCAACAATTCTGGCATTCGCCATTATCGTTGAGTCCGTAGGCCTACATTGCGGCACATTATAACCGTCTATTGTATACGAGTGCGTTATAACGAAGTTCTACTGTACATTACAAGAATGTGGTACACTTTTTCACTTTTTCTTGTTCACTTCGAGCTCCTAAAGCAGTCTATTGAATTTTATGGGTCAGAGGTATTTAGAGAAATCTCCTGCCTGAAGTAATAAGGCGACAAGGCTGCCAGAGAAGCTGGAGAGAACGATGGTCGTGTGGATTTAAGGGAAGAGAACGAGGCTGGAGGACCTGGATTCCTGGAAAATGCAGATTAATAGGTTGGACAGAAAAGAGACCGTCAAATGGAAACGTCTTCGTGTCGCGTATTGATGGACGCTGACTATTTGTCAATTGTCAGTTGTTTTTGTTTTTTCGGAAGTGCAGCTCCTACCTAGAAGTTTCTTTATAAAGGAGCTACACAAATTGCCTATTGCGCGATATAGAAAAGACATATAGAAATTAAGCAAATTAAGCGACGGAGAGAGAGAGAGAGAGAGAGAGTTCGATTTCGATTATGTTTCTGAGAATTGTGAAGCTTATGAGAAAGAACATGATAATCAACTCACATTGTTATAGAAACAGACTTAGGCCTAATTATCTAGTAGTCTACTTGCCTGATGCTCTTAGTCAATAATAATAATAATAATAATAATAATAATAATAATAATGATGATGATGATGATGATGATGATGATGATGATGATGATGATAATGATAATGATAATGATAATAATAATAATAATAATAATAATAATAATAATAATGATAATGATGATGATGATAATGATAATGATAATGATAATGATAATGATAATAATAATAATAATAATAATAATAATAATAATAATAATAATAATAATAATAATAATAATAATAATAATAATAATAATAATAATAATAATAATAATAATAATGGCTCAGTATATAGGCTATGTCCAGTGTGAGAACCACTGCGTGTCATTTCGCCTTTCGTTCAATTCATGGTGTTCGCGTTTTTCTCGTTCTTTGTCTTTTGTCCTAAAGTCTATATTAATAAGAACACACTCTACGCGCTCAATATAACTGCCACCTATTTATAGATGAACAGATTGGAGAGAATTTTAATATAGACTGCGTGGCAATTTAAGAAGCAAAAAACTACAGTCTTCGGCGGAAAAGGAAAAGTAATACACTAGAGATTCGTTATAACGTACTTAGCGGGTCTGGTACAATCTTGTATAGGCCTACGTTATATCCGAGGTACGTTAAATCCAATACCATTCAATGCGGTAGTGCATCACACGGGACCGTACATTGCGGCACGTTATAACCGAATAGGACTGTGCGCTATAACCGAGTCCATTATAACGAAGCTCTACTGTACATTGCATGAAATTGGTGTACTTTTTCAAGGCGATTTATTTCGCTCGTTCCAAAATACCCACCTATAGATCAAGCGCCTGCGTATAGACTACTCAGGCCAGACAACACATGCCGATGGCACAGTTGAATCGATAAATCCATAGTTTATTTTTATCAGAAACCTGTGCTTTGCGGATGAATATATATATATATATATATATATATATATATATATATATATATATATATATACTGTGTGTATATATATAACGGTTCCTACTTCTTCCGGCCGTGTAGATGTACTGCTGTCGTTTCGGTAAAATGCGAAGCTGTGATGGTTGAATGTCGTAGACGTCTTGAAAGTAAGTGGTTGTCTCCTCTAGGTCTGTAACAACAATAACAATAACAACAATAACAACAGAAAGACAACAGACGGTCAGAGTGCCAATCGGAAACAATCAGGACCGTCTTCGCCTTTGAAACGGAGATCAGAGCACAGAGAGAGAGAGAGAGAGAGAGAGAGAGAGAGAGAGAGAGAGAGAGAGAGAGAGAGAGAGAGAGAGAGAGAGACTGAAGACATGAAGAGGAATAGAAGCCTAGATTGGCGATTGATCCGGCGATTATTCGTCTATGGTTGACCTGTGACTCCCATTCCAATTGGATTTCGTTCGCCATCGTATGTCACCTCAGACATCATGAGATAGTGGCGGCTGTGGCGCCATAGAAGTCTATTGATTGAATTGATCGGTTGCAGTTTTAAAACTTCAAAACTTCGTAGAGTTTAACGGATTGTGCCCTGCGCTCCAGACAGATGCAAATGAACTGTCTGAATTCAGCTGATCGTAGAGGTCGCCCCCTGCCCCTGCCTCCCCTGCCCCTGCCCCTGCCCCTGCCCCTGCCCCTGCCCCCTGCCCCTGCCCCTGCCCCTGCCACTGGACAACGGAACATAGAATGTAACGGAATGCCCGAAATGCGAATATATCTCGGATCGCCAGGTTCTCTGCATGGATAGAACCCAGTCCGACAGACTAGCTGTGCGTCTGGCTAACTGGATGGCTGGATGGCTGGCTGGATGGATAAATGGCGACTAAAACTATAGGATTTTAATTCTTTTTCGTTCGCTTTACTTCTTCGGCGCATTTGTCAGTAATGGCTTCGTGTCGTCCGTTTTGTCGAAAGAGGAAGACATCGCAATGATTAAAGACTCGTTTGATCCAGAGCGAAGCGCTTATTCTGTCGGGTCTTCGAACGTGAGAAAATTACAAGTGGACGAAAGAAGACAGCCTCCCTCCTCACAGCCACCCCCCCCCCCCCACTGAACCAAACACCCACTGACATTGACACTGACAACAGGGTGGCGTGACTGTCAATCGTCTGATAGCGACACACCGCCGACTCTAGTCTGGCTTCGCTACTGGATATAGGTCCAACAATTTTCTAACGGACCATACATATTGGCGCCTAATAATTATAAAATATTCATGAATATGACTAAGTTAGTTTATTGGAAAAAATAACACGAGAACATTTTCTACATAAGAGGCTACAGTTTTTTTAACTTCATATTGATATATTATGTTTATTTTGGATGCTAATGAGAAAAAATAAATTGTGATTGATTGTGATTGATTGATTTTTAGCCGCCAATGTTTCATCATAATAGCCCAGTAGAAAGTAATTCGTTATCTGGTTTATGGCCTGAACGGATCCGCTTTTGTCTACTAATGTTAGTTAGTCCGCTAAGGTAAGTGGGCAAGTTGCCCACTTACCTTAGCGGACTAACTAACATTAGTAGACAAAAGCGGATCCGTTTTCTACCATATTTGAGTAAAACAGTACAAATTTCGCAATTTACTCTTCTCAGTCTGTGCAGTCGGTTACTGCTTAGAGTCATGCGCGCTTTTGTGTCAGTGGAAAGTTACTCGACGCCAAAATCTCTGAGAATGCTCCTATTCTAATATCGCTGCACCTTTTTCTCAGCAATTTTGCCATTTTCCGGTATACAGGATTTTCCCACCACACCTTGAGAGCCTAGACTCATCATTGAAATATTTCAACTGGAAAATGGTGTCCGGCTGCATTTGCCCCTAAGGCGCCAGCCGATCAACCGGGGAAGGTTCTCTGCCGACCAGTGTTAGAGTTGCCGGGGAGGGGTTGAACCCCCCAGATAACTTTGCAACCCTCCCAAAAATCGCATATCGGGTACATGCAGTTTGTCATTCATTGAATTTAAGTCCTCAACCCCCTCCCCCGCTCAAATTTCACAACTCCAACACTGCTGCCTACCGTTCTTGCAGTGGTATAGGATTCTGTTCACTGTTGCATGGCCACGAACAACCCATCAAAGATTCCATAAAAATCGCCTAAATTCCTAGCGAAAACGCAATCACAAAACACAGGACACGGTGTTCATCGGCTTCTGACTATCAATGCGACATAAAGCTAGACGTAGGTCTTATATTCCGACAACGAGTCACGTGGGACACAGTCTGATCCGAATCGTAATGGCGCCCTCCGCTATCTTGAAACGCAAATGAAGAAATTCTACAGAAATTAATTCGAGCAATCTGCATATTCTGACACAATATTACGTGTGAGTATTACATATAGTAGCGGTAGGTAATAGTATAAGAAGTAATAGAAGATTGCTACTACTACTAGACCTACTACTACTACTACTACTACTACTACTACTACTACTACTACTACTACTACTACTACTACTACTGCTGCTGCTGCTGCTGCTGCTGCTGCTGCTGCTACTGCTGCTGCTACTGCTACTGCTACTGCTACTACTGCTACTGCTGCTACTACTGCTACTATTACTATTACTTATGCTACTACTTACTACTATTATTATTATTATTATTATTATTATTATTATTATTATTATCATCATCATTATTATTATCATTATTATTATTACTACTACTAGTTCTACTACTACTACAACTACAACAACAACTACTGCTAGTATATTGTTATTATTATTATTATTATTATTATTATTATTATTATTATTATCATCATCATTATTATTATTATTATTATTATTATTATTATTATTATTATTATCATTATTACTACTAGTTCTACTACTACTACTACTACAACAACAACTACTACTAGTATATTGTTATTATTATTATTATCATCATCATCATCATCATCATCATTAAAATAATAATTAATCTAACTTTAATTACTAATTTCGCACAAGACTTCAGGCGTCTATTTTAGACTGGACCTAACCATTAACACTTTTGTCAGACGATGTTTTCTTGGCGACGGTAATTTATTAATTTTACTACCCTGTATTCTCTGCGTATCTGGTTCCTACCTCTTTAACCCATGGAACAGAGATTTGTAAAAGACATCTGGGTGGAGTATCCACTGAAACGTCGTTATCTTTGCACGGTTCTGATCTATTTTCTCCGACTTAAAACATGTTTAAAAATGGTCTCCGCGATTATAAATTATTCGTCCATGTTTTATTCATGTCTAACGTTAGACGTTACGTTTGGTGCAAGATGTGTTACTTCTTGTGACGGGCGAAGAAAAATATCTCTTCAGATTTAAACTTATTTTGCTTTTTTCCATGAATCTTTTTGTCTGACTGTATCTCTGTCTTTCTCTCTCTCACTCACTCTCTCTGTCTCACTCTCTTCCTCGTCCTTCATTTATTATTCAATACTGTTTTAGATGTTTGCCAGTGTTTAACTTATAAATTGCTAATGCCTATGATAGATGTGCGAAAATCTCAAGTTTGCTACTCTATTTAGTATATTTTCGTTATCTGCAAATATCCGTTGCTTATCTCGTTTTGTCTGCCTGTCTGTCTGTCGGTGTCTTGTCTCTGAAGGCTATCAGAATTGAACCACCTCTAACCGTATTCCTAAATATGGCTTAGTTTGATGAGAAAATAATATGAAATAGTTTTTTCACATGAGTCATCAGGGGCGTAGCAGCCATATGGACAACCTGGCCCCCGACCCGAAAAGGGCCCCCGACCCGAGCAAAAATAAAATTTGTTGGCAAAGTTGTAAAGTCGTAAGAACGAAAGACCGACAAGCAAAATAAAAGGTCGTCAACAATACCGACAAGCAAAATAAGGTTGTTAACATTTTCGAAAACTTGCCAGATCGTCTCTGGAAAGGGCCCCCTGCCCGTTTTCCGCCAAGAGCCCCCGACCATATTGCTACGCCACTGTGAGTCATATATAGTATTTGATTTATTAAATGCCAATATGACCCGCTAGAAAACTGTTGTCAGCTTGATTGACTCTTCCTTGAAAACTGGCATTTGAACAGAACCGTGAACTATGCGTAAATCTCGTATTTCCGAGAAAATCCCTCTAAACGAATCATCAATTGGCACTTTGAGTGTCTCGTCTCCATCCTGCGAAGTTTCAATGAACACCGTTGGCCTAGCCACGAAGGGTGCACCACGGGGTACCCGCCCCCTACCTGGGCTTGGACTGGTCGTGAGATTTGTGCAAAACAGTAGAGTTTCTTTTTTTTTGGGAAGGGGGAGTAGGTGATATGATCGAAGAGATTGTGTGAAAGTTCAAATTGGTTGACACGACGACCTTTTCAAGAGTTTTTCACCGGAAAAAGCCCAAAGACGTCAATGTAGGCCTTCCTATTCCTTAATCCTGGTTACGCCACTGATGAATATGCAAACTCCAAGTTAAATACGACGTTCAGCGCAAACATACAGTATATGGATAATGGAACTGATACGACGATGCATTAGAGGCAGTCTTAATTCGTTCATACAGCCTCATTACCCGAGCAAGACTCCGGGGCAGGAAGACCGTCTCGGTCGAAGCGAGACATTTCGAGACGGCGCAAGATGGCCGCCGTTGTCATGGATGCGGCGGTCGTCATGTCAACGTCGGAATTTCCGGACTGTCGCTCTAAGGATAGGTGGAAATTGGATTACGATGACGTTCGGAAAATTACCTCGGAAACGATTTCTCGCTTCTGTCTCGCTGCGGAACGACGTCTCAAAACGAGGCTTCCTTTAAAGAAGATGGCGCTCGTGCATCAGTCCAGATGATTTCAGATCAGTGAATAGATAAGTGGAGAGCATAAGAGTTCAGTTCATTGAATTCGCAATTTACTCTCGCGTTGCAAGACCGACTCTTCTCGTATAAAGATGATTCTTTTAAAACCGGATCCTATCAACACCAGCTGCCAGTGGCGCAGCCAGGGCTCCGGAATGGGGGTGGGGGGGTGGGAGCACGACGACATTTTCAGCTAAAAATGTCTCCAACGAGCAAAAAAATGCCGTCAGTGAATTCTTCGCGCATTCACATATTTTCTTCGATCATGCTACCCCCCCGCACAAACCTTTTCTCACGGTGTTGCGCAAATTTCACGATCGGAACTGGCCCAAATAGGAGGCCCGGCCCTCTCTAGATACGCCAGTGCCAACTCTGTAGAACAGTTGCCAAGTGAGTGAGGTGGGAATTTAGAAAATGCTCAGACACACGCGTGTTCGAATGGACGTGTCGTAACTAATAAGTGTCCCCACCTCCTCCTTCTACTCCTCCTCCTCCTCCTCTTCCTCCTCCTCCGAATTTACGTCTCATTCACGTCCAGCGTGTCTCCGTTTGAGCGATGATGACAACGACGATGACGATGACTCTTTAATGTCACGGTGGAAGCCACGTCGTATACGCAGTTGCTATGGTCTTCACCGGAGAATTGATGACGACGACGACGACGACGACGTCTAAATTTATTGACTGCGGTTGTATTTTCGCGATGCTGCCGCCGCCGATTTCGTGTTCAGGGGCTGGAAAATAAAAATATAGCAGCTGAAGGGAGGGAGGGGCGGGGGAGGGGAGGGACGCTCTGGCAGTATAATCCATCTACGCTTCAACAGCTAAGGATAAGTGGAGAAGAAGAAGAAGAAGAAGAAGAAGAAGAAGAAGAAGAAGAAGAAGAAGAAGAAGAAGAAGAAGAAGAGATTCGGAAACGCCTCCGGAATAACTTCGCTCGCTCTAACTCGATCGCGTATCTGTGTGGGGGGCTACTGCCGTCGATCGACCAGTTGCCGGGGGAGCTCCGAAATCCCCTGTCGGATGGGTCAGCCCCTGCTCTTACCCCTCCCCTCCACCAGTCCCCCAATTGCGCGCCCGTGTTGTCCCTCCTTCCGTCCGTCCGACCAGAGGCGTTGTGTCGTCTTCGTTACGCTGACGTTTACGTCGTTTCCCAGTCGGTTGTAAAATCATCGTCCGTCGGGCGTCCATTATTATGCGCCACAGTAAACTACAGGAGACTGCTGACGATCGAAACAACCCAGCACCGCCACTGACACCATCGCTGCTACTGCTGCTGCCGCTACAAAGCGCTCTTGCCCTATCCTCCCTCCCTCCCTCCTTCTCTGTCTGTCTCTGTCTGCCTGTCTCTGTCTGCCTGTCTCTATCTTTCTCTCTGACTCTGTATGTCTATGTCTGTGTGTCTGTCTGTCTGTCTGCCTGTCTGTCTCTGTTTCTGTCTCTGTCTGTTTAAGTCTGTGTCTCTGTCTGTCTGTCTGTCTGTTTGTCTCTCTCTCTCTGTCTCTGTCTTTGTGTCTGTCTGTCTCTCTCTCGTCGAGATAGCGACCGAGGCTAGTCCGTTTGATCCTCTTCATGTGCTCCGTCTATTTTTTTATAGGACACGCTGTACAAGTGGCTATAATGTTGTATGCATGTTTGTTTGTGTGTATGTTTGTGTTCGTGTATGTGTCCTGCGTTTCTGTTTACTCATAAATATGCGCGCTGCAAGTGGAGACATCATTAGGGTATAACCCCCCAAGAGACAGAATCGAAACGGATTCGACTTGTTTTTCACGCGATCATAATTCGGTGCAGTCGGAGGCTCTTGTTCGTAACGAGATGGCGCTATAGAAGTTGATTATTCGACAATTGGAATAATCTGCGCGTTTGCTCCTTCAGTCTTTGGCCAACATTAATACCTTCTCTCCTCATTCCTTCCTTCTCCCTCGCCTACTTCTCCTCTCTTCCTCTTCACTCCTCGTCAGATCGATCGCTCTTTTTAAAGTATCAAATATATGAGACCCTTTTGAACAAATTTTGGTTGTCGGTGCATCATCGCCCGGCAAATGTATGAATTTAAGATTTGGCCATTTTCATCACTAGCCAGGGTGCGGGGGTACGGGGACAACCCCCACCCAATCCATTCCCGAACCCTGGCTATGCCACTGCGCAGGACTTGCGTTTGATACCCAGGGGAGGAAAATCGTCCACCGGCGTGTATGTGGTTTTTCATGCCGTCTACTACTTTTTATCTCTCTCCGTCTCTGACTCTCTCTAACGGTACCTGTCGCTGTCTCTGCTGTCTCTGTCACTGTCTGACTCTGTTTGTTGTGTCCGTATCCGTATCTGTCTCTGTCTGTCTCTCTGTCTCTCTCCCCCTCTCTCCTTCTCTCTCTCCATCTATCTCTCACCATCTCTGTCTGTCGCTATCGCTGTGTCTGTCTGTCTGTCTTATATGCCTGTCTGTCTGTCTTACCTGCCTGTATGTGTGTTTGTGTGTCTGTCTGTGTCTGTCTGTCTGTCGCCGGAGATTCAAAGTCTTGATGGATGAGACGTACGTTGTTCTATTTAATGCCTCTAAGGTCAGCGGCGGCGGTGCGCCATGCAGACACCCGGAGCCTCTAAAAGCGTCGTCGTCGTCGTCGTCGTCGTCGTCGTCGTCGTCGTCGTCGTCGTCGTTGTCTGGTGTCTATTAATTCCAGTTATGCGGTCGGCGGAATTCCGCAGTCGTAGCGGAGCAATCCGTCTCCCGGAATTCCGGTCGCTGCGTTTTCGATCGAACGACAGATGTCGTCGCATTTGATCCAGTTCAGCTACTTTTGACAGGTAACGGGGGTTCAGACGCCAGGTTCCGCCACGGGGAGTCGGCGAAGAAGAAGAAGAAGAAGAAGAAGAAGAAGAAGAAGATTCCGACTTAAGCCCCGCTGTCAATCATAATCGTCACTCGTCAGTTCGTCAGTCACTCTCTCGCCGACAGATTCTCATTCTGTGACTCGACCAAACCTGACCAGCGGGTTGAGTGACGGATGTTCTTAACCTCTTAACCGTGTATTTAACTGTAACTCAATGTAAAATGGATGGATATATCTGGGATCCCCAGTTAAGGGGTTAACTCTGTACCACTGAAAAGTGTTCCTTCTATAGAGAGGAAGCGTATTGAATATAAGCGAAAGTAAGCGAAAGATTTGATTAGAAAGAGCGAATGTTGGCATGACATGGAGAATATGTGAAGCATTTGGATTGAAGGCCATTTGTGCTTCGCTCGTTCGAATAACAGAAAATGCGGCGGAATTAATTAAGAGGAGAAATTGACCGCACTGACGTATACAGTAGACCCAGGGTTGTCTCTAAGATTATCAATTTGGGGGTGTCGGTAAATTCTGGGGGTCCCCAGTCAAAAAGTCTGACAAGCAAAAGAGAGGCCCCCATTGATGAGATCGGAGGGTGTTGGGGGCGTCGGTCTCAAATTTTGGGGTGCTGGGAGGTGTTAGAGGGTGTAAAAATATCCCTGCAGTAGACCAACAGAGTAATCTCCAATTATGCCATGTTCACGTCGCAAGTTTCATATCAATGATTCGTTCCTAGTTGATGACTATCGCTAGCTTTGCAATCTTTCATCGCAAGGCGTCGATGCATGGTTCGATAATGACGTTCAGTTTATTTCTTTGATGTCCATTCATGGACACCACTCATGGAAACTAACCTCGAATTGTTTGCTAAGAAACTTAAGACGCACTTGTTTGATATATCGTATAAGTGCAGAATGTAAAGTGCTCTTGACTTTGGCATTCAGCTATGTTTATTGCTCTATATAAATTGACGTTTTAACATAACATAACATAACAT
>CM030847.1:7244885-7389885 GCA_018105865.1 Metaphire vulgaris | reverse complement strand
CCTCATTTGTCGAAGCGCAGACAAAACAACTTTTAAAAAATTCTCCTCATTTCGCATGCCATCACAACAAGAGCAATCATAAAATGGCTGTGACTTCCGCGTTGTACACTGTCGGACCAGAGGCAGCGCTGGGTTTTGTTGGCTGGGTGGGTCTAATGCAATCTACACAACCAGGATCCGGTTCAGACTACCCCTCCCTATCAGCCCCCACCCCCACATCAAAATTTCTCTGCAGATTTGCACGATTTGCTCGGGTGTCCCTGCCCGAGACCGGACCCGCGAACCCACCCCCCTAGCGCCGCCCCTGTGTCGGACTCGTAATGCCTTAAATTTGGCCGGAGAAATAGGCCACTCGTCTCGTAGGAAATCGGAAGGGAAATAATTCATCTCGACAAAAAACCTACAGCCATCTGGAGGATAGAGGCCGGTCCTCAATCCTATAGACTTACTGTATATATGCACAACATTCTGTGCTTATGGTACGGCTGTCGAGACTCGGTCTGCAAAGCCAGAAATTATGCTGACGTGTCCTTACCCCGGTCAAACAGGTCGTACGAGCCCTCGGTGTCCCGATTGAAGCCGGTTTCAACAACAGTCGACATGAAACCCAAGGACGATTCCATGACGACGACGACGACGTGAGATGCTTGCCCTGCGACCAAGAAGACTCAAACGAACATCATCATCATCGTCAGCATCATCATCATCATCAGAAATAAATCTCCTTCCACGTGCCGGTTAGACTGCCAGTCTGCCTCAAGCTCTCCTCCGCCAGGCTCTGCGTGTTAATTAATCAACGCATTCCGACCGACACCCGCCACTGCTTAGCGACTGACATTACCGCGAAGACTCCGTCGCTCCGTTGCAGACAGACAGACAGACAGACTTCGAAGGGTGAAATGCGCCGTCGGCTTCCACCGCTGCGACGCGCGGCTAGGCCGATCAGACGCGATGCCATAAAATCTCGTAACACTAAACGACGACGGACAGAATGCCATCGTCTGTAGATCAGCTAGCTGCGTCCACAGTAATATAGTCTACAGTCAGACGTCTATATGTCGGCGTCCTATAGTCTACAGTCAGACGTCTATTATTATGTCGGTGCGTCTGTTTTCATGGGCTTCCGGAGGGGAGGGGTGCAATTGCACCCCCTGGAAAAATTGTGGAGTTATGAAACAAGTAAAATTGCTTGTTTCTTTCGTCACAAAACCTTGTTTTGCACCCCCGGAAATTTTTTTCATTTCTATGATTTCTTTCGTTACAAGACCCTGGTTTGTACCCCATGGGAAAATTTCTGCGGACGTCCATGTCTGTTTTAAGGGTTTTAACACACGAGAGATTAATCAATCAGTAAACTTCTATGGCACCACTATCATAATGCCCAGGGCATCAGCCGATGGCGCACCAAATCCAAAGTGAATTAGAGCTAGGTCAACCTGGAAAGATCAGTCAGAACAGCGGGGGAGAAATCTAGGGGCGATAAGCCAAGTCAAACGGGCATGTTTTAAGGCCGGCTCTGAAAGATGATAAAGTGTCAGTTATACCAGTGTTTCCCAAAGTGTGGGTCGCGACCCAAAAGTGGATCGCAGGGTAGCTCGAAATTAGATTCAAAAGCGTCATTTTCTTATCAATAACACAAGCCTTGAAAGTTACAGGTAGGCTTAAGTTTTAAGACTGCAATCCTCCATACACAGCTTATAGTAAAATAGTTAGTGTTTTATCTAATTTAGTTTACAATAGGTTTGTAGCGTCGCGGAATGTTACAAAGCCGCTGAAGTGGTCGGAATTCCAAAAAGTTTAAGAAACCCTGGCCAATACTGTAGATCTTTTTAAAATCAATCTTAATTTGCAATAACGCAAGGAAAGCTTATTTCAGCCATTTTGCTATGGAACTCCACTAACAATAGGGAATCTCTGCATTAAATTCAGCACCCCAATAGACAGGGGAGTTACGCTAAGCGATTCTACCAAATTCATAGAATTATTAAGACACGTAACAAAGGTATGTTCATGAGAAATTTTTAAAAGATATAGTTATCAATAAATTTCAATATCTATTTTTCTCCTTTTGTCTTATTTGGCAAAAATATAAATAATTCTGCCTTATATTATATCTGTCAAATTCTCGTTCGAATTGAATCAGAGATTTCGTTTGCCATCTATTCAAAGCTCAGAAGATTCCTTTCAAACAACATCCGCCAGACGGCGCAATATTATTTTGATATTGCATGCTATGATTAGGGTCGCGGCTCGTTACAAAACCGCTGAAGTGGACCGCGGTTCCGAAATGTTTGAAAAACCCTGAGTTATACGAAGTTTTATTCATTGGCAATGAATTCCTGAGCTTAGGCCCACACGCTGAAAAACAACTGGTACCAATGACTGTGAGAGAATAAGAGACAAGAAATGAAAGTCCTGTCGAATACCTAGTGGAGTGATTAGTATAGTACTGTATAGTAGGTCGAGGGATAAGTAGCTTCTTAAGATATATAATTAATTCGGTGTTTTATAGGAAGGCATGTAGGGACTGTCTAGCTGGGGATATATGTTCGAATCTGGGAGTTTTGGATATGACTCTAATTAAAGAATTTTGTACTCTCTGAAGTTTCTGCATATTTGAATTTGTGATGCCGAAAAGCAGGAAATTGCAGTAATCTAGACAACAAGAGAGACCTACCAATGCATTGGCTAGGCTAGTTGAATATGCTTAGGAAGTAGATGCATGATGTCCCAGCTACCGAATATGATGAGAAATTTTGCAGACTGAATTTATGTGACTAGTGAAAGAGAGTGAAGAATCAAATGCCACACCAAGGTTGTGAGCAGTACTTTCTAGAAACAACAGTAGAATCTCCTAGAACTACAGATTTAAGATATTCAAATCTGGTCAATTAAGCTGGAGTACCTCATAGCAAAAATTCGGGCATCAAGAAGTGAACCCACGGGGTTGTATAGAGTAAATAACAGAGGTCCGAGGACCGAGCCCTGAGGGACACTTCAAGACAGATCAGTGGGAGCAGAGATTCTCATCTGTTATCACTGATTGAGTGCGGGCATGTAAATATGAAGTAAATCAATGTAAAATAGTGTCAGAGAGACAATGAAGAAGAATAGAGAGAGAAAGAAAGAGAGAGGAGAGACAGACAGGGACAGAGATATGGCAGGGACAGGGCAAGCTAATTAAACACCACTGAAACTAAATTTTCAGCAATTTCTATTGTTATGCCACTTTATTATGACAAATCAAATACAAAAGCATGCATATAAATTATGCACCAAAAACTATAAATATCAGGTGTGCCTACAAGCTGGCAAGAAACCTAATAAACAACTTTGCATATGATTTCAATCACCATAAAAGCAGGTTTGTTCCAAAAGAAGGAAAATTTATACAGATTTCTGTCAGCTAAAAAGTTGCACAAATAAACATACCCAAGTACCCAATAACCTAAGCACAGAAGAGAATGATTTTTATTTCTAATTAGTCAACCACAGAATGACTTAAAATAGCCACTTTGCCGCAAATTTAATTTGCACTGGTTGAGGCCAATGCTCCTTGGTGTATGTCGACAAATTTTTCTGATCACCACAACCCCGTCCCAATGGAGTCAGAAACCTTTGGTTTTCATCTGTCTGACCCCACTCCAATGGAGGCAAAAAAAATGTGGGTGGGTGCAGTCCGATCCCACAGCCCTATTCAAAAATTGCACACGTAAGCCACAAGAAGAAATGCAAAAAACTTGAGTATAATGGTAAAGCACAAGAACCTTGCATTGAATTCAGCAAGCTTGATAATGCCTTAAAACAGATCTAAAACAGAAGCCATTTTATTAATTCTCCAAAGCAATGTCAATTGTTGGTCCCCAGCAGCAGTCAAACACTGCATATGTGTGCCTAGAATTAAAGAATTGTAATGGTTACATTTTATATTTTCATGCTTGTAAATCTGTATTACAACTTGACATGTATTTTTGCATAATTCAACATTTTCCCAAGCATACAATCTTGGTAAATTGTCATGTCTTGTGAATGTCTCAGTATATATTTGGATGAAGTCTACTCAAAGTCAAACTAAATTGATAGAAAAGGAATAAAACCTCAGATGATCAAGAGCCTAGCAGCTGCCCGGCAGAGCCAATTTAAAATCAATAACTTCAACATGCTTGCCAAGAAAAAATATAAATTGCAAATCTCAATCAACAGCTAACTGAAAAAGAAAGACAATAACAGCATTGTGCAGAATGCATATTGTCAGCATCAACAGTCACTAAATAATCTAGTAATGAGCAAAAGAGACATTGATTGACAAGACAATGACTTTTTTGTTTAAACACAGACATATGCAGTAAAGAAAGGAAGACCAAACAAGGAATGGTGTGATGATATTGAAGAATGGCAGAGAAGCAGTTTACAGGATCTGAGCCACAGGGCAATGGACAGGAAAGAATGGCAGAAAAAATGCAGAGATGGAATCATATACCAACGGGCAATGAATTCACAGCTGACATGCTAGGAAAATGAATTTAGAAATTACATTGTCTAACAATGAAATCATAATTTCTAGTACAGGCTTTCTGACACATAATGTACAATTAACACTGCATGTCTTGGCAAATAAGCTATTATGAAAGCTGTTAAATGAAATATATATATATATATATATATATATGTGTGTGTGTGTGTGTGTGTGTGTGTGTACACACGCCCCCACAATCGGAGGGTAGAGTGTTTGAATCTGAACCTTGCCACTACATAGCAACTATGAGCAATTGTTCACTCCTGACTGGCTCTGCACTTACAATTTGTCACTTTGTGAACAGCTTAATGTGCATTAACAACCACATTTTGAACACACACAGACACACAGACACACACACACACACACACATATATATATATATATATATCAGACTAGAACTTACTGACTTAGTAGACTTTGCCTTTTTCATCAACCCAAAAAATAATGAGAGTTCCTCAACTATCAATGTACAGTGTACCAAGAAAAACAGACCATTACAAGAAAATATAAAGATTAAATTGGAAAACAGATTCCTTACATTTTTAAACATATCTAATTTACTAATGAACTATTAAGACACAGCTACAAAAAAATATTAAAAGCAGTAAATGAGTCATGCCCAGCTTTTGGAAGTTTAGCTGACAACTTTCATACTTGTCAAATGCCTTGACAAAACGTTTATAATACAACTCTATAAGCCTCCTATGCCATATGAAGTTCTAAATGAAAATTTTGTTTTAATATTTTTGTCAAAGTATACTGAATAACAGCTTGTTTTATTATTCTTTCTTCTGATATGTTCTGTAAGGTAAAATGTGACCAAAAATATTAATATGCACTTACAGGTGGGACGTAGGGATACTGGGATGTCGGGCATTCTTGTAGCAAAACAAGTGCGTAAAATGGAAGAGCAGTGGAATACAATAATTATTCAATTAATGACAATAATTTAGTCAAACCAGTTTCAAAAGCAACTGGCCAAAAATCCACAATAAACAGTAAAAGAATAAATAAACAGTGTAAAAAAAGAGTATATCTACTCTATTCAGATAAGCATCAAAATCCTTGCCAAAAATTGCACATAAAGAAGCAAAAGTCTAAATAAAAAATACAACACTCAAACTATTTCAAAGTCCTTTTGCTTCAAGTACTTGGCTGTCAGAATTTTCTCAAGCACCGTAAATTTTGGGCGCAAGGAAATTTCACAATCAGACGTACGTTGGAAATAAAATTTTCACACGCTGACTGACTGTGAATACTGGATAGAGGGTCTTGTGCAGGCCGGCGTCCCTCGTGACCCTACGACCGACCAGCGATATGTGCTTTCCCTCGGCGACAGAAGCCAACTTGTAGGTCAGAACGGTCACGTCGGGCTTTTCAAACTTGACCGCCACCGATACGCTGAGTGGCAGGCCGTCGAGACTCGTTAGGATCTCCTGCTTGCCAGAGTTCATGAAGACGATGTTACCGGCGGTGCAGACGAGACCGTGGCTGGCCGACGACAGACCGACAACGTCTTTAGAGTTCAGCACCTCGCTGGCAACCCCGATGCCAAACAGGTACCCGGTTTGAAGACAACCCCAGATTCCTTTTACGTTGCGTTCGACCGTCACCGACCAGCTGCAGGCACGCGAAACTGAGTCGCCGGTAAAAGTGGTCGACGAGAACCCCCAGGTAGTGAGGTACTTGTTCTGCACGCGCGGAACCAACTCCGTCTTTCCAGGCGGAACAACCGCCAGTATGTGTGGAACTATGGAGTCATTTCCACTGATACCATCGTCTGAAAAAGCACAAGGGAAAATGAGAAATTCAGCTTTTCTGGGTATTGGTGCGAGAAACATAATTTAAAATGTTACCTTGCTGAATAAACTCATTTGAAATAAAATTAGCATGCATGAATTAAAGTCAGTTTAAATTCATTCAGTCATTCATTCATTAATTTGATCGCCTGGACAGTGGAGGTCCATTGCGCCCATCTTGTGCTGCCGGAGCTCTTCTGTAAGGTCAGCAACTGTGCATCATTTCAACAAAAATCATGCACGCATTGCACAGAATGTCATGCCATGATTCATCATTCCACATTGTCAGACATCATCATGTTGATAAAAACTTTACCCAGAAACCATGTAACAAGTTTTTCAACTCGTTTCCGAAACTGCTCTGTTCCCGATAGAAGCTGGAGCTTTGCCGATTTGTCCTTCAGCATTGACTCATACCTTCGATGCAAGAAGCCAACTCTGCAGGGGAAAAAAACTTGAAATTTAGCACCAAAACAAATACAACATAGTTCACTGCAGATCTTTAACACACACACACACACACACACACTCCTTTAATATTAAACCACCTAAATACCAAAAAATACTAACTAAGTAAATGATACTTAGTGTAAGCTAATCTCCCACAACTGCACGTATTAACATCAGAACAGAAATATTATTGAATATGTCACCAGTACTGAGGATGGATGACAATGCAAACCCCAAAAGAATCATCAAACACAAACCAACCGGAAGAAAAAAGCAGCGGGTAGACAAAAAGATGATGGATAGATTGCCTTGACGAGGACATCAAAGCCAGTGAAATCCACGGGAAGACAGAAGGAAGAGAGATTTACTCTTGAAGAAATAAATAGCCACAGGCCGAGAACAATGGAAGGATGTAATGGAGAAATCAATGGCTGGAAACAATCTAAGGATGATAACAAGACATGACATGATTCGAAATGAATGCTTATTTTCTACCTTTGATTATATATATGAACTATTTGCCAAAACAGCACCAAATATAGTGCTGCTGAATATTAATTTCATCACTAAACACTACATTTAGTTTACTACATTGGCACTAAAATTTAAATATATACATGTATATGGGTCAAGATTGTTTACATAATTGACAACCTCACAGCATAAAGTTTAATACAAAGATACTAGTAAAAATCGTTAAATCTTAGATTAATTCTGAGGCAATTTTGATTGGATTTATATGAAAATTGCTCCATTCCTGTCATTTAAAGCCCAGTAATAGCAAGTTAAAAAGATGCTTTCTCAACTTGTCTTAATTATTATTGTGTATTTAACTGTAACTCAATGTAAAATGGATGGATATATCCGGGATCCCCAGTTAAGAGGTTAATTAAAGCAGATGTCTGCAATTTTTCAGTGCAATGATTCAAAGCTCCAGCAGATAGCAGGCAGCAGTAAGAAGACCGCTTACTCTTTCTTGTGCTTCTTCATTTGGATGATCAGCGGCTGGAGTTCCGAGGCTCGACTAAGGATACCGGTAGTGGTGTCATCTTTGGTGACTTCCTGACAACCTTTGGAAAGATCGGACAGGATGGCGCAACAGTGCTCGTTGTCGGCATGCTGGGCTTCCGTCTGCCGATAGACGCGCTGGCGACTGTCGTCCATTCTCTGCAGAATCAACTGCTTTTCTTGGAGAAGAGCAGCCGTAAAATCCTCTATCACACGCCGATACTGCTGCTCTATCCACAGGCATGAACTCTTATGCAGGTCCTGGCAAACAGGTTCATCAAATGAAGTAAATGAATGATTGCATTAATTTCATCATGCAAATCCTTATTAATAGTAGGATTTGCCTCTAAATAGTCAAGTGTCATTTGATCTGTATTATTAATAATCCCTTAATGTTTCTTTAATCCAATACAAGTACAGCAATATCACATTAACAAAGGCCTCGGGAAACTGGCAAGAGGCAAACATGTAAACCACAAAGTCTTGTGTTAATCAAGTTCACTAAAACCTATTGGGTCTTACTGCTGCATGTTTGTGCATCAGAGTGCGTGCGTGCATGTGTGTGTGTTGGTGTTAATCAGAATACATGGATATTCTGTATAATATTCATATATCATGATAAACAGTTTAATTTTTACACAACTGATTCTATTTTCTATAAACAATTCAATCGGTGCTCAGAAATACTCTATACTAATTTTTAAAAATATTTTATAAAAAATAACAATTGGTGCTCAGAATGAATTAGAAACCGAATTCAAAACAAAAATTTCATATCTTGATATTATATAGACAAATTATTCTGATTATGAAGCACATTTAGAAAAGCTAATTTATAGCAAGCAGACTCATCACAAGACGTAACTAAATTAGTGTAGTACCAATAACAAGGTAGGCTGCAAGAGTTTGGCACTTGTAAAAGCATCCTAAAGTTCAAAGGTTACAGCAGAATGTCAGAAAATGAAAACTGAAGACAAGCTTACTTTAATCTCCTGGTAATAAGCTTCTACTTTAATTCTTTCATCCAAAAGGCCAGTGAGGAGGTTATCACTCTGCTCTTTGGTTTTGGTTGCCATTGTCTAGAAAAAAGAATTTCCAAATTCAATTAAAGTATATAATACTTTAAAACACCAGTACCTTTCCATTGGAATATGCAAACTATGAAATGAATTGGAAATTGCAAATATTTCCAAAGACCAATATTAGAATTGAGAAATTTAAGTTGAAAGTTGAAGCCAACGAAAAAACTAACAGCCAAGCCTTGCACACATTCTTTATGTCCATTGGCAGTACTTTTTAAACAAGAACTGTATAGAATAAAATTGTAAAAAATCTAAATACTGCTTGATAAATTTAAGTATAACGTTTATGTGATAAAGTATGACAAAGTGCTTCTCAATGTAAAGCCAATAAAACCAACATTTCTGTTGTGCGGCGTTTGTGTACACACACAAACACACACACACAAACCACGACAAACCCAAAGTTCTTACATGTAGCTGTCAATTGAATGGTAAGATTGACAAATGTTTCGAATAACAACTGAACAGAAATTTCTGGCCCTACTGGATGGAGGAAGAACAGATAGACACATGGCAGAGACTGGAATAATAACGTAAAATACCGAGAACAACAGCATCAAAGTTAGATTTAGCTGCCCAATGAATTTTTAAATATTCATCGCTTACACATAAACACAACTGCTTTAAAAATTTGTGCATAGGATAAAACCAAAATTTGTAATGCTTTTCAAAGCCTTACAATGAAATTCAGATGTCTGTATTGCACAGTCGACAAACAAAAGAATCCACCATCAGGATGGTATATGTTCATGATTTTAAAATGATCCCTTCACTAACTTTAAACTCAAAAAAGACCAAACCTTACCCTTATCATATTTGAAGCGGTTTCCGGAGCGAGCATCTTGTGTCCCGCATGACGACCCTCGCCGTCGCATACACACAGACGACAGACGGACAGCTTGCACCGGTCACAAAACATCGAAGCTTCCTCTTTCTCGTGGTCGACGCACAGGAAGCTCGGCTCCGATGACATTTCTTTCGGTGCCTGTATCCTGTGCCTTGCAAGAGCACCGCGCCGTGGATGATACTTGGCAAAGCAAGCGTGGCAGTACGCGACATCACACTGGACACAGTAGAGGTCCGCCGTGTGCTGGGATCGACGGTGCTCTCGCACAGTCCACAGTTCCGTTGATTCAAAGCGACGGCGGCGGCACGTTCTTTGTCGTCTGCCGACGTCGTCTGGGCGGCGACGAGTTCGGTCAAAGGCCATTCAAGCACCAAAGACTTTCGAATGCTCTTGCTTCGCTCTTCCATAAACCGGATTACGATGTTTTCCAGAGCGAGGTTCTTTGGCAGCTTGTGGAGATTGTCCCTCGTCAGATCACTCATTTTGCGACATGACGGACACTGAAATCCTGAATCATATTAGCAGCTCATGCAGCTATATAATATAGTAGAACTTCATTATAAATTACTTAGCAGGACTGTCAAGTTTAGTACGTTATATCCAAGGTAAGCTATATTTAATATCATCCAATACGGTAGTACATCACACGGGACCATACATTGCGGTACATTATAATCAACTGTACATTATAACCGAGTCCGTTATAGTGAAGTCTTACTGTACATCAATATAATATTTAACAAACAAGTAAAGACAATTATAAAAACAAACATAAACACTTCACATTATAACCAACAAATTAACGTAACACTATCTAACTGCAAAAGACATTGTCACGAGTGCCTTTATAGACTTTCCTAACTTCTCTCCGATGCCATGAAATGAACTGACAAACTGTGTATTAAACGGCTATTAGAAAGAAGTCTGATGGCAACCATCAAAAAAGGCAGCTTTCCTTCTTCAGACATGCAATGAGGAAGGAAGGACTGGAGCATTTGGCAATAACCGGAAAAGTGGAGGGAAAAAGAGCCAGAGGAAGGCAGAGAAACACATACACAAACTGCCTACGAGAAGGAATTGAGGGAATAATGAATAACATCAACTAATAAGAGGATGTCAAGATAGAACAAAGTGGAAATCCATGGTCGCTAACGTAGAAATACACAGCACCTAAAGAAGAAGAAGAACACAAACCCATAACTGATATTGGCCTAATTGAACTAGAGCTTTGGATGTGTTAGGTGCATCTTTAACATTTCATGCACTCTGGTGTTCTTCTTTAGACCTGAATTATATCCCCAATTTAGCCTCTTTCCAAATGCTCTTGAAAAAACCTGCCTGACAGACATCCTCACTCAAAGCCTAAATGCACACCCAAACATCCATCAGAAAGTATAACATCTAGTTTCTGGTTCATATCTTCATAAAATTACAAGCTGGTAAAGGATTTATTCTTCAAGCTCAACAACAAATGGAATCATAGTGTCCACATGGGACTTAGGCAGCATTTGAAATTGAGAAAATATCTAAAAGTATATATTTATTTATTTAACCGTTTACTTAAATGTAATTATGCACACGCCTAGAATGCCAACGAAAGAAGCAAATTCTCTGACTGTACTGACCTTCTGATTCCAGATTGCCTGACCGATTACTGAGAATCTCTTCCAGACATTTTTTGCACATACTGTGGGAGCACGCAAGGATAAGCGGATCAGCGTACAATTCAAGACAGACAGGGCAGGTCAGTTCCTCCTCCATCACGTCATAATTAAACTCCATTCTTACAACAGCTGTCTACCATATAACAGAACAATAAAGGCCAATGTCAAAATCAGTAAACTCAATGATTAGCGTAAAATCATTCAATATGGACAATCATTATTCAGAATCACCACAATCAGATTTCAGAGGTGCCTTATGTACAAAGTTTCATCCAGCGGCACAGCATGGGTTGGCAGCACCTGGGGCAAAGTAGGAATTTTTTGCCCTTAACTTCAGAGAAAAATCTGATGAGAATAAAAGATCATTGCCTGTTTTGTAAGACTTGAAAAGCTATATAAATTAAATATAAAATATAAAAACTTCATTCTATATCTTTATTTTCTTAACTAAATTACTTTTAGATAAGTTTTCACTTAATTCGCCCTGTAAATTTTATGCCCTTCAACAATTTTTGCATCCCCCAAAGTTGCGCTCAGGGTGGCCACCCCTGACCCCCACGCTACGCCACTGGTTTCATCCACAGCGTGCCCAATATAGGGTTGCCATATCCCTGTCTCCAAAATACCAGACACCCATGCAGGTGGCAAAAATGCAAATGCAACAATATGAACCAGCGAAAAAATTTGTGCTATATATTTTGTCCAAGCTGTAAAATCACCAATTGCAACTTGGTGATTTTACAAGTTCATTCCAAAATTCAAATCTGTTTTCTTAAAATTTACTTTTTTGGACAGGCCACTCTGGCCCTCAGCACCTCAAATAACATACAGGGTGGCACAAAATAAACCAGACTAGTCACATTTAGGTCTGGCATTTGATATAACATTGAATGAACTGTAAAATTTCAGGATTTTCTTAAGCGTAAGAAATTTCTGTCAAAGTGATGTTCAATATGTCATCCGTTTGCTGCGATAACCTATGATAATCGCTTGCGAAACTGTCCAATAGCCCAGTTGATAGCGATAATATTTGTAGAATTATAGCCAAAATGCTGCATTGCACTACACTGGAGACAGGAGAGACTTGATTGCTGTATTTTGGTAGCTTGAAAGAAAATACCGGACACATGCATGTCTGGTATTGTCTCGATTTTTTTCACCGGACAAATAGGCAAAATACCGAAAAGTCTCGTTAAAGACCGAACATCTGGCAACCCTAGCCCGATATCATGTACAGCGTGCCCGATATCATGTACAAGAGGCAGTTAATTTCCAAGAAAAAGCCATTATCATTATTATCACCATCATCATCGTCGTCGTCATTATAGAAAAAGAGGCCCTGGCCCTGACATTAAGACACCAAAGTCATGCCTAAAACGTTCAGGAATACAGCAGTTGAAAGGCGAAACGCTCACGCTAGGCAGGGTAGAAACAGAAGAGGCGCTATATAAATCTTACACCCTATTCCATCGCAAACCTCCAAACAGAAAAGACAAGTGCCATGCCATTATTATTATCATATAATATTATAACAAGAAGCGATACGACACCGCCATAACTGCGGATAACAACCTGGACTAAACGGCTGTGGTCGTTTCTTTTCTCGGTCAGGGCATTTCAACGTCTGTTTTGAAACTGGAATCTGTCATCGCCCCTATCTCCGTCATGTTGTCGGACGAATAACATTTCCTTTAAGGGCTACGGACAACCGATTCCGACTTTCCGAGCAAATAATCGGAATTAGACAAGTCAATCGAATTGGTATAGCGCTATTCTGTGAGCATGGCGCAGTGCACAAGTTTATACAGTAACACTCATTCTGCACATCTATAGGCAGTTATATTAACTCTTGTCCTGAACCTTGTCCTTAAGGACTACTTTAAGGACCAAATTGAAATCCTTGTTCTCGTCCTAGTCATTGAGGAGTCAGTCCTCGTCCTTGTCTTCGTCCTTCTTACTCAGTCCTTGAAAAATCCTTATAAGAATCGAGCTATAGCTGTATGCCATTTTCAATTGTACTGATAATTATGTTCCAAGGTAAGAGTGGTAGGCCTGTGTGGATTAAATGCGTGCTTTAAGTTACTAATTTTGTGTAGTCATTGTTTCCTTTATAATACCAGCGGATCAGCCGAACTTCCTTTTCATGTTTGATGGCGTCTAGCCTGGACGCATGCACTTCGTTATTTTTTAATTTTCTTTTGCTGCACGTTGTACTCAGTGTTTATTCTAGCCACCTTGACATTGTGGGGGATTTTGAAATGTTTGGGGACAAGGTCTGAAAGTCTGAGTCTCCACACTTTTGGGGGGAAATTTCCATCCCCCAGCCAACATATAAAAATGGGGGAACCTAAAACTTTGCGGGGGAAATTCCCCCTCCCAGAGAAGGCCTAGAATAAACACTGGTTGTACTTATAGTTTAGTAGTCTAAAATACTAACTGCTAATTAGAATCATAATGTAGGAAGAAGGCTCACCTTTAGGGCATAGGCCTACACAACCGCCAGTTGTAAAGTACTTCCTGTCTAGTTTTAGACCTACTGTAGTATTACAATAGGCCTATATAGCTCCTTATAAAATCACGCTGACATTTTCTTTACCTTTTCTCCCAGGTAACAAATTAGTGTCTTAGATTTGTAGATTTGTAATTTTTTAGTTTTTATATTATTTACACTATTTTGCAGCATTATAAACTTAAAATTAATTAGCTTTAACCAGATATTAATCAAACATTAAATAGAATGACCAGCTTTAACCAAACATTCCAACAACACATTCACCAATAATTCATACAATTATCTAACATAGTGCTTATGATATCCACAATATTTTCAGGCATTCTTTTAAGAACAGGCACTATGTTTTAAAATTATATTCTTTATTTTCACGACACGATCTATTTCTGTCTCCTTATCTTCCTTTTCCTGTCTCCAATTCTTTCTCTTCCCGTAATTTCTCTTCTAGTCTCCTCCTTTTCTCTCCTCCTCTCCTGCTCTTCTCTCCCTCTCCTCCATTTCTTTCTCTTCTCCCTCATCAATTTCTCTTCAAAGACTCCAACTGTTCTCTTTCGCTCCTCAAAATCTCTCCAGTTTCTCTTCCTCTTCCTTCCAGTCGGAACGTACAGGAGCGGTGTTCGATAACTCTTTTATCCAGGCTTTCATGAATTTAAATATTAATTATTTTTATAATAATTATTATTATATTAATGGCTTTTGAAAATTATTATTGATTGATGCAATAATCTAATAATGCTCGTTTTAATCCAACTTCAAACCACAAATATAGGCTATATATATACCTGACAAGTTACACCTAGGCCTAATAGCAGTGAGACTAGATAGGCCTCATATCAGTTACTAAATAACACAAGAAAAAATTTTTTCCTATATATAAATGACGCCTATAAATAAATTATATGAAACAGATCTAACATTGAACTGGTTGTCTCATCTTTCTTTTTCGTACGTTTTTCTTAGAAAATGAGCGCTGGTTTATATGAACTATTGAAGCAAATACTTCATGGCATGCCTATGTGAACGCCTAGCGTTTGAAATCACGGTTCATGTGTCAGTTGACTCAGTTCAAAGAGAGAAAAAACAGCTTCATTTATTCTTCTAGTCTAGACTTCTACATTCAATTGATCTTTACAAACTCAGTTATTCTCTAAAAACCTTCAAAGTCAACCTTGTTGAGTCGACTTACATATTAACTAATATGACCAGGGGCGTATCCAGGAATTTGATTTGGGGTGTAATGTCATTTGGGGGTATACATTTTTTAAACTTTGAAAATCTTAAAAACACATTAAAAATTTTAAGTTATTCTGATTTTTGGAGAGTATATTACTGATATACCCCACCCCCACCCGTCGCTACGCCCCTGAATCTGACCGTTTGTTCGGCTAAATGTTTGTCGCTGACAGCGCCAGCGAGTAACTAACTGCATACTAGAAAAATTGCGTCGATGTGTTTGATTGTAATCTTGCCGGAGTCTTCTTCTACGCTTTGAGCGTCCTTCTTCCCTTTGGGATCGATTCTGAAATTATGGATTTTCCGGACGTTGCGGATCCGGACGCGTCTCTCGGATCGCTCCGTCGGGTAAATAATTAATACTCGCTGGGCTGCCGACCGGGTTTGGGGAGGGAGCAGCAAGAGAGGCGGTCCTGCCGAGTGGGTCGAAGCGCCGCGGCGGGAAGTTAGGGAACCGAGAACCCTCTTGCCTCTCGCGGTCGGCTGCTATAATTTGTAAGCGCAGAAGATGAAATAGGCCTAAGTCTTGGCATCTGACAAGATGGTCCACATCTGGTGGCTCTGTTGCAGTTTCACGGCTAGACTAGATGCTCCATCCTTGCCCGTGAAAGAGGATAGGAAGATCAATCATCAAAGCTCTAATGTTTGGAATAATGGAGGGTGACAATAAGAGAGGGAGACCACACAAGGAATGGTGTGATGATATTGAAGAATGGTGTGGAAGCAGTTTACAGGATCTTAGCCACAGAGCAACGGACAGGAAAGAATGGCAGAAAACTGTGGAGATGGCATTGTACACCAGCGGGCGATGAGCCCACGGTTAATGATGATGATGATGATGATGATGATGATGATGATGATGATGATGATGATGATGATGATGATGATGATGATGATGATGATGATGATGATGATGATGATGATGATGAGATGATGATGATGATGATGATGATGATGATGATGATGATGATGATGATGATGATGATGATGATGATGATGATGATGATGATGATGAAGAAGAAGAAGAAGAAGAAGATGATGATGATGATGATGATGATGATGATGATGATGATGATGATGATGATGATGATGATGATGATGATGGTGATGATGGATGATGATGGTGGTGGTGATAAGATGAAGTATTGTCTACAAACAGAAGCTATTGACGGCGTAGAGATTCGTCAGAATTGAACTGATAGAATTCGTCTGGAAATCTGTTGAATATAGAAACGATTTGATTTATTCGCTAAAATGCTTTCGTGTGAGACGATTCACAAGAGATGTTCTGTCGGTTGTAGGCCCTAAGTCTAAATATGCGTTAAATGAATCGCAGTAGTAAACGGCAATTCTCGCATTCAGTCAAAAGCCCTGCCAGTCTAAACACAGCGACTACTACAGAGGATCGGCAATCTTTTGGACAGCGAGGGCCAAATTGCTATGGTAGTGTCTGTCCGAGGGCCATGTAAATTATGTATTTAAATAATTTTTTCTTTCGGGGGCCATGTAATTAAATAATTTTTGACAGACCACAACAGTTTTAGAGTCTATGTTTTTATATAAAGTTTGTCTTGGAAAAAGTTCAAAAGTGCGAAAATTAGTGGTGACCTTTTTTTCTTGTCAGACTTAAAAGGGGAGATGACCTGTTTCTACCAAAAAAGCTGTAGGACCGGAGAGCCGGATTAGACTAACTGGCGGGCAGTGTTGCGCGGTAACGAAGTAAAAGTAACGCGTTACATTACTTAAGTACAATTCTGAGTACTTCGTACTGTAACGAAGTACACAACTTACCCAGTACTTTTTACTTGTAACGAAGTAAGTTTTTATTCAAATATTAGTACTTTTACTTCGTTACATTATGTCTTTCACGTTTCGTTACAAGTAAAATTTCTCATCGCCAAATTTCGATACATTTACTGGAGTATCTGTTTAATTCTTCGCAACTTCCCGTGTTTAGTCGTACAGGGTTGACAATGACCAACAAACGTACACGGATGACTGATGGTGGTGTTTGAAAAGATGATCTTTCTTAGACCTACATGCAATCACAGAGCCGCAGTTAGAGCAGTCGGCGCCCGGGGCAAGGTATAAATTCTGCGCCCCTAAATTCCGGTGATGGCCTTTTTTTATTCTTACCCGAGTTTTCACGGCAACGTACAACATACAAATTTTTAACCTGTGACAGTCTGAAAACCGGCGATGAACTTTTTTTACTTATCAACATTATTTTCACGCCAGAGGAAAGTGGTATGAAAAATTAAGGACTGAGTGTGCAAATTGCGCCTTCGAGGACGGCGCCCGGGACAGCTTGACCCTGCCCCCGGCTATCTTTTTGTGAAACCAGCATTTGTGCTAATGCAGTGAATGGTGTAAAGGTGTAATGTACGTGTTGATTTAAATGAGGCTTCTGCGTGTTGTTTAAAAGTAGTAATAAAAATGTGATTTAGCTTGATAATGTGGAGTTGTTGATAATTCCGTCTGTCACGGTACTTTTTTTTTACTAAACTTTTTGAGGAGTCTTTTTTACTTTTAAAGTAACTATTTTTATAGGTACTTTTTACTTTTACTTAAGTAAAAAAGTGACATAATACTTGTACTTTTACTTGAGTACTCAAACTCAGTACTTCATACAACACTGCTGGCGGGCAGGATGTGGCCCGTGGGTGCGGACCCCTGGACTACTACTACACTGGAATTTATGCAATATATCTTTAAATGAAGCAGTGCCTTGAAGCAGAAATGTTGGATTTAGATTAATAAAACGAAGATCTCTCCTTCTATAGTTTCTCCCACATTAACTGGTCAGACAGACAGTCAGGCAGGCAGGCAGGCAGGCAGACAGGCAGGCAGGCAGAGACAGACAGAGAGTATACTGCGATCCAACATCAGCTAACTCTTCTGACTTAACTGACTCCTCTAAAAAAAGACTCGTTCTTGGAATTAAAACGGAGAATTGTGAATCAAAGGGCGGATATGTCTGTTTTGTTAGAGGATTTTGGAACAAAGGGTTCATCACAAGAACCGACCAAAACGAGCAGAGACCGTTCTAAGGGACGCGTGCGCGCGCACTTCATCTCGTGGCGGGCGAGCCTTTGTCCGCAGCGGTCGCTCCACTCCGAAGTGAAATCGTAGACCGTGTGCTTAGACGGGGGACTCTGTTGCCCGATACGCTGCTGTCGGCGGAGTAGGTGTTTTGCCGTCTAAATTAATTAAACGCGAAGATAAACGACTCTTCGGCTCGGGAGACGAAGGCTGTGATAATTCGCGCTCCAGGGGATCAAACTAACTCCATCTAATTTAGTATTCATTGAATGCGATAACCAGACAGACAGACAGACATACAGACAGACAGACAGACAGACACGCTGTTCCCATTAATTCGATCTATAGAGCGCTTCTTGCAAGCCGTTGAAGGCAACTGGCAACATTGTCCTGCGGAATTTTTGTACGAGTTACTGTATTGCATCCTGTGTGAACCCATCATGTCCTCGTGGGGAGCAGCACATAGGCAGACCCCACTGAACCACTTTATTATTATTATTATTATTATTATTATTATTATTATTATTATTACTAGTAGTAGTAGTAGTAGTAGTAGTAGTAGTAGTAGTAGTAGTAGTAGTAGTTGGTAGTAGTAATAGTAGTAGTAGTAGTGGCAGTAGTAGTGGTAGTGCAGTAGTAGTAGCAGCAGTAGTAGGTAGCAGCAGTAGTAGTAGCAGTAGTGTAGTAGCAGCAGCAGCAGCAGTAGCAGTAGCCCAGCAGTAGTAGCAGCAGCAGTAGCAGTAGTAGTAGTAGTAGTAGTAGTAGTAGTAGTAGTAGTAGTAGTAGTAGTAGTAGTAGTAGTAGTAGTAGTAGTAGTATGCTAATTGCTAAATCAAATCAGTCGTCTCATCGGTACAATATCAGATTGTTCCGTAGTATTTGAAAAGCTGAAAATGATTTAGTGTAAACTTGCTTTGTAATTTCGTAACAGAGCATAAAGTGTATCCTTAGGGGAATGTGAGAAGCAATTGAGAGAATGATCTGTCGTCGACTGGAGATTTATCATTCATCAACGACGAAAACTTACTTATTGTGGAATGTGGATTGTCTAATTTAGTAATTTTCGATTAGACCTACAGTATATTCAATTCGCTCTACGCTGAAACTCGGTTAATACTAGCCTTAGTACTTACTTCCATACTTACTCGCCGAGTGTACTTGTTCGGAAAATAATCGAAGTTCGTTCGCGCGTCTCTCTGATCGATCGTCTGCCCAAGCGTCCAACGTGTTGCGGGACAATGCCTTCGTCTGTCGCCGTCAGATGCCGAGATTTGCGACCGAGGCCAGAACTAGGTCAAGTTTGAACTAGGTCAAGTTTGACGTCATGGCAGCGGTCGCTAGGCGACCCGACAAGGGACCCCGATCGCCCGATCGGTCTCCGCCTTTCGGGGGCTGTTGAAATCTCGGAAGAGGATGAACAATGTGGCGCCACCAACCGACGAAATCTGTGTCCGTCCAGCTGAGCATATCATGCTCGTATGGTCCGGTCAGACTTACTGGGATTCGTTGAAACTAAATCCTGGTTTACCATCGACCTGCTACAGCGGGCACTCAGTTATTGGATTAAGCTGCGAAAATTGAACTAGCTAACTAGCTGGCCTCGTTCCTACTTTGTCTTCGTTTCGGGATTTGTTAATGACCCCATAGTGTCACGACTCACGATATAATGAAAGCCATGAAGCAAGCAAGAAATACGCTGCCACATAAAATACGTGGCTTCCCTTCTCGGTCATAGCGACCTGTTCGCTTTATGAGCGAGAGGTTCCATAGCATTGGGGCGTAATTATATTTATCGCCAAATATTGAGTCCGTAATTCGGAAATGAAAGCGTAACACGTATCCTTTCGTTCGCGCGAAGACAGTTGATCGCTTCGAACCGAATGAACTGTCGAATTTCGATTTATTGGATCAACTTTAATCCGAATTTCATATCCGAACTATTATTAAACGTCCATTTCAGTCACGACCCCAAAGTTCAGATGTGGACATGGGATGACCGTAAGCCAGGGTTATTTCTAGGATTATCAATTTAGGGGGTGTCGGTCTCAAATTGAGGGGTGGTGTTGGGGGGGTGTTAGAGGGTGTAAAAATATCCCTGCCGTAGGCGCTTTCTTTTACCATTTCAGTCTATCTATCTATCTGTATATATGTCTGCCTGTCAGTCTGCATTTCTGTCTGCCTGTCTTCATGCGTGTATTTTACGTCTACTTGTTTAGCTCTTGGTCTCTCTCTCTCTCTCTCTCTCTCTCTCTCTCTCTCTCCCCCTACACTACAGCTATTGTTACTGCGGTATTGTTTCTTAGCTATAAGTTACCATTTTATTCTAGAAATAGCAACAGCTGTCTCTGTAAATCAGTTCTGCGGAGCTTTGCGCAGAGTTAGCTTGCCAACCTGGGTCGGATCTGAGAGTCGATGTGTTCAGACAATAATATTATTGTATATCGAGCATTGGAGCAAGTGGTCTGCGTTGCATTACTGCCAAGGCAGTGTGCAAATGGATAACTTTAAGCCTAAGATATTTTTGAATTACCAGCAAAAGATGTTCATTTGATAATTAAAGTAGGAGGTGGATAATTGAAGAGTTGAAGAGAAAAGAGACATGGGCGGAGAAGGGAGTTGCCCTCAGGGTAATCAGAAATTCATTTGTTTTAAAAGACCCAGACATCGACTTTTCCATCTTCTCCGTTCATCCGCACAAGACGACCAATCTGTACAGACCAGTCATCGGATTGAGTCTCATCATCGATTTCTTGCCATTTCACTGAACAAATCGCAGATTGTTAATCCGATTTAGACGAAAAAAGTCAGAGAAAATCTTTAAATGAATGGCGATTGAGACACCGAGTCAATAGACTCTCTAAACTAAACGAGCCGATACTATAGTATACTGCTTTGCTTTACCTTAATTTGACATTTGTCCAGGGGAATAACAATAATAATAATAATAATAATAATAATAATAATAAGGTTTAGAGTGGTTCTGTAGGATCTGCTCTGCGCGAGAACCATTATGGTTTTACCATAATTATGGTCATTCACATTATGGTCTTGCTGTGTAATCACATTCTACGCACTCTTGTCCTCGGTTGTTCCTGTATTCACATTTTCTGTCTTCTTGTCTTTGCGTCTACATAGGCCTATGACAAAACTTTGCAGTATAAAAATGGCATAAATGCCTCATTCAGTTAATGTATAACTGCTACAATACTTTAATATCTACACGTTCGCGTGTAGGTTTAATATTTTGAAGTAAGCGAATTATCAGGTTACGCTCGCATTGAGAAACATTTTTGCGTTTTCGTATTTCGCGATTTCGTATTTTCACGATAGCCTACGAATAAAATGAAAATGTGGAATAAAGATACAGTCTATCCACTAATCCCCCAGCAAGCAGGCCTGCTATAAAACGGTTGCTAAAGTAGGCATCGCAAAGGACAGACCGGTTTCTCTAAGCCACGATGCCGAATACTACTGATGAATATTGCAGAAGTCTGCATCCAACATTAGCGCATCCTATCAAGATTTACAGCGTCTGATGGAGGTTAACGCAGTGACATGTAGTACGTGTCTTGAAAGTGTCATTTAGGCTATGCGCATCCAATGGCAGATATACAGACAGACAGACAGACAGGCAGGCAGACAGGCAGACAGACAGACAATCACAATTCAAAGAGCCGTTAGAATATTTCGATAATTGCTTTCTAAAAGTCAGAATTTCTTCCACCGAATGACATGTGACTGATAATTACAACCGAATAGGCAATATTCTCCATATATATATACAAGCGAGTGCCTTCTTCTTTATGTGTCTTCCTCTTCTATTTGAGGATTGACAGTCATTTTCCTCCAATTCTCTCTATCTTCTGTTACTCTTTTTAAGGCTTCACAGTTCATTTTGTTTGTCCAGTCAAAGATGTCCATCCAGCTTCTTCTCGATCGCTCTCTTTCTCTTTTCCTACTGTTCTGCCTTCCATTATTATCAACAGCAGGTCTTCGGTCGAACTTCTCCTTGTGTAGCGGAAGCGAGTGACAGACGGACGAAAATAAGTTTTAAACTCTGTGTCTCGATTATTGTTCTCTCGATCTATCAAAGTAGGAAACCAGAAATCAAAATTTTAATGCGATGCAATCAATCACTGTGAACGCAGAATTGAATACAAAGAGAACATAATCAGTTCACGGCCATTAAAAATGGAAAACGGATCAACAACAGTCGCACAAAAACGGTCAAAGACGACTAGCAGTTTAAAAGCTTTTCCTGATACACTGTCTTCCTGAGGAAGTGAAATGAAATTTCACTGAAACCCGGCATTGCAGATACGTTTTCTAGATGGACGTTGGGGGTGAAATGGAGGGCGGAGATTGAATGCGTTCGGGGAGGAAGTTGGAATGGCCAAGTTCCTAACTGAATTTTCCGTTTCCGACATCTGCGCCAATGCTGATGAATATGTCGATTATCGAATTCCCAGGCACGTCACGTATGAGGTCGTGAGCAGGCGAACTGACCCGACCGGACATTGGGCAGCCGGTCGAACTGTCCGAGCAGACGTGTTCCTTCGCGGAGACAAGCAATCAATTATATAAACAATGAACTTGGCGTCGAAACTAAGCGAGCTTGGTGATGGATGCAGAGTGGAAGTTTAACAAAATCAAGTATGATTTTACGCTGATTGCTCGCATGTCTAGATCAGATCATTGGAGGAAGAATTAATTGCCAGAATTCAGGTCGATGCTCAAAAGTGGCGAAGCAATCAGAGAGAAAGCTGCGTTTTGGTGCAACATGACCATCCAGAGCAGTGCCCCCCCCGTACCCAACAAAACAGTCCGTATGTACCCATGAAACCAAAGGACATACGTTTCGAAGTCAATCTTAGAAAGCAAAGCCATGGGTCTTACCCTAACCCAAACCCCAACACTCACATAAACCCAAACCATAATACCCTTTATCTTAACCATAGCGAAAACCCTAACCAAATCTTAGCCCCATCCCTAACTAAAATCATAGCCCTAATCCTTTTCCCCCTAATCCTAAACCCTGACATTAAAGCTGATAGAAGTGGGTTAATACGCGTTTGGTAGACATTTTCCAGCTTTCAAGTGATACCCAGCTATAGCAACACGTCTCATGTAAGTCTACTGCCAATAGTATCGGCATTATTCGCTCGTAAACTGTCACTTCCAATGATCAGGCGTGTTTAATGCATGCGGCGTCCCTTGTGTTGGTGTGTGCGCGCGTGCATGTGCCGCTTGACAGAACCAGGCAGTCCACCCTTGTTATCTGGCACACGGAGTACGCATCACGGAGCTCAGTGATGCCCAATTGACCGTCTAGAGAGCGATATGACGTCATAAAACTCTTGGCAAAGTGCATCTGGTGTCAAATTGCTGGTAAAGTGTATATCTGGTTCGTAGATTCGCATCAGAGCCCAGCGCGAAGCTGTTTTGGCCTATAGATTATGACTATTGATTATATGTATTATTAATTTATTCGGACGATAATCGACAAATCAGATGAGTGTCTCATACGGTATTTGGATACTATATCCAACTGCATTTTAAAGTTTTACTATTTCTGAAAAAAACTCCAGATAGTAAAGCAAAGATGTTAAGTGCCATAAACTCGCTTGTCGCATTTGATCAAGTACTGCAGAGAACCGAATCATTTAGTAGAAAATTATAATTCGATACCAGAAAGGTGGTAGACATTAACGTTGATATTGAAAGAATAAAGCGATTTTCTTGCTGAACGCTTTACAGAAGTCAAACGCTTTCTCAGTTAGACGTAAAATTTTCTCAGGTTGTCCAATTACTGAAGAGTAGTACCGGTAGTGCTGCTGTTTTCCTTACAATCTTCGTCTACTAATTGATTTCATTCTTCGTATCGAGAGAATTTATCAGAACTTCAAACATCTTCCTCTCCGACAACATCTCAACCTCGACTGTGCACAGAGGCGGAGCTAGGAGGCAGGGGTATGTCCCCGGGCACCGAGGTGGGGAGGGGTCGCCAAATTCGGGTTCAATGTAAAAGAGAAGCAAACACAAAATATTAATATATTTGCATAGACCGTTCGAGCTCATATAACTAACTTAACTAAGCGAAATAAGTGACGATTTTTCTCGTGCCTGTCAGGATTTTCGGAAGTTGGGGGTGGGGTGGGAAAGCGCCATCAATATGTTTTGACCACAAGCGCCATCAGTATGTTTTGACCCCAGGGGCCGGACACCCTAGTTCCACCTCTGACTGTGCAAATCTAAAGCTTTTATTGTCCTTCTATTCTCCACTCTATTCAACATTTATCCCTGTCGCTCCCCCTCCCCGTCAAAAACCAAAGTCCCCGAAGATACATTTGGTCCAACGACGTTCTACATCCCGTTCTCACTGCGTAGCGCCTATACACGGCAGAATGTCCACTTCTCGAAGATTCGTAAATCCAAGTTTGACGACGATAGTGCCGACTCATCTTAGAATGGTCGCAGAAAATGGTCGACGCGGCGCGGCAATCTCTGTGCGACGCTGTCATCATGACCGACCATTTGGAACGCGTCAAACCTTCGTCGATCCAATGAAAGTTTAATGCCACATTTCGGAGACCTATGTGCAACATTCCATGTCTTGCCATCGGCACTTGTCGCGTTCTCTTTTTGCCGGGTTCGAATTAAAATAGAATGTGTTTGGCGTGTCCTACAACCGTTACGTTGATTTATACAGTTTGTGTTTATAATTATGAAGACATCATTTTCATTCAGAACTGGCGTGAGTGCATAGTCTCGATTTCCATTTTCAATATTTCGAATGAAATTTATCTCTGGTGGAGGGTTTTTGTGAGTGGAATCTGAAGCAATGTCTTCTCCAAATGCGCTTATAGTTAAATACAATTTTCACGGCGTAAAGGTAACATTGTTGCGTACCAGGAACAATGAATTACGTATTATACTTTAAAAACGTCCCTTTTTAGAACATAAAACATAAAACTGTAGAATGTAGATCTATTAATTGATTTATATACTATGACAGATATACAGTACTCAATCAATTGATAGATGTCCTAGCAGTACTTATGCGATATGCCACCCTAATCAATTCACCATCATCATCATCATCATCATCATCATCATCATCATCATCATCATCATCATCATCATCATCATCATCATCATCATCATCATCATCATCATCGTCATCATCATCATCATCATCATCATTATTATTATTATTATTATTATTATTATTATTATTATTATTATTATTATTATTATTATTGCTCCTACTACTGGTACTACTACTACTATTACTAACAGTTGCTTTCAGTTTCAGATGCAAAGCTATTTCTCAACTTAAAATACGTTAAAACAGAGCTAGAGAAAACGTCTTCTTCAGACTGAAACAGTACCAGACGAGGAAGAAAAGCTCCTTCGCCCTCCCCTGGACCCCCGATGAACAGACAAAATAGACAGCTGTGTTCGCTTCCTTATTTCATTATTTCGGAAAAGGCCGACGGAAGAATTTCACACATTAGCGTCCTAACGGACAGCTGAGGCAGATGCAAGGTCAAGGCGCCGTCATCATTCGTCCGGCTCTTACTTCACTGACACTGTCAGCGCATCTGGCGCCGGTTCTGGCTTTTTGCCGGGCAGTGGCGGCTCCAGGATTTGACAAGGAAGGGGCCGTTGAGGTGGCAACTTCTAAGCATGGGAGCCAACCATTTGTCGATAGGTATGTAGTAGTAAGTATAGGGTCCCAACAGGGGGCCACTGAAGGGGCCAGGCATTCAATAGGGGGCACGGGCCCCTCCCAGGATCCCCCATGTGGAGCCGCCACTGCTACCAGGAACAACTGCTGGCTTTGTTACAAGCCATCACCCTCGCACCACGAGGCAATTTCAAAAGTACTTGGACAAAATCGTGATAATGTTCTGATTTTTAAAACTGACGTCGAAAAATTGACTCACCCACACACCCCACCCCAAAAAGACGGGGAAACTGGTAGTCTGACTAGGAAGTACTGAATCACGTGACCTAGCTGGCCCTTTTCATTTCGGTGCCTGTAATTGAGGTATTCTTATTACTTTTATGCTTTTAGATTTCTAACACAGTATCACTGCGTGACCAAAAACCAATATCCTAATACCCAGTTATTAGTCATTTTGGGGTTGTTCGCCTGATATTAACATTTTATCTGTGAACTGTGCTTTTTTCACTTGGTCAACTGCTTTCTTGCGAAATTCAACGCACTTCGGGTCCATTAAAATGTCTCAGGAAGGAAAACGGGAAACAAAGGCGCTACGTAAATTACCCTGTTATCTTTCCTTCGGGTATTAAATGCAAATTCCGTTAGCGGTTGCTGCTGTAAAATGCAACGACGGTCCGGAATAAGCTTATTCCGGGTGGTAACAATTCACGAGATTTTACTTACTTACTTGACAAGAGTCTCGTTGACTTCCAAACAAATCAAGAAATAAAACGCCCCAACATTGACCGGGAATTTTGAAAATAGGGGAACTTTTAAAACACGTGATTTTTTAAATCTGAAGATTTTGAAAATCCGAGTACTTTTAAAATCGCGTGATTTTGAAGGGTCCTGCTAGAATCCCCGTTGGCGTACTCTGATCTGGCGTGTCCAGTCTTATTATCCGAGTTGCGTTGCTGTTCAAATCGTACGTGGGAACGTCGCCCATTGTTGACCGCTGAACTAAAAATATAATTATAATGATGCTCAGTGGCGTAGCCAGGATTCCAGAAAAGGAGGGCACTTTTTCGGCCCAAAAATCTTGACGAGCAAAAAAAGTTGTCTCAAACGCTTTAAAGTCTGCAGTCTGGTGCGTTTTCCTCAATTTAATACTAGGCCTACCACCCACCTCCAATCCACCTAGAAAGCTACTCATCGGTTTTGGACGAATCTCACAACCCGGTCCCCATCTGAATAGGGTATTTTGGGGGACGGACTCCCCGTGCCCCCGTGGCTACGCCAATGATGCTGCTGCTTCTGTTTAGTCTGTAGTGTTGAAAATAATTATTATAAATATTGCTGTGAACATCTATAGCACCAGTTCTAAAGTTCAAAGGTTTAACCTCCAAATTCATACCAGTAAAAATCAGTTAAATTTACAGAATTAGGAACCTCTAATCCAGCGGTGGTCAACCTGTTGCTACAAGCGGCCCATTATAAATTCTGATTATCATACCGAGAGAAACATTTTTGGTGCCCCTATTGCACATCATTGTTTTCGACAATGGTACAGTACTGCAGTCACGTACCGGTAGTAACTGGTAACAGTTGCTATTAGAATAGTTTGCCAAATTAAGCACAGAAACTAAAAGTCTTACTCATGGCCCAATATTGTAGGCATAAATAGAACCAATAAAATTTATTTGGAAAGATGCCTGAGGACCGCCAATCAGCAGCCGGCGGGTCGCATGCGGCCCGCGGGCCGCCGGTTGGCCACCCCTGCTCTAAGCATAACAGAGGCAGCTTGCTTGCAGTAATCAAACATCGGAGCTGTCTATGCGTATTATTGACAAACAGATCGAATACTGAAGGTTGCTCCTAGATACTGTAAACTGCCGTCTGCAGAATGTTTCTCCCAATTGTCGTTTTTGTTTCTCAGTCTTTCCAATTTCCTTCGACGGCTCTTCGCACGACATTTCACATTCAACTATTCGCTTGGGGAGAATAATTCGGGGTTAAGCCGTAGGCTATTCAGGAAATTATACCGGAGGTCAGACCCGATAAGAAGTCGCTTTCACGGCACTAGTTCTACATACAAAAATCATTTGCTTTTAGGTCTAAATCACAGGGATGGGGCGACAGACAGTATACGGGAAATATTCAAATGAAAACCATTTCACGCAGTCGTGCACACGGGAGGGAAAATCGCTCTTAGAACTGCTTCTAAGAGAGACGGTTCGAAAAAAACGGACTACGCAAAACAGCGAAAAGGAGGACAGTAACAAAATGTACTGTAGCTATGCAAAGTAAAGTAGGGCCTATGCATAATATTGGCGTAGCCCCGTGGGGCTAAGGCCCCCTTTTCGGATCGGATCCGGTCGTGAGATTCGTTCAAGACCGGCGAGTAGTTGAGGGTGGGGTGGTAGAGGTAGTATTATTATTATTTTATTTAAACCGTATGAGATGACGATCTTTTTGCTTGGCTCGTCAAGACTTTTGGGCCCAAAAAATGTAAAAGTGCCCCCTTGTTCTGGAATCCTTGCTACGCCACTGATGCGTACGCAAGATACGTGACTTGTCAACATTCATTTCCATTTGTCAGCGTCCTTTTTTGCTGGCCCTTAAAAAGGAAATCAGTAGGGTCTGTGAAGTGCTTAGACCCTGATGAATAGGCCTATAGTTCATTATACTGGGCAGTGGGCACTATATGCCTAAATATTTCTAAATTGTTGTCACAGGTTTCGTCTGACTGGAATACTCATAGGAGGGCACATCCAGACCAGCGCTGCTATCTTTCTAGCCTCCCTCCATTGCCAGAGAACTCTTGCTCGATAAAATGAGCGCTGACGTTCGATAACTTCCTACGCTGTGCAGTGTGCATATTGCTTGAAGTTGCTAATGAGAAGAGTGCACTGCCAAGAACTCCTAAGGCAAAATTATCAAAGCGTGTCAAAATACACCAAAACAGGCAAAACTCTAATAAAGTCAATAATTACAACATCAGTCATTGGTGCAAAACGCTGGGTTTTGTCAAGATGTTGATTACGACTGGCGCATTAGTGAACTTATACTGTATGCAGTGCATAAGTGTGTGTGTGTGTGTGTCTGTTTGTGTGCATGTATGAATGTATGCATGATTGTTTGTACTTGTACAAGTATGAAAATTGGCTAAATTATTTGATGCTTTGGTCTAGTCTTGAGTCGTTTTTACCGGCGGTTATTCTATGAGCCTAGAAGGCGTCATCTATTTCAATGACGCCTCTGACGTCACCCGTGACGTCGACCGAATCATCGAAGAACTTGGCCGCCAAGACGTCAACGACGAATGCTCCGGCGAAGACGACGCTGGACGGACGGTTGATAAAAACTAATGGTCATCGTCCCTCTCCTCCGCCTCTTTAATATGGTTCCATAATCTGTCTGTCTGTTTGTCTGTCTGTCTGTCTGTCTGTCTGTCTGTCTGTCTGTCTGTCTCTCTCTCTCTCTCTCTCTCTCTCTGTCTCTCTCTCTGTCTCTCCATTATCCATTCTTCACTTCCTCTTGTCATCGGTGAATTTCTCTAATCAGAGCTGCCTTAAGGTGTTTCTTCGTGCGTGATCGATGCCTTAGCGGCTGGTCTTCTCCCCGTCTGTGTGTCTGCCTGCCTGCCTGCCTGCCTGCCTGCCTGCCTGCCTGCCTGCTGGTATCTTCGTCGCAGTCTCTTTGTCGGTGTTTTTGTCTGCCCTGCAGGTTCAATGTAATTAAATTCTCTAGTTCCGCTCATTAATTAATTATCTGTGAATTTAATTAATTTGGTTCGACTTATCTACCGAATGGTCAAACAGTATAGCGCCGTAAGACAACAGGATACGGTGGCACACGAAGGCACGCATCTGAGTGTAGTTCTATGGATGCCAAAGAGACTAAATAATTTGCCTTAGTGTCATATTATTTGACTAAATTCTTCTCCTACGCTTATGCTATAAGAGTAGTTTCTGGCAATTATAGAATAGACGCCTCATAGAAAAAAGTTTTAGATTTAAGGGTCTCACTAATTCTGTTCCGGTAAGGTTGTAGGCCGCAAACATCACTTCTCTGGCATGCTTGTTTACCGAGCAACGATAAGCACTAATAATAATAATAATAATAATAATAATAATAATAATAATAATAATAATAATAATAATAATAATAATAATGTGATTTTAAGTGGTTTAGGAGGCTAAGTAAGCCTGTGTGAAAACCACTGTGCGTAATAAATCTAATATCGTAGATTTTGCTAATGAGGGAAATCATAATTGCATTTAGGTGGAAGGTTAAAAGCTGTATCCGTTCAATGATAGACATATGCTTCTATTAGGCTGCTAGGCTAGAATCTCCCCCGCTTTTGGGGGTACCATATGGGTTAGGTCTTCCCCCCCCCACTTTTTCATTCAAGTTTACGCCAATGCCGTCAATCATCGCCAGCTCCATTTAATGCACGCCTGGCAGTTTAACAAATGCATCCGAAATCTTATTTTTGAATGCATCTTCTTCTGCCTCCAAATACTGACGGCTTCTGTCTCCTAAAGTCCAAGCGAAGCTCAACGTGATTTGGACCCCGTGGCCGCGCGCCATCTGTGGGTCTTAAAAGAACAATTTTCAAGAGAAATTATTCTCGTTTCTTTGCAAAATTTAATCTTGACCTGTCAACATTCCACGTTCTGCGTCCGTTCGGAGATGGCGTCTTTGGCGATTCAGTGGGCAGCACCTGCATACGCGCATTCGCATTGAGAACGCGTTTACGGAACTATATTGCATCTACGCGCATGAATACGCTGAATCTGGCGTTTGACTGGACGCATTTCCCAAGTGACATGGTCGCGGATTGACCGCGTTCGCAGCCCCCTGTCTCTGTCTCTCTGTCTCTGTCTCTCTGTCTCTCTGTCTCTCTGTCTCTCTGTCTCTCTGTCTCTCTGTCTCTCTGTCTCTCTCTGTCTCTGTCTCTGTCTCTGTCTCTGTCTGTCTCTGTCTCTCTCTGTCTCTGTCTCTGTCTCTGTCTCTCTCTCTCTCTCTCTCTGTCTCTGTCTCTGTCTCTGTCCCTCTGGTCTGTCTCTGTCAATCGTAAGGACCAACTTAGCAGAGTCTCTGAATCCAGCAGCTGACTCTGTCTCTGTCTCTGTTCCTGTCCATCGAGAAGTTAACGGATTTCGGATTCTCTCTCTTCTCTGTGGGTCTCTCTTTTAATTTTAATCTCTTTCTCTCTCTCTCTCTCTCTCTCTCTTGGCTGATCCCATCATCATGGTGTCCCTCCCAGGTTTGTCTCGGTCTTCAGCTATTTCTGAGACTCCTCATCAACGTTCCCTCTAGTCAATCGTATTTATAGGACCAACTTAGCAGAGGAGAGTTTCATGAATGGCGCCAATTTTCCAGCAGCTGACGAAAATGGCGATTGGAGAACGGTAACGTGAATCGGGATTTTGAAACGTTCCTGTCCATCGAGAAGTTAACGGATTTCGGATTCTGCGTAATTTCTTAATTTGACTGTGGGTCAGCGGTATTTAAATAAGACTATTTATAACGACTTTAAGAATTTTAATCATTTTAATTCTTATTGCATTTTTGACATTTTGTTGGACATCAGTCTTCATTCAGTCTTCACGACTAGGTTGGGCGTTTGGCTGTTCCTTCATCATCATCATGGTGTGCCATCTTCGATTCGAAGGTTGGCAGTCACGATTTGTCTCCATTTGTCTCGGTCTTCAGCTATTTCTGAGACTCCTCAATCCTCATGACTTTTCTTGGAGGTTAATAATTGGCCCCCAGAACCATTGCAATCGCAATAACTAGTCTCTTCTTCCTAGTTTGGGCCTCTAGACGCCGTTTATCCGATTGGATCTGATGTCCGCCGTCCGGAGTTGTCCAACAGCTTGCTGCCACTGTCGGACTGAGTACCGTTGCCTGCAATTAGCCGTCCATTTTCGGGGTTCCTGTCAGACCTGTCCACCTCGCGTAACGCCCTAGGTGATACTTCGACATAAGTCTTCATCACTGATGGCATAGCTCTGACAGGCGATCCCCTACTTCTGTCCGTTACCACCTCCTTCACCCCTTTGTGGCTGCACAGGTCGGTTTTTAGAAGGAGGCTGTTCCTTACCTAACTGAAATGTGTTTTAAATAATTATTTGTAAAAATGTTGTATCATTATATACGAAAGCTCAATTCATGCAAATCAAAGAAATAGCATTAAACAGGATAAAGACCAAACTGTCCTGTAGAACCAAGACTAGAATATATCAGTAGAAAAATTTATGAACCGAAACAACCTATGCTAGGATAGTAAAGCTCGAAAAAAGTGCAGAATGCATGAGTGCGTTTATTGCATTTCGGATCAGAAGCCAGTTCCGAAGTTTTCTGCTTTGATTTTCGTTTCTGTAGCCATCAGATCCATACCGAGGATCCCACCCCATCTCCCCCACCCCAACTCCACCCCAATCAGCATCCAAATTCGCGTCAAGAAAATTTTAAATTTCATCCACACAAGTATGAAAACCTATAATATGACTTAGCAGACCTATGGACATCCTAATCCTAACGATGTCGATAGATGCCCAATAGATTCACAGAGACTGTCTAGCACTTAGCACTGCGAGGCACAGCGACGAGGATCGTCGAGAGAAAATACGGGCCGGGGGACAAATATTGATTCCGGGCCTCTTGTTTAAAAATGTCGACAAGAAAAAAAACTACACTTACATCTTTTATATTGAAATAATGTTTTTTTGGTCAGCAGCGCGGGCCCTTTCTTTATCGCCGGGCCCGGGTAAAAATGTACTCCATGCCCCCCACTCGTCGACCCTGACAGTGACGTTCTGTACGACCGCAAAGAGCCGCTACAGGCTTCCGTAGCAGCTTTTAAGACATTCTTAACGCACACTCTGCTGCGACCATTAGCGACACTCATTCGCCTCCAGCCTCTGTCCCAGACTGTAAACAACCTACTATACCATACCCCCACCCCACTTCTCATCGGTCTCGCTCGAGTTGATCGCACGATTTACGCCGCACTTATTTGAAGATGCACTTATTTAAATTAAATGCATGGTCTTCTTCGTTAGACCTTCTTTTTAGGTGCCGTATATTTCAACGTTAGCGACCATGGATTTCCACTCTGTTCGATCTTGACATCCTCTTATTATTTATTCGATGTTATTCTTTACTCCCTCAATTCATTGTCGTAGGTAGTCTACGTAGGCGTTTCTCTGCCTTCCCCTAACCCGTTTCCCTTCACTTTTCCGGTTATTGCCAAATGCTCCAGTCCTTCCTTTTTCATTATGCGTCCGAAGAAGGAAAGCTGCCTTTTTTGATGGTTACCAATATTCCAATTTCATTCAAGATCTCTTCATTGGTTTTCTTTTCCGTTCATGCAATCTTCAGCATCCTTCGCAGAAATCACATTTCTGTGGCTTCAAGCTTCTTCTGCATGGCTTTGGAAATACTGTTTAGTCCATGTCTCTGCTCCATACTAGAGGACTGGCCAAACGTAGCTTCTGAGCACACTTAATCGTGTCTCGTATAAGAGATGTGCCTATTTGTAATCTGCAGCCCATTGATCCGCGGAGTACAGGATCCTGATCCAGACATTCAGTAGGCCTAACGGTTCCGGTGTAATTATGAGTGCGTTAGTTATGCCGGTCGCATCGGGAACAAGATTCCTGTTAATTATTACTTTGCACGACGAGACCGAGTACACCTGACTATTCCCCTACCCCAACAGTGGGTCACTACCCGCGGCAAAGGGGGGAGGCATTCATCCGTCCATCCAGCCCGCCCGATGGATCCGCCTCACTGCAGCACCAGCGGCGGCTGTCGCATCCGTGGATTTGGTGGTGCCGTGCGTGTATCAAACGGTGCCGTGACAACGAAATCTGTCTCCACAGGCCTTATACGATGCCTGGATACGCAGCAGCAGCAGCAGCAACAGCAACAGCAGCAGCAGCAGCAGTCGTTTGCGTCGCTTGGTGTCTGGACGCTGGCGGGATTTATACGGAACAGCAGAACGGCCCTTTTGATTCCACTCGCTGCGTCGTCTCCTAATCATTCTTACGTGGTCTTTCGCTGCAGACTGAAACGGAAGAAAATTCTTCGGTAAAATATATCGGCTTCACGCTGGCGGGATTTATACGGGCCCCGAACAAATTTAAAAATTGCTGACTTTTTTTGCTTGATTGGTTTAATCCAAATTAACGCTGCGATGTCGTCTCCGAAAACTAATCATTCTTTCGCACTCAGTGGTCATTTCGCTTTTCTTCAGGGGCGAATAATTTTGGAAGAAAATTCTATTATGGACAAACTTTGAGCAATTAAAAATATATTTTGGACCAATTTTGTCAAATTTGAAAATTTTTGATTTCCGATTTTTTGCAAGGCACGCCGTTCTGTTGTTCATTTTGATGCTTTTGATGTCTGCCTCGTGCCGGGCCCCTTTCGCAGTTGGTTTTATTGTTAAACTCTATTCAATATTTCAGATCGATAATTTGCCCCCCTGCCCCCGCTCTCGGAGGCCACGGCTAACGTTAACACGCCGTCTATTGCATTTTTGCAGCAATCAGTTGATAATTAACACACCTAACGTTAACTTATTGCATTTTAGCTCGGTTTTACTGCCCAGACCCAGCAACTAAGTTTGTCTCCTGTGACAAAGTGTCGCCGTTGTGTCAGGATCAATTATCTTTCCTGCGTTACAGCCAGTTTTTAGCGTCATCGGTGAGTTGTTTGTTATACAGTTACTGCAGATTTCCAAGCAATGTCGTTGAACGAAGTTAAGTGAAGCTTCGCTTTCCATTTCCGGCGTTAGTTGTTCTGATGAGATATGGTGCCTTGTTATCCGTTGACGTCTCCGTTTACCTCATGACAGTTACTACGTCGTCGTTGTGTGTTGAGAGAATGCTAGTCGAAACCGCAAGGGGCTACTTGGCGGCGGCGCTGTTCGCTTGGGCCTGTTTCGCGGGGTCCGCGGAGGTGTCGGGGTCGAGGGAGGGTCTTCATTACGCCATCAGGGAAGAGGTCGAGAACGGTGTCACCGTTGCCGACATCGTCGCCGACGCCGGGCTGCACGAGTACGGCGTCGAGGTACTGAAGGTACTGCGCTTCAAGTTCCTCAACCAACCGACCTGTCGGGTCACGATCGACGAGAGGACGGGTCACATCCGAACCAGCGGCCGCATCGACCGCGAGGCCCTCTGCGACGCCGACGCCGCCGCCTGCCAAGTCCGTCTCGACATCGTCGTTCAGCCGATGGAATACTTCCGGATCGTTAGGGTATCGCTGGACATCCTGGACGTCAACGACAACGCCCCGCTGTTCTCTCCGCCTTCCGTCGTCCGCGAGATGCTCGAGTCGTCGCCCCTCGGGTCGGCCGTGCTGCTGTTCCCGGCCGTCGACTTCGACACCAGTGCCTTCGCGGTCCGGCGCTACGACCTGCGGTCTTCCCACGGCGGACCGACCGGTAGGTTCGAGCTCAGGGAAACGCGGAAGCACGACGGGTCGACGGACCTACGGCTCGTCCTGGTCGAGCCGCTGGACCGCGAACTGTACGCCCAGCACCGGTTGACCGTGACGGCCGTCGACGGAGGCGACCCGCCGCGTCACGGGTCCCTGAACGTCGTCGTCGTCGTCACGGACGTCAACGACAACGCGCCCGTCTTCGATCGCGACGCCTATGACGTCAGCGTCCCGGAGAACTGCCCGCTGCACAGCACCGTTCTTCGGATCCACGCCACGGACCGGGACGCTGGCAGGAACGCCGAGCTGACGTACTTCCTCGGCCCATCGTCGACGCTGAACTTCGGCGGGACGTTCCTGGTGGACAACGCCACCGGCGACATCATAGTCATCGGAACCGTCGATTACGAGGCCACTCCCGTCTACCAGCTGATGGTCAGCGTCAAGGACAACGGCCCTGACTCCGTATCCGCCGACACGATGGTGACGATCAGGGTCGTCGACGCCAACGACAACTCGCCCCGGATCACCGTCAACACCCTCGCGGCGTCCGACGCCCGCAGCGCCGCCGTTCCAGAGAACGCCCTGCTCGGAACGTTCGTCGCTCACGTGATCGTCAAGGATCCGGACGGTGACGTCAGCGGTCACGTGACGTGCGATCTGAGCGGCGACGAAGCGTTCGCGTTGAAGCAGATGTTCAACGACGCCCATTCGGAATTCCAGATCGTTACGGCGGATCGGACGTTGGACAGGGAGCTGAGGTCAAGGTCAGCTGAGGTTCCTCTCCGCTCTAGAGTAGACTGGGACAGGTTTCTAGCTATGGACGGCTTGTTTGTTCTGTAGCAATTACAACCTTGTGAAAGTAATCGTAGGTTGTGGGAAAATGTCTAACCACCGTCCGCCGATGAATGGCTTAGGTATCTTTCTTAAGTTCTCCTGGTTCCCATTGGAGCCATCCTTCCCTGTCAGCAGCTTTGGTCTTTAATCCTTTGTATCCGTCTTTAGTCAGCATCCACTGCAGTAGCGATGTACGCGGTCTTCCTCTGGTTATCCTTCCTCCCATATGTCCCTCCAGTATTGTTCTGAATAATGAGTCTCCTCTTAGAATGTGACCAATCCAGTTCTTTTGCCTCTGTTTTAGTGGGGCGTGGAATGTCCGTACTATGCTGTGGCGAGGGAAATTGGCAAATGTAATCTTTGGACTGTTGGTCACGAAACCGGGCATCAGCTGTGAGGCCATAACCCTAACCATAGTCCTAAAACCATTTGTATGTGTGGCTTTTTATATCGCTCTAGCGCTCCGATGCCCAGATGTTTACAAAGATGGCGCTATACATATACATACATACATACATACATACATCATCTATATTATATATATATATATATATATTGAAATAATGTTAGTCGCTTCCAGTCAGTCATCTCTTTGCTCATATATACTTACTGGGGTTTTTGAGATGAGAAAAACAGGAGAATGACGAGAAGATTAACAGTGGAAGGATATCAATGGATCCTAATGCTGGAGTCGATTATAATTAGCTATCTATGATTCAAATATTTATTACGTCGTCCAATCTGTTGGAGCTACGATGTTTTTAAAAGAAGGCTGTTCTGTCGTAGAAACCAGTAGATTGGCAAAACTGTGGACAAGGGTTCTGGCTTTCAGTTCTGCGTCTCTTTGCGTCAAGGCTTTCATTAATTGATCGTCTGACGGGCGAGAATCTGACGGAGGGTGGGAGGGTCAGTCGTACCGTACTAGTGGCGTGTGGAAGACTCGACGAACGTAATGACATTCCTTGACCTCACCGGTATTGTCAGTTTATTCCCCCGACCGCTCACTGCATGGGTAGAGGTGACTCTCTACCTAGTGACCGGAAACGTCAGGTACCAAACCGATGAATGATGGTTTGTCGGCCTAGTTACCTGGGGACGGGGTTTTATTGCTAAAAATACAGATTCGATGGTTAATTTATCTATCGGTCTATGGCTACAAGCGATGCCTGCAGTGCTAACTCACCGAGCGTTATACGACCCCACTTGCCCGGACTACATCGCCTCCCTCCTACAGCGGACCACGACGCTGGAACGACGTCGGCTGCTCAGATCTGGCAGTCGTGTTAAACTGCTAGTGCCTCCCCCGTATAAAACGGCTAAGTTCGGGGGACAGGTCGGTTACACGGGGCAATCCAGGACTGTGGAACTCACTACCGGACTTTGTCACGAACTCTGACTCTCTTGGAATTTTTCTACGTAGGCCTAATCTTAATACTTACTTATTCACCATCGGATATTCGTAGTTTTGTAAAGCGCTCTTGTCTTTGGCCACTTTTGCCATGCTTATTGCGCTATAGAAATCGTCTAGCTAATAATAATAATAATTAGCGTTTGGAAAGCCTATAATACTATCATCTGTATTTTTCTAATATCGCATTTATCTTATTTGTATTACGACGTTTTTGATTACGCTTCGAGACACAAGTCGTTGGTTGGCAAAATAAATGTTTGGCCTTGTACTATCGAGGCCATATCGCAGAAAAAATGAATTCGGAATTGAGGCGTGGGGCACATTGCTTTTCATCTCTATTGAGTTCCTGCGACGGTGATAGGTAACAGGCGATACAGGTGATGTTTAAAGGTGAAAATGATATGTGCGAGAGAAGGACTTCTTAAAGGTAACATCATACGCTGGATGGCTGTTCGGCATAAAAGCATTGCCAATTGCAAGGCAGAACTTCTTACATGTATTTCGAAGATTTCGAATCATTCGCGGTAATGTATTTTGCAAATCTAACAGACACACACACATGCACATACATGCTTTATAGTATATATATATAATTATATATATATATATATATATATATATATATATATATATATATATATATTGCTTGAATCTATTACTCAGATTTTAACTTGAATATAGGGGCCTATCATTCTCAGAAAATTGAAAGGATGAAAAATGACTTACTGGAAATATTTTCAACACAGATGCTAAGGATTTCCCGTGTTGAATTTCATATTTAGCGGTCCGGTTGAGACTGCACTTAATAAAGAAATGCATCTCTTCGAAGCATTGTAGTCGACAGATAGACAGACACTGGGAATCAAGTCAGCTTCTCAAATTCCATGCTTGCATGCTTAAAGAATAGGTTGTGCTCTAACAAGGAAACCTACGTCATTATCCAAACTACTGACCAGTAGCCTGGATCTGCGATCATTAGGATATCAAAAATGCGAACGGGCGACAATGCAGAATTGATATAGGAACCGTCATCTTCGGAAAGGCTCGGAATAGCACTTAGGATGAAATTACCTCATAGTTGCTTCATAGACCAACAGAGGAGCAGATAATGATGACGACAACGACGAAGATGATTACATTTCTTGAAGGATATCGAAATGAAAGTATGTACGGCGTTGTGTGTCTGTATATGCGTGCATATATATGGTCTCATTTCCAGAACGTTCGAAACGAACGCATCGCGAACGGGATAAATCAGCGACGAAGAGAAGCAACAAAATTGCCGAGTGATCGCCAAATGCCAGCTTCTCCGTAATGACTGACCAGGGCTGCGTTTCCTGCGATCAACCGAACCACGGCCCTTTACTTCCATCTTGCTTCCGTCGCTCGTTCTTTCTGCTTCCAGGCTGGATCGCACCCACCCAGCCTGCATCCCTCCCTCCACCCATTTACTTCGTCTCTTCTGTCGGAACGCCATTCCTCTCCCCTCAACCCCCGTTCGTTTGAAAATCGATTCGAGGAGAAATAAGCACCGGGAGGAGGAAGAGGAAGAGAGGAGAAGAAAGAGAAGAAGAAGAAGGAGGAGGAGGGGCGGAGACGCTGTGGAAGCAATATTTTTCTATGGCATCGCTTCATCATCTTTCTCTTTAACTCGCAGTAATCGACGTCGGCGCTTTCAATGAGCTTCCTCTCTTTCCTCTTTCTTCAGCGGATATTTGCACCGCAACGTCTCCAGGCTAGATCTATCTCTGTCTCTGTCTCTGTCTGTCTCTCTGTCTGTCTGTCTCTCTGTCTCTCTCTCTCTGTCTCTCTGTCTCTGTCTCTCTGTCTCTGTCTCTCTGTCTCTCTGTCTCTCTGTCTCTCTCTCTCTCTCTCTCTCTCTCTCTCTCTCTCTCTCTATATATATATATATATATATATATACTTATATTTTAACTTATATATATATATCATCATCATCTCTATCTCTGAATAACCCACATAAATAAAACCAAATTGTTGGCCTATCTACTGTATCTGTAGTTAGCATGCAGTACAAATGCGACCCAGGGTTTTATCCAGACCTCAGACCTTGGGGGGAGCAAGTTGACCTGGCTGGAGTGGAAGTGACAGTTCAATGCAAACATTTGTGTCAGTGCTAAGATTTTGGGGGATTTTGTGGTTTAGGAGGGACTCTCTCCCTACCAGGCCTGTATAAAACACTGAGTCGAGATCCCCTCACAACTTGACGAATGGCAATAACGCGTTCTTATTTTTCAAAATAAATGAAGTGCGCGCAACAAAAAGCAGTTCGAAGCACTCGAGTGAAAGACATTTCCTTAGAAGCGGCGACAACTTCTGTTATTCAAGCAAATGAAACCAAACGCGACTTTTAGATTAGCCTATAATTCTTCGATTTCGCGATGCTTTTATTTTTGAAATAAGACATATTTGTTAAGTTAACTGCTGTTGATTACAGTGGCGGTTCCAGCAAGCTGATGACTGGGATGCATCCCCACCGGGAGTTTATTTTTTTGCTTGTCAACATATTTTTCGTAAGCATTTTTAAAATTTAAAAAGTTTTACATTCGATGAACTGAATACCGCGGATGCGCGATGACCTTTTTTGCTTGTCAGCCCAATTTAGAAAAATCTACTAAAAATACTTCGGTTTACGTTTTTTTTGCTTGTCAGCCATTTCCGGCAAGGGTTTATTAACATTTAGTGGGCAAAAGACTAAGAAGAATTTACCTTTTTTCTCTCGTTTCTTTTTAAAAACTTTTAATACCCCACCAACTTCCTATAAATTTTTTCCATCCCCCAACAAGAATTCCTGGAACCGCCACTGGTTGATTATTTTGCAATAACTCATAATCGCTTGATCGGTTGGCCTCTGGCATTTTTTCTATTATACCCTATTATCATTTCGACTGATTCGGACGAAAGCTCTGGTTCAAGACAAACTATGCTTTATTTTCTCATTTAAACTTTCATTCATAAAAGTCAGTGGAGTAGCCAAGAGGAAGTTTTGGGGGTTAGTCCACCTCTCTTGGCTGCCGGAAAACTTTTAAAATGAGTTTCTGTGCATTTATTATTTTTGGACGCGATTTTGGGGGTCAAACCTCCCCCTTGGCTTCCTGGATATAGAATGTAACGGTGTTTAAGAGGCGATGGCCATTTCTTGCTTGTCAGCACCTGGAAGGGAAAAATAGAGATGAGGAAGTAGATTACCTTTTTTGCTTGTCAAGATTTTTCCGAAGTTGGTCACGGTCAGAAACCAAAAACCAAAAAATCTGCGCCACTGATAAAAGCAGTTTTAATACGACCATCGTTTCGTCCTTGCAGTGAACCCAATGATTTTAAAATGCAACATGAACACTTAGAAATGATTTTCTAATTGATTCGCTGTTCGATAACAGGACTTACGCGCTGAATTGCGGGATCTGTGGCTATCATTTTCACTAAAGAAGCCTGCACTCTCTGCGGTTTCTGGATAATTTTGTGAAGATAAAAAGCAGGAAGTTGCAATAGTCCATAATCCAGATGAGTAAGCAACAGTGATCGGATGTCGAATATCTGAACCTCAGTGTTAGGAGAGCGTTACAGAATGACAGCAATCAGTGTTTTATCCAGACTCCAGGCCTTGGGGGGATTGAGGCTTTCGGGGGCGGATCGACTTGGTTGGGGGAAAAGACATAGTTCAATGCAAAATTTGTATAAATGCTGGGATTTGGGGTGAATTTTGAGGTTTGGGGATCTCCCCTCCTAACATGCCTGTATAAAACACCGACAGCAATGACAACGTGGCAGGTACAACAGACAATGACAGAGCCACCGACAGACAGTGGGACAGCACGCTCTTAGGTAGAATTCAGTATTGGCGTAGCCAAAGGAGAACACGGAGGGTCGGACCCCCTATTCTGGCTGGGCTGGGACCGATCGTGAGATTAACGCTAAGCCGCTGAGATTTAGTTGGGGGGAGGGGATAGGAGGCATGATCGAAGATAATAAAGATAATAAATACGCGAATACGGGAAAAACTCCTTGGCGACCTTTTCTGCTCATCGGAGACTTTTTACCCGAAAATGTCTACGCCCTCTCCATTCCAGAACCCTGGTTACGCACTGGGAGCCAGCGCAGTGAAGGAAGAAAGAGAATATTAGAAATATAGAAGTTCATGACAGTCGGACACTCGAGGTGGACGTCACTCAGACATGGGATAGCTACTGTAAGACCATAGATTAGTTAATGATGATTTAGCTAAAACCACAATAATGTAGTTGCAGCAGTTCTCTCTCTCTCTCTCTCTCTCTCACACACACACACACACACACACTGTTATAATATAACATTAATTTCGTGATGCAGCGACACGAGTTGTTCGCCACGTTTCACAAGAGTACACGTTTGCTCACACACGCACACCCCCACGCAAACAAGATGTCACGAAGCACCTCCTCGAAAGACCCAAGGTGAATGGAATCTGATGGTGTCCAAAAATTGCACGTAACTATGTGGTTTTTCATCCATTATTCGATGTGCGGCAATACATTATGTCAAATCTTATTAACGTGTTAATTAATTATTAATCGCGCGGCTGTGTCTGCTGCTTCTTCACAGTGTCCACGTCTTTCTAAATTCTTTCTTTTAGGTCATTGGCTCCGTGAGACAAACTATATCTCATTCGAAATCTCAAATCACCGATTTCAGTCATTTAGAAGCGCTATGCGAAACTATTTTAATCTCTCTCTCTCTCTCTCTTTCTTTCTTTCTCTCTCTGTCTGTCTGTCTAGTCTGTCTGCCTGTCTGTCTGTCTATCCAACTTTTACCGCCTCTTTGACAAATTTAACAGCGTTGAACCATGGCTGTTAATGTTTTATTATTAGCCCGCTAGAGGTGAAGAAGACCTTAATTGCTTTGGAATTGGATGATCGATTTGTTTTTTTGCAGTTACTATCTCGAGATCACGTGCAAAGACGGCGGCCAACCACAGAAGTCCTCGACGAGTCACGTGACGATCGACGTCACCGACGTCAACGACAACGTTCCGACGTTCGTCCAGTCTTTGTACGCGGTCGAGATGGACGAAAACAATCCCGAGGGACAAGTCATCGTCCGCGTCCAGGCGGACGACGGGGATTCGGGGGACAACGCGGACGTCGTCTACTCCATCGCAGCGGGGGATGAAGACGGCCTTTTCGACGTCCACCCGACGCTCGGCCTAGTCCGAGCCTCGCGATCGCTCGACCGGGAGACCCGCGACCGGCATCGCGTCGTCGTCCTGGCCGTCGACCGAGGGATACCGACGGCGCTGACCGGGACCGCCGTCGTCGAGGTGACGGTCGCCGACCTCAACGACGAACGGCCGGCGTTCGTCGCCGAGTCGTTCGTCCTGACCGTCCGCGAGAATCTCCCCGGCGGAACGACGGTCGGAACGGTGACCGCCATCGACGCCGACGCCCCGCCGTTCGACCGCTTCAGCTACGGGCTCCGCGGGTCGACCGTCGATGTCTCCTCCTCCGAAGACGACCGGGGCTTCTTCTCGATAGATCACCGGTCGGGCAGGATCTTCACCACCCGGAGCCTCGATCGAGAAGATGCGGACGTCCACCGGGTGATCGTCGTCGCCTCCGACGACGGCAACCGGAGTCTCAGCTCGACCGCCGTCGTGACGATCCATGTCCAGGACGTCAACGACCACGCGCCCGTCTTTCTGCGCCCGGAGGGAAGCGGCGACGACCGCCGGGGGGCTGTTGCGACCGTAGCCGTGTCCAATCGAGCCGTGCGCGGTCACTACGTGGCGCGGGTGGAGGCGACTGACCAAGACGCCGGAAGGAACGGACAGGTCGTCTACTCCATCGAACGCGGCAACGAAAAGGCTTTGTTTAGGATTAATTCCACTTCCGGTGTCCTGACCGCCGATATAGACTTTCACGGCGAACGAGACAACCAGGTCGGTTGCTTTTCGACCACAGATGCCTAACATGTATATATAGGCCCTATATTCATTCATTCATACTTTCTTTCTTTCTTTCATTCATTCACTCATTCACTCATTCACTCACTCATTCAAGCACTCACTCACTCACTTATTCATTCATTCACCATTCACCATTCATTCATTCATTCATTCATTAAAAGACACGCTAAAATGGTTACCATGGAAATGAGGATGATGAGGACAAGGAGGAGGATGCCTGGAAGTGGATAAACGGATATGGAGCTCAGCATCTGATCATGGTTATTACTGGTCCAATAAAAGATGCCTAACGAATACATATATATATATATATTTTATATATATATATATATATATATATTTATATATATATATATATATGAAGTGCTTTCAAATGGTTACCTTGGTTACCATATGGAAGTGATGGAAATGATGAATGAGGAGGAGGAGGGAAGGAGGATGGGAGGAGAAGGAGGAAAAGAAGAAGGCGTGGAAGTATATGTGAAGACTAGCAAATGTTATTTTGCGTCTATCGATTTTGATTTAGTTCCGCTTGCGTTGAGCGCGTCTGATCACTCCGCTTGGTTTTCTGGAAATGATCGAGCGACTGGCGCCTTCCTTTCTCCCTCATCCCTACGACCGCCTTCGTCCGATTGACTTCGCCGAACCCTTCGTCTGGTCGAACCCTTCGTCTGGTCGGCCCCCTCGCCTGGTCGAACCCTTTCGTTCGTTAGTTCGTTGCCTTCGATGACCATTCGCTGGTAGCAAGCAATTCTCCTTACTTACTCACTTAACTCGATCAGTTACGCCTGATTATGATATACGACTGCAGGACCGATCGATGGACGAATCAACCGAAATTCTCATATGACCTTTTTGTACTTTTTTTGTACATCTATAGCATATACTGTTTCAAGTTCCATGGTCTTTACAGCTCCATTGGTGGACAGTGTTGCCTACAGAACCCATGTTCCCATAAGACGTTCGACCAGGCACAAACTTACAGTCAAGACTCGATAGACAATTAGGCAGGTGGTGCTGACTTGTGGTGGTGGGCCAAACGAAACCGCGGGACAAGACACCCGCAACTTTCGAAAAAGCTTCTTGTGATCAAATAGCCTATCTCTATACCGAACGAGCATACCGTTAGAAAAGTAACCGAAATATGGAGAAATCGAGAAAATGTAAATGCACAGGATATTAGAGTCGTGAACAGAGTCGTGAACTGAGATGTCTAAGCATTGATTAGTCAAACGTAACCTCGAGACTATGTATCAAATGCACTTTGCTAAAGCCGTCACAGCTTCAGAACAGTCAGCATTGTAATTAGTGTTTGTTTGTATCCATCTCTGTCTGTCTGTCTGCCTGCCTGTCTGTCTGTCTGGTTGCCTGTCTGTCTGTGTGTGTCTGTGTGTTTGCCTGTGTGTGTCTGTCTGTCCGTATGTCTGTCTGTCTGTCTGCCTGTCTGTAATCCTACACTTGTTTTCAGTGCAAATTAGTAATGAGACTATATTGGTTTAACAAATTCTGACTTTCATGTTTGATAACTTTCTCTCTCTCTCTGTCTGTCTCTCTGTCTTTGACTGTCTCTGTCTCTCTCTGTCTCTGTCTTTCTCTCTCTCTCTCTCTCTCTCTCTCTCTCTCTCTCTCTCTCTCTCTCTCTCTCTACCTGTTCTACCCGTCCAGGTGGTTGTTCTGAAAGTGATGGCGTCAGATCGAGGCACTCCGCGCCTCTACTCTTTCATGGAGCTGACCGTCGTGGTCAACCGGTCGACGGGGCTTCCTCTGGGTCTTCGCAACCAACAGATGCTCTTCTCCGCCTCACCGGTCGGACCAAGACCCGCCAGAATCGCCCCGGCGACCATCGGCGCCCTGTCGATTGCGTCTGCCCTTCTCGTCGCCACGGTAACCGCCGGCGTCGTCGTCGTCTTGCTGTTGCGTCATCGCCGTCGCCGGAAGCGTCGTCACGGCGACCGTATGGACCGCGTCGTCAAGGCGCTGACGGTGTCGGGAGGTCACGTGATCCAGGCAGAAGGTCAAAAGGTCGACGATAAGACGAAACACTTCGAAGACGATGACGACGACGATGACGAAAACGTTAGGGTGTCCGTCGAGGACCTCGAACGATCGACGGTCACCCCGGACATACTGAGTCGATCGCCGAGACGGCTTCGTCGCCGCTACGACGCCCTCCTGGTCGACGATGGACGACCGCCGAAGCTTCGATGCGGGAGCTCTTGGAACGACGATGAGGAGGCAACGACGACGACGAAGACGACGACGACGATGATGATGATGACGACGACGATCGGGTGTGACGATAAAGCCTCGTTGCAGCAGCAGCAGCAGCAGCTGAAGGGAGATCAGGTAAGAGACGGGATCAATTGGACCACTTCAAAGGAATAATCGTTTACGTGTACGTTTTAATGCATTTACATTAATGTGTAGTATCGAAAACAAACAAGTAATACAAAGAAACAGCAGTTGGATGGAAAACAGATTGCATTTCACATCCATGAAAAAACGATAGGAGGCACTAAAATGGCAGTCTCTTTATGACCAACATGAGGCATTTCAATATTGCATGTACATTGTACAAACCTGTAAATGGTCATACAGTAAATTCGGGAGGTCACGTGATCCAGGCAGAAGGTCAAAAGGTAGACGATAAGACGAGACATTTCGAAGACGATGACGACGACGACGACGCTCTCGCGATATCTAAGCCACACGAAATGACAGCCATTTTGGGTCACTGTCTTCTCATAATTTACGGAGTTTCAACTTAACCGAGTGATTCACTACTAGTGATTCGCATTGCGTTTTCAAGAGTAGGCTATTTTGCAACTGTAAAGCATTACTTTGAAAAGCAAATTTACCAGCACGTATACTGTTACGACTAATACTTTCATAGCCGCTGTTGCTTCAGCTGGCTTCGGCTCTCGCCATACCGCTGACCTTGGCTTTACTTAAGCACAAGACGAGAGCATTTCGGTTATTTATACCGCAAAAAGAATTGCCAGAATTACGAAGCGGCAGCATGGGGCAGCAAAGCCAAACACTATAAATCACAACAAAAAGAGAAGATTATGAGAGAGATAGAGAAAGAAAGAAATAAAGAGAGAGAGAGAGAGAGAGAGAGAGAGAGAGAATGTAGCATTTCCAAGAAAATGTTTCTATTCATTAATCTACTTCAAGACAATTTGCGTTATTAGAAGACATGGACAAATGTCGGCAAAAGAAACCATTATCTGAGGAACCTAATGTCAATATGGTAATTAATTACAATCTAATATTAGTGTTTTATTTCTAGATGATTTATTAAACGCTCATAGTTCGATTTACAGATGTTCATAAGATGCGCGAAATAAGTGCGTCTTGAGGGCAGTCGCAAACGCCTCGAGGGATTTGATGGATGTCACTGAGGCGGGAAGAGAGTTCCAAAGAAGGGGTTGCCGCGTGTCACGGATCTTTCCCCAGCATCGCCGTCCTGGACGGAGGAGGGACATAAAGGCGAATTCGCTTGTTTGATCGCAGCTGTTGCGGCAGTTCTTAACTTCGGCATCGGCCGCTGTATGAGCGCAGAAATCTAATGGTAGTCTTTAATTTTGATATTTTAAATCGGTTCTTCCTCTTAAAGCGCTTCCAAGCAATAATTATTGCTGAGCAATGCTCCTAATTTGCATCGTGACTGGAGTTCTTAACTTGTATCCACCGGTACTAATATAACCCCCCCCGATATCCCAGAATTTCTCTTATCTTTCCATCTCCCCGATGCCCTATCTCGTCTAACGGAAGCGCGTCCCATTGAGCAATTGAAATCTCGATCGGAGTTTGAACTGGAGCCCGGAACCAGCGCGACGTCTGACATCCGGCAGACCAGGGTACCAGCGTTCACAATATGAAACCGAATATGTGACCGGATGACATTATAGTGCACCGGAGACGCCGATTCTATGGCAAATCGCACCGAGTACGACGATAATTAATAGTTTTTAAACAGTCTTGATGGTGCATAATAGATCCATCAACGAGTTTCCGTGGATAATATGCGCCTAATGACGTCCCATTAAGGCGTCGCATTAAGTGGAAACACCCTCGTACAGCGTGTCTTTCGTAAAATCGTATTCTACTTCGTGTGGATATTTCTAAATCTTTTAATCGATTGATGAGCACCGAATGGATGCAAAAGAGAACCGATGTTCGCAGGTTCTCTACATCAAACAGCAAAGACACGAAATCGATAGAAGAGCGGTAAACATGTCGGTCAATTTGACTGCCACTTCAAAGCAGCGAGATTATTTAGAAATTTGGAAATCGTTTTTCCCTTGATAAAATATCATCATCATCATCATCATCATCATCATCATCATCATCATCATCATCATCAATATAATCATCATGATAATCATCATCAACATACTCATTGTAATCAACATCATCATCATCATCATCATGAATATAATCATCATGATAATCATCATCAACATACTCATTGTAATCAACATCATCATCATCATCATCATCATCATCAGCATCATCAGCATCATCATCATCATCATCATCATCATTATCATCAAAACAACATCATGATCAGCAGCAAAATGATCATCATCGTCGTCACATCGTCATCGAAGGGCCGGACTAATTCTTAGACTAACCTACTTGCAGTTAACTTTTATATTTTCAGATGTCAAAACTTCTAATATTAACAATGTAGACATTTAGAATTAACTCTGAATGATTGCTATATTTCTACTTGCGACAACCGAATGTCTGCTACCACCTCACAAGATGACAATTGCGGTGATCTTGAAGGTGAATGTCGCAGCTAGTTTTATTAACTTTGCAGCTAGCCATTTAGAATATGCTACTGTATCTTCAAAGATACTTGGGTATCATCTAAGATACTATGGTGCCTTCTAGTACCTTCTAAGGAATCTAAGATACCGTACTAGCGTATCTTCTGAAATCCAAATATTCTTTCGAAAATGGTTCTGAACCTTATATACTTATTCGACGATTCCTAAAACGCCAAAAAGTCGCTCGGACGAAGCGTCATCGCGTTACTGTCTATCGAAGCTTCTATCGTCAATTACTTACAGCAATTATCGTGCAATTTTCGGCCTGATTTCTCTTCTTTTGGCCAACTCTTCCGTTAATTGGGACCGCAACTGAACCAATTACAAAACCCAAATCTGTTCGCGTCGAAGAAAACGAACTCAATTATAAATTATTGGCCGGCTGGACGAACGGACGGCCGCTGGCCGGCCGAATCACCCGGCCACGAAAGTAGTTCCTAATTGGCCTACACCAGCGGACGATTGCATCAGGTGAAATAATACGCCAATTATTAAGACAATCGGGTCAGTAATAATAATTGCTTGACCGCTTGAATGTCAGTCTCGTTTCACGCCGTGCGATCTGCCCATTTTCCCCGCCGAATATCAGTCGACTGGGGGGTGGAGAAGAGGAGCGAAGGGCGGGGGTCGACGGCGATCAAGTTATCGGCCGCTGGTGGCTACTCCGCCGGCCGCAGCGCTCGCGATCGTGGTGGTCGACGGCGGATGGCGGAGGAGGGAGCGATGACTAATTGCCTGGCGGCAGTCGAGCGCGAATCCTGGAGGCGACGACGACATCGAGGCGGCTGGTGACGGGCGCTGCACGCCAACAGGCGATCGGCCATCCTGCTCCTCACTTCCATGAAGTGGCGCTAATATTCGGGGAAGCTGAGATTCGTGAAAACCTCTGATAACGCTTTTCAGCCAGTGTTTTATACAGGCCTGTTAGGAGGGGAGATTCCCTTCCAAAAATCAAAATCTCCCCCCAATTCCAGCACTTACACAAATTTTACATTGAACTGTCTTTTCCCCTCTAAACAAGTCGATTCCCCCCCCCCCCGAAAGCCTCAATTTCCCTCCAAAGGCCTGGAGTCTGGATAAAACACCGTTTTCAACACAGCAAAAAATTCTACTAAACCACTTAGAATCCAATTATTATTATTATTATTATTATTATTATTATTATTATTATTATTATTATGCCTATGGCTGTGTAGCACTGGCGTTTGACTGCCAAGTATCGTCCAGGTTTAATGATCTTTCAATTCGTTCCTTAAAATCGGATTTTTGCGATTCAGTAATCGTTTGGAGGAGAAGAGTTTGCGAAGTAGAACTGAAACTCAGTTGCTCTGCTTTGGCTTCGCACTTCGGCTATCTGTCATTCGACCGAAATGCGTCACGTGATAGCAGATGTGTGTGTGCGCGTGTGTGGTGTGCTGCTCAATATGTTTTCCGTTCGGATCATATACAGTAATACACAGTAGCGGCCTGTATATCGTTATTTTTCTGATAATTTTCGCTTACAGAGGAAGAAATTATATCTCTGTTTCCGCGATTGTTCTATTTTTTCTATCCAATCAGTTTTCTGTTCCGTTGGTCGTCTAATCGTTGTTTTCTGGCGCTTCTGTGTTTCTTTTGCTTCCCGTCTTTATCCACTTATCGGATCTTCGTCTGTTGCAGAAATGACGTTTCTGTGTTTATTAACATCCTCGCTTTGTCCAACGCAACCGCAGCTGGTCCTTTAGTCGCTCGTGTCCCTCCCCAAAAAAAAAGAGAAGAAAATCCACGCCTTCATTTCCCAACGGTCGGCACTGACGGCGCGCAGGTGAGATTTCCATTAAGAGGAAGGAAACTTATTACCGCAAATCGCCCGCCGCCGAACTGGAAAGAAAAGGAGTCGGTTGGAAGTTGTTTCGCCGCGAGAAGTCATCGGTTCGCCCGATGCATTGGAAATTCGTTCCGTCTTCAAAACCATTTCTCGCCACGACCTCTTCTCGCTCTTCGAAATCGAAAAGAGATGCGATTTTCTTTCTAATTCGTCACATAAAAGTCATAGACCTACGTGCCTTTGCAATAGACGAGTAGGCCTAGTCGCCTTCTAGTTACAAAAGAGAAGGATCTCGGGATCTGGACTTTATTACGCGCTCAAAATGAGATGCGATTTTCTATTCTGCTTTGGTAATCACTTTCGACGCGAACGCTATTTTGCGATAAATCTCACTTTCAATTTACGGCCATCTTGGCCAAAAGTACTTTTTCCTGTATTAAGTGTACTTCTTCAGTTCGTATTTTTGCGTGAACAGATCTTGTATTTGTTATTAGACCTATTATTCGAATGTTTATCTTCGCTAACTCGGTCAAACAAACTTTCATTCATCTTTCTTAAAAGGTGAAACGATGGGGAATTTTATAGAAACTTACAAAATAATGACTTAGAAAATAAATGCTCCATACGATCGATTCTTTACATTATCACACTATAGTATAGCGGCACAAGAGGCCACAAGTGCAAATTATTCACGCAGATGGAGGGGACAAAGCCAAGGAATACAGATTTTTATTGCAAGAGTTGTGGACAAAATTTAATGGAACAGTCAAAACGAAAAGGCTGTAACAGTTGAAACAATAAATGGATTCAGAAAATATCTAGGAAAACTGAGTTATCAAATGTCGAGAGTAATTTATAGTGGTTTTCACACAGGATAGCTTAACTTAGCTTACTAAAGCACTTGAAATCACATTATGCTGCTCTCAAAATTCACCCCAAACTATAATTTTTCATAAATATTGATAAAATTTGTCTGCATCTCGGTTGTTCGCTACACTGTGTCTGTAGAGAAGAAAGACATTTGGGTGGGGTACTTGTCCTTTCAGGACCTGGCCATTCCCCCTCTGGCTACGTTCATAACTGAGGTGTAGGCCTTCCTTTCAGTGAACAATTTTTATTTAGACCTATCAGAAACTATAAATTTATTTTCCACATTCAGAACTTTAGTTTCATGTCTGTGAGCAAACGTCAGTTCATAAGAAGCAATTTTCGCCAGTTTATCCCCATTTTTAGCCCATTGTTTTGCAGTGGATTCTAAAAATTCATCTATCTGTCTATTCACCTATTAGGCCTATAGTCCAGGGGTCTCGAACTCAAATCAGATAACGGGCCGCATTAGACCACAAACCCAACGTCGCTGGCCGGACATGATTACAGGTACCGGTAATACCTTGGTCTAGGACTAAGTCTATAAGTCTAAGACTGAGTAATTAACAGCGTAAATTGAAAATGTAGGTAAAGAACACAATGAAACATAGCATTACACATAGTTATTTATTCTTGTTCTATGTCCTTGTAGATAAGTAAGTAATTTGGTATCTCCTAGTCCTAAAAATAACGCTAATAACCGGTCCTATAGCTTAAATTGTTATTTCCCAAACTCGGTGGCGGGCCGGATGAAACTGTTTCGCGGGCCGGATCCGACCCGTGGACCGCCAGTTGGATAACCCTGGCCTAGTCTATTTCGCTCAACGAGTGATTAAAGAAAAGCCATCCAGCGAATGACGCTGGTAAAATACATCAGCTTTCATTGACTGCTATGTAAACTGCACAGTATTTCGGTGTTTATGCGTTTAAAAACGTCAGCAATGCAAATTCGCCCTAAAAATTCCAGATTTTCATCGCTGATGCACCGCGTCTGCATTATTAGCGCTCTAATCCTACATTCAAACGACTGACTGCGACGTAACATCGATTGATATCTAAGGGTATTAGAAATGGAGGTATAAAAGGTGTATAATTATTGCACTGCTGACACGAGTTCACACATATATAGGCCTAGTGCCAGTGGTATTGCCTCAACCATATCCATGCACTCCACATATGCAGCAATGGGTTCTTTTTATTGAGAATAGACTTTTTCTTATTAAAATACGAGTTTTCTGCGTCCTTGTGACGTTACAAAGTCTTCTTTATTCGCAGGCGTTCAGTCGTTTAACAGCTGCGGAAATTGCAGTTTAGTGCGGTCATACATGGGAGATTTGCAGGAAAATTGCGGCGTTTTTGGTGGCGGATTCCACAATTTTCCGTAAAAACGGTTGACGAGCAATAAAGGTCATCCAAACAGGAGCTAGTCCTGTGTATGTCTACAGTATGTAAGTATATATGGCGAAAAGTGCGAAATTTGTGACAAAAATAGCAAAAAGTGCAAATAAAATTGCCGCATATACGCATAGATGCGGAAATCGCAATGCTGAAAACCAGAAAAAGTGCGTAGCAATAAAACAATTTCTAAATATGCGATCGCAATTTCGCACTAAACCGGAATTACTAAGCAATAATTACCGCAAGACGAACGTAACTTGAAATTTGAATTATCGATGCAAGACAGTGGCGTAGCCGAGAGGAGGGTTGGGGTTAAAATCATCTTGGCTGCTGACAAAACATTTTTACATGCTTTTCCATACATTTTTCATTTTCGGACGCGATTTTGGGGGTCAACCCCCCTTGGCTGGCTGCCGATTGAAAAATTTTCTAAGTGCTATAGAAAATAGAAAATAGAAAGAATATGGTGACAACCTTTTTCTTTTGCTTGTCAGCTCCTAAAAAAGGAATCATAAAAATTCCAAAGTTTGGTCACGATTGAAACCAAACCCCTTCCCGAAATCCTGGCTACGCCACTGATGCATGAGCATCGGGACCCTTTCTGCACGAAAGCAAGATACGTATGTCGTCAGTTCCTCCAGCGGTCAGTGTAACGAGCCCCTTTGCTCTTCCGTCGTGTGAAGCGTCACTGGGATATCTATCCTTTGACGCTCGTCAGGTGTCTTATTCATCCAGGGGTCCACTCATCACTCGCGTCCCGAGAGGCACTGCATGGCGCACAATAAATACAGAATTCTGCTTCTCTCGAAATGCGACTCTAGTCTCGACATAGGGCGTCCGGCGACTTTCTCTCTCTCTCTCTCTCTCTCTCTCTCTCTCTCTCTCTCTCTCTCTCTCTCTCTCTCCTTTCCTTTATCTCCTTTGCAATTCTAAAACAATATTTGTGAGAACTGTTTGCCTTTCGAATAAGGAGCTCGGTGCCTGAACATTAATTAATCTTCTGTGAATTTGTTAGAATGGAACTTTTCAGTTTATGTAGCTGTATAGGCCTACGTTTAGATGCCAGCAACTTACCAATCTCACAGCAGCTGTGAATATGGTAATGGTATATAATCGTTGACCACGCTGTTAAAGCCGTTTTGTTAGGTTAGGTTAGGTTAAAAAGTCAATTTATATAGCACAAAAACATGAACGAAAAGTCAAAGGCTAGAGCGCTTTACACTGTTGATGTCTCTTATTAGATGGCGTCTCAGTCTTGGTCTTGATCTGGGTCTTGAGACACCACTTTCCTGGTCTTGGTCTTGGACTCCAAAACTCCAAAACTCCAAAGTTTTGGCCTTGGTCTCGGTCTTGAGAAAATTAGTCGTCTTGCCACGGATGCGACTCTATATTATAATTATAAAACTGCATATCCGCAAACACCTGTGCTATTGCTATTGCTGTAGCTAGAAAACGACGACACGGTGGTGCTACGAAGGGATTCTGCAGGACAAAGGCAGAGACAGTTGCTTAGCAACCGACAAGAATACTCTCCCAGCCGATCGCCAGGTAAGTAAGGGCAAAAACAAAACTCAGTGGCCCTAGGCTAACTATAACGTCTGTTTTTGTAGCCAAAGAGTTTGCTTCTACTTCGGTTATTCTATAATGAATCTGGTTCATCACAGAAAGCTCCGACTGCAGAGAAATAACTATGGAATGCCATGAATGACTGTGACGGATTAAATTATAGAGAACAGTTTCCTCAATTACTATACTTTCTTATTTAATACATCTTCTCAGTGGCGTAGCCAGGATTTCCGGAAGAGGGTTTGGATTTTGCTTTTAACAATCTAGACAAGTAAAAAAGAACGTTATCATCTTCAGTTTTACCCTTACAAGCTAAAAAAGAGGTCTTTCCCTCTTATTATACACCGTTACATCCGTTACATTCTATGCCCAAGAGGGTTTTGACCCCCAAAGTCGCGTCAAAAAATTAAAAATGCATGGAGACTCAGTAAAAATAATTTTTCGGCAGCCAAGGGCGGTTGAACCCCAACCTCCCTTGGCTACGCCACTGCATCCTCTCCACCAAAGATTAGCTCAACCTTTATCTTAGTAAGACGTATTAGATGTTGACTATTGCCTGGCTGATCACATACCTTCCCCATAGCTAGTTAAGAGAGGCTGAGCGCCTAAGAATAAACAGCTACTGCTGTGCTGCTTCCAAGACGCTATAGAAATCCACGAGATTTTACTTTACTTACTTACTTTATTAACTGCTGATGTTCTGGCCACCTATGTGTTAAACTTTAGTTTAATCTTGCTATACTTTTTATTAATAATCGACTAAATTTAGGCCTATATAATAAGCAATCTCGGTTTAGCGAACAATCGTTGGAATAGATAATTAAACGACTTTGTATTTTATAAGATTTTTCTTTCGCGTTGTTTTTCAGCGAGTCCTACCACTAACAAACCGAAATCAGCCTTCACGATAGCATCTTGTCCTCACGCAGTCACGTCAGTCGTCTGGTTTCCGCGTAAACATTACTCCGACTCGATTCTGTCGCCGACTCCCGCTAATCCTCCGCCAGAAGAGCAGCAATCAAAGAACGGCAACGACGGATTAAGCCACGCTGCTTCCGCCTTCAAAAGCGGACATCGTTTGAAGTCCAGCCCTCTAAGGACGGACGCGCCTGATGCGTCCCAGCAGCCCTCGTCTATCGCCCGACTAACGAGTGCCGTATGATCATATCTAGCACTGGAAATTCGATTATAGGTTCCGAATAATACTCATTAAGAGCTTAGGATAATCGTCAACATCATCCTTGCCGGGCAACTGGTGTATCTAAATATGTAATCTTCTAAGCCGTAGGCCTTACAGCCAGGGATTTTTACACCCACCTAACACCTCCCCAATTTGAGACCGACACCCCCAAATCTCAGCTATGGGATGACCTTTTTTGTTTGTCGATACTTTTTTGCAGGGGACCCCAGAATTTACCGACACCCGCCAAATTGATAATCCCAGAAATAACCCTGTTTACATCGATTAGACTTGACGCATTAGTCATCAGATTAGAGCGATACCTCCTCAGGCCACGGGATTGACGGGAAGAATGGATGGTGTGCGAAAAAAGAGAAAGACCAAAGATGGACTGACAATATTCGCGAATGGACTGGACGGACGGACACCCAAACTGCAATGCACGTGGACAAAGAAACGGCCACGGACGAGCACTTCTCATTCGCGAAATCCTGCCCTCAACATTGAGGGAACACAAAATTTAAGTAGGCCTATGCCCACTCTTAAATATGTAAAAAATCTAGTGATGGCCTTTCTTGCTTGTCATACTTTTTATAGACTTTTCGGGCGTTAAAGCGCAAAAAACTAGTGACCTTTTCTGCCGTTAAAGTAACAAAGCACAAAACATTGGGGGTATTGAGATACGTTATTCCCTCACTAATTATTGGGGGACGGTCAGTGGCGTAACCAGACTCAAAATGTAACCCGGGCAGCTGACCAAGGGCTGTCCGTAAATTGCGCAAACAATTTTGGCGAATTTTGACCCCCCTTGTCAACACCTGCCAAACTTTTCAAACCCGCCCCATTTTGCGTAATTTATGGACAGCCCCACTTCAACAATTTTTTTACAAAATTAACATGGGGAACTTAACAATAGACATCAATCGGTCAGTTAACTTGGAGGAAGTTCAAGTTTCACATATGCAGGTCATAAGGACTACAAAGCGACATAAAACATGACCAAAATAAACATTGGAATTGTCAAAATCAAATAACGAGAAGTGTACAAGTATAACCAATTAAGCATCCAGTTATATTTAATTATAAATGACTCTGAGCTAGTGATCATTGATTAATCATAATGTTATTAGGTAAAGATGACTTTAACTAATTGCGATAAACGAAACTACCCTGAAGTCAAAGCAATACGAGAACTCATGTCTTTTAAAAATCCGAATAAACGCGAGATTGTGAGTAAAACAATAAATTCATTCTTGCGAACTTGTAATAAACCGTATAAACCTCCACTAGTAAAGCACAACCGCTTGCTCCGATGGCATTGTACATTATACGCCCTTGATTTTGGCCTCTGCTGTTACGGCGCTATATAAATTGTCATGAACAATAACAATAAAGGAATGTTAGCAGGGAAACGGGTCAAGGTCAAATCCCAAAACAGCTGCCATTTTGCTTCTGAGTATTCCGAACACATTCGTAGCACGCACAGGTCAAAGAGACTTCAGATGTCCCTGCTTCGGCTATCTGCTGTCCCTGCAATCACTGCCTATCAGTCACCAACTCATAAATCTTCAGCATCTGCTGACGCCCGTACTTCGTACCCCCCAATTATCACCTTATATAGAGTTTCAGAGTCCAATTGAGTAGAGGAAGATGCAGAGGGAATAAATCGTCCACTCGGACAGGCGATTACCACCGTAACTGAAGTTCGATATAGGCCTATCACGTAGATACATAGACCAGCCAAACACAATGACTGTAGTAATTACTGCACTTCTAGCTGATGCAAGTGAAACACATTTCGAAAAGACTGCAGTTGAGTCAGTTGACTATTAACATAATATTACAATGACGTGAATGGCAGTGCAAAATTAAGCAAAACCAAAAATTAAAGGCATAATTTTTAATGTTGTCAACCCGAAATTTTTTCAACCCGGGCAGAAAAGCAAAGTAACCCGGGCATTGCCCGTAATTGCCCCGGCGTGGCTACGCCACTGGGGACGGTGGACCCTCCCCTTCCGTGATTCACGTCCCTGGCACTCGCCCGCCGTTGGCTCCGACGAGCCTTATGGACTGTACTGGTGAGTGGTGACCGCGGATTAAACGCAGGTCGATGGCTAATCGTGGACAGAGCCGACGTCCTACCGAACGAAGCAGACACTCACTAAGCCAACCATGTCGTGAGGTCTTTACTCAACGCGACGACAATCCGCATCACAATCGGACACGTGTACCAGCAGCACGACTGTCACCCCCCCCACACACACAAGAGTCGTATTAAATCTGTTCCAGAGTTGTGTTGCAGTCCAATCAGAAGAGTTACGACGAAAATTAAGACTCCCAATCTATTACTTTTATAAACAGTAGAAGCTCATGGATTGGGTTGCTACAGTGAAAATTTTTATAGTGGCAATTAATATTAAAATCAAGATTTTTTTATTTATTACACACACACACACACACACACAAACGTGTGTGTGCGCGCACGCATAAAAGAAAATACTATATAGGGCTATAGGCTATGCATATAATGTCAGCCAACAGCAGGAAGGTTACCGATTGTATGATGTGACCATCTACACTTACTGGTTTAATGATTTATAGTAACAGTGCAAATTCCTTAAATGAGTTAAATCTGAATAATGCTTGCAATCAATTTCGTTAAATCAATCATAAAGCAACTTAAGCCAAGCCTCTTAAACGCTAACAACTTGCACAATTAAATGTGAAATCTTAAGGGTTTGTTATGCCTGCTTGATTTCAGAATTCAAAGGCAACAAACAGCAAAACCTAACTGAAATGACATAAACAACATGATTCAGACTTAACACAACATCTCAAAGAACATTTGATAACATGACAGTGAATTTCCAGAGAAACCTGCATCATTCAAATCTAAGAAAAGGCAACATTAACTTTATAACAATATTTTAAGCGAGCATTTTGAAACACACAAGAAAATACTATGTGAAACACAATTTGCCAAAGACAGGCAAGTAAAGTGAAAACTGCAAAAAGTCTCTTAACTAATCTGAAGAAAAATAGTCTTCATTTTCCTTATTTTGATCAGTAAATGATAATAACGATGATGACACACAAGATTAAGATACATATCAAAGTGTTGAAATCCGTTAATATCTTAATCAGAATAGTAACCAAGTTGAACTATGATTGTCATCAAACAAGGAAATAGTGAAACAATACAATGCAAAGCCATTTGTGAACTGGCATCAAAAGCAAGAACAAAGCAATGGCAGTTAGAACCATTAGATTTCCATAACTCCAGAAAATAAAAGTATGTAATACATGGCGATTAACTGCCTTCTAAAATCAAATAAAATGAGCAATGTGAATTAACTGCTTTGGATCTTCATCTGAACAGAAACTTTAATATCCTCACATGATCTGCTACATGCACAAGTTAAATATGGCTGCAAGTCAATCAATTTCACTGCGCCTCGACGCCCTCGAATGAAAACAATCAGGCAGGTGGAAGAGCTTTTGATAATACAGAAAGGTGAAATGTTAAAGATTAACTAGGACAATGAAATCTCAGCAGAAAGTTTTACTAAAAAGGAAACCTATAAGAAGAACAGCAAAGGCAACAGCCAGAAAGTCAAAATATCCCGTTTGGGAAACTTTAAAAGCTTCTCAATCTATTTAAAAACGAGCAATATGAGCATACACTTCCCAGTTGCAGTTAAAATCAAAAAACATAATTGACTAATGTTTTATTTGAAAGCAACTGGATTCAAACTTCTCAAATTTCTTTTTTAGGTTCTGCACCATATTGCAAAATATTGCAAATTACTAAAATTAATTAAGAAAACAAATAATAAAAGAAACACTAACAAAACTTACAACTACTTTCATTTGATGCCCCAGAGACATCACTATTTTCTTATTCCTACAATTTCTCAACAGCTGAAAAAAACCTGAAAGCTGCTGATTGGGTTAAAAGCCCAATGGGGAACTAAAAGGACAGTGCCTTCAATTTTTTAAGAACTTGCTAGGGTTTTCCTCTTCCTTTTGTCAACTGGGGAAGATCTGTAGTACCAGAGACAACCAAATGCTTCTGTTTTTCATGCAGGAAATATATGCTATTACTGATAAACATTGCAATACCCAAACAAAGCCAGAATATACAAAAATTTCGTGCAGATGGTAATCATTTCAGCAAATCTATTAAAACAAAAATTGTCTAAAAATTAAAATAAATTTTGATACAGCTGGATTAAGTCATGAGAATCAATAAATCACAAATTGTACAAAATTGTAACAAAATGATGCATTAAACAGTTTGAAGCACAAAACAGGACACAATATCCAACTACAGTGATTGCAACTGCTGATTTGGATGTGAAAGAGTGTGGCAATATTTGTATGCCTCCATCAAGTTCAACAAAACAGCAAGCAACTTCTTCAAAATCGTTGTGACACTATGATATTGTATTATAACAAGCTGGTAGCTACAAGAGTGATTTGACAATTGATGATGAAGTTCATTGTTCTTAGTTTCCATTGCTGGACAACAAAGGATGGTTGGTTGTACCATTGACAATAGTTGAAGAATGAAATGTGGATAATTGCCTAGAAGAGTCCACAAGGCAAAATACTAATACTGCATTAAATATATCAACATTGTTGATATATAATACATGATGCTCTTAATCTGAAGTTTTCTACAAGGTTGATTTTCATTCAGTCTACATCTGTATCCCAACTCTGTTACCACTAAGTCTTTCAGTGCATCCATCTATTAACATTTATTATGTGTCCTGGAACCGAGAACCATTGAAATCCATTACAAGAGGGGTGGCCAACCGGCGGCCCGCATGCCGGCTGCTGATTGGCGACCCTCAGGGCATCTTTCCAAATAAATTTTATTGATCCTATTTATGCATACAATATTGAGTCATGAGTACGACTATTAGTTCCTAAGCTCAATTTAGTGAAATAGTAAATTACTTTAAACTGCTGTTTACCGGTAATTGTAACTGTCACCAGTTACTACCGTTACGTGACTGTACTACTGTTGAAAGCAATCATGTACAAAAGGCACCAAAAATGTGGCCCTCCCCATGCTGATCAAAATTTATATTGGCCCGCTTGTAGCTAAAGGTTGGCCACCTTGCATTACAACTATTCTATCACATACAGTTGAACCTCATTATATCGAACCTCAAGGGACCGTGATAAATGCTTCGAAATATCCGAGGTTCGTTATATCCGATCCCTGTATCATTAGCACTGCTTTGGCGGGACCGGCGCTCAAACTTCGATATAAGTGGGATTCGATATAAGCGAGTTCGATATAATGAAGTTCTACTGTACCAATACTTCTTTATTAAGTCTAGAGCCAAAAAGTAGAAGCTAATATCACAATATTAGTCATGTACTGCAACTTTAGCAGTAAAACCAGAGACAAAGCATTTTATAAATAGACAAGAATTTTAACTACAATACTATGATGACTGAAATGAAAAAGTTACCAAAATAAATATAAAAATTAAATAGGAGTTTCAGTGCTACAAAATAAGTTAATATAATTAATAGTCTTATACATTTAAGAAATGTGAAGAGACACAGAAAATGAGAAATACAAAATTATCACAAACTGGTCTTACAATGACGGTTTGCATAATATTCAGACACTTTATTGGCATCCAACAAAATCATAAGTAGATACCAAATGGTCCTGGTTCAGTCACTCTTGGTTAGAAAAAGCAATCAATGCAATATTCCACAGCAACCTGCCTCATTAGTGGTACAGAATGAACAAGAAAATTCTTAAGAAACAAAAATGGATTTTCAATTGAAAGTATTTGTTCAGGAAGCAGGAAATCCCAAAAAATCTCAAAACTTTACACTGCAAGATGTATAAATGACTACTGCACCAACCATCTGCATGTATCAATAACAGCATCACACTTGGCTGTTAACTGCCATTGAATAAAACAAACATTAACAAAAAGCACATCTAAAACAACTATACAAAGTTCAACATCAAAGAAACAATAGCTGCAATATGAAAAACGTAAATTTTACAGCGACATCAGAAGAAAATAATAGTTTGCCCATGATTTAACAATGCTAGGTACTCGAAAGGCTCCTCAGACTTCCTGCCGCTGTTCAAAACAGTTAACTTAAGCAGCAAAGATAAGAATGAACAACTGCAAGAAAAGCTTCACAGATTCTTAAAAGGCTACCATGTCAAAGAAAACTACCGGTATTCTAGTTAACTTTATTTAGTTTTTCAAAAAAATAGAAGCAGAAATTAAGAGAAACTGACTCTTATTCGGGCATAAGCAAAAGCCTATGTAAGTCAAACACATAACAACGAACATAGAGAAAAAATGTGACCAGTGTTTCGTCTAACACATGATCAACTGAACACACAGCATGCAGAGGTGTAGCGAGGGTATCCGGCGCCCGGGGGCAAAGTGTACCATTGGCGCCCCCCAACACTGTTGACGAGCAAAAAAGGTCGTCACATCGTTCTCTTGGCACCCCTCAACTCTACGGCACCCCTTTCCTTATACTACTGACAAGCAAAAACAGGTCGCCGCACTTCTTTCTTCTTAATTATTATGTATTCGACTGTTTTACTTACCCCAAAAATCCGATTTTGGCGCCCCCTCACCTCAGTGCCCGGGGGCATATGCCCCCCACACCCCCCTTCGCTACGTCTCTGACAGTATGCAATAAAAATGGCAGATAAAAATCACGATCTGGAAATATCAGACAAAAGCACAACAAACTAAATGATTCAGTCATAATTCAACTATAACCCTGGCTTGGGTCGGTAGAAAATAAACTTAAAAAGCAAATCCAATAGCAAAGATATTCTCCAATCACCAACACCGTGATGCGTTTCTCTTTTCTTGGCTTATACCGTTTCAAGTAGCTGTCATCAGGAAACTTTGTACCTTCTGTCATGTTCCATGCAATCACAGCGGTGATGGCTGGTACTGCACAGAGTGGAAGAATGGAGGCATGGCAGAGCACTGTGGAGATGGAGATGGAGAGAAGTAGACGGCATCCGAAGGAGAGATTCCTGGCTGACAAAACGAACCTGCAAAACACAGACTAACATCTGGACAGCAGCTCCTCTCATCGTAGTTGCATTTAGTGAAATTTATCAGCACCTCAAAGACACTTTCAGTTTGACATGGTGGCTTGGGGCAAAATGTCCATTTACTGATTCGTAACCATCAAAAAAGGATGCTGGAAAAAGGCACCGATATGAGCAGACATCACATACACAATAATTCATTAGGGTCATTATATTTGTCAAGAACCCACCAATATGGTTCTCAATTCAAGTTCAAATCTGCAAATATGAATGAATTAAAAAATAAACATCCAATCCAAATAATTTTAGATCCAACATAGAGTTCCAATGCTCTAAAAATGCCTGCTGCTAAACACTACTCAAACTATTTAGCCTCGCATAAAACATTTTTATGCTAAACGCAAACACACCACAATCCCAATACTGATCTGTGTAACAGATATTATACACAATTATTCTTTCGAGTTCAAACAAAGGAAAGCTCCATATTAATATGAAGCTCATCTGCAAACACAAGCAAAGTCAAAATAACAACAGAAGCTTGTTTAGTAGATCTGTATTAAATCTGCAAACATTTCCAGCAAAATTTTAGAAAAAAAAATTGGACAAAGGAACAGAAATCTGAAACCCACCTCCAGAAAACGAATCCACATCTGATGCCATGTACATTTCATTTGAAACCATGATACCCGGCTGAGACAAGCACAGACCAGGTCCACCATTGCCAGGATAGCCAAAGAATGGTGGAATCGCAGGGGCAGTTGCTGCATGCTGCGGCACCAACCGATAATACTGTAAAAAATTTGAATTCCAACAATTATCGGTGATGGAGTGACTGGCAAAATCCAAGTGGAAATTCAACCGAAAAAAGAATGTAGTTGACAATTGAAAACAAAGAAATGGAATGTGACCAAATGTCTTGAAATTTGATCAACAAATGAATGGAATCTTTCACAATACTACTTGAAAATATTGAAAATCACTGACATCAAGACAGTTTCTTGTAGATTCAAGTTTTAGTGTAAAGTTTAATGAGTAAAAGATACAGTATGCTAATACATGGATAGGCATTGAAGACCAGGGCTACAGAACCATCAGGTCAACAATCTTAATAATAAAAATAATTATTATTATCAATTATATTATGCACTTTTATAGCACTATTTCTAATAGGTATCAATCAATGGTACTTGGCAGCATATGGAGACGAACTTTGGCTGCAAACCATTAAGCTGAAGATGACATGCCACAGCAACAATGAAATAATTAAGCATAAATTCAAGTAGATAAATTCTGAAATATAAAAACAGTCATTTGTTCAGCCACATAAGCTCAATAAACAACACACCTGCACTCCAAGGTTGAAAAAGAATCGCATGGTTGAAATATCTGCAACAAAATTCTAAATCAGTCACACTAAAGTGATAGATAACACCTGACTGTCAAAAATAATGCACTTAATCAAATTTCAAATACACATATAGTATAAATTCCAAACAAAGTAAAACTATTATTACAGTAACTCAGTAACTGGAAATATAATATCTAATATAACACTTCAAAAAATCTAAATCATCTGTAGCAGTGGGCAATAGGCAGATAGGCAGCAGTGGTGGTGTGTATAAATAAGCCATTGGTCACTACCACTCACAGGGAGTGAAAATGTCTCAGTACTACTGCATATTAGTGCTAGCACCAAACTTTATCCATCTGCAAAGCTCATTCCTTGGGCATAATTAACCTTTAACCTTCTGCACTTCATCCAACACATGAAAGCAATTCATACCTGTTTACTAGGTATTAATAAAAAGAACTGCCAATTGAAAGAACTGCCAATTGGAAATTCATCCCTAAACTACTCAACAGCTAAAATTAGTCATCACAAGGGTTTTAGAGATTTCGATAAATGAAAGCACATCCACTAACCATGAAAAGGCAAATCTTGTCCGTTTGGATCCAAGGAAGGCAAAACATTTGTGTTTATAGGTCCACTAAAGTTATCCCCAACAGGAATAATCCCAACATTCTGGAATGGAACAGCAATGAGATAGCCTGGCACAGGTCGCAGCACCGGCTGGATGACCGGAGACGAGACACCTTCTGAAACACCATGGACCATGGTACATGCTGTCGACATAATAGCAGCAGGCAATGGAGAAGGAATCAATTTATCCATTTGTCCAACCTGGGACTTTTGCTGTTTGAAAGTAGCATTCATGATTTCACTTTCTTCAGATTTTCCTAGCATAAAATCAAGCGCTCAACTAAGAATTACAATACACAAATCACACATGGAACTAATAAAATGCTGCCAAAATTAAACTTCCAAACGAATCGCTTGTTGTCCCAAACTCTTGATCAGTGACAAAACTGTGAAACATTTGCATCTTAATATTTTTTGTATTTAAAATCCAAGCACAGAATGGATGACAACAGTGATTTCTATTCTAAACTATTACGGTACTTTACTTTCCATCACACACTGGCAAGTATTAATGCATCTACCAGATGTGCTGCACACATCAAAGTGTTTGAGTAAACTGCAAAGAAATCTCAGGTCATCTATGATTTAACAAAAACAAATTACAGGTAAATACCCTTAAAAGAGCTTGTAGTATCAATTTCACATGAATTACCTGGCACAGGCTGCCCAGCAATAATGGTTTCTAGAAATTACACAAAAAAATCAAATGGACGGCATGAAATGGCAGTCATTTGGGAAACATAGCATGACAATTAACCCCTTAACTGGAGATCCCGGATATTTCCGTCCATTTTACATTGAGTTACAGTTAAATACACGGTTAAGGGGTTAATATTCATGTAAGATCATTAGAAGATTCAGCAGAAAATCATCAATTTTATTCAACTGTACTAAACAACGAAAGTTATACTTACTTACAAGCTCAAGCTAACTTTGAAAGTGCAAATAATTAGAGTAAACGATTTGTTCATACCTAAACCTACCTACATAAATTAAATTTATGGTGACTTCAGATACATGACCAGAAATCAGCACCATAAGTTCATAACTTATTGGTAATAACTCTGCCCTATAAGTACAGCCAAGCTACATACATTCTGCAGGTGTGCATAAAAACCATTGCATGCTCATGCCTACAACCTGTGAATGCTTACAACTTCTCTGCTTGGGTAAGAAATGGTATTAACCTAGCTTTGTCAAGTAATTCACCCAATGCCCATAATCTAAACTCATTCAAATAAGAAACGTCAAGGTCACGGAAACAACCGATATTTCAAGACTCACTTGGTAGGTGAAGTTATTTAATCTACATAATGCATAAAGCAGATCCATAGTGACCAAATACTTGATAAATTTGTTAAAAAACATAATTCAATAGTCATATTCCTCCATCATCAATATTTGCCTTCATCTTTCACCAATTGTGCTTCTTAGCAGCAGCATTCATCTGCAACAATGCTGTGGCAAATATAAGATTTGTAATCTTTCTTTTACAGTTCAGTATTTTAAGTTCTTATGCAAAATGACTGTGCTAAAGGACTGTACCTGCTGTGTCACCATAAGCTGGTTCCATGCATTCACCACTCCACTGGAGAATCTGCAAGGCTGAGCCTGAATCCTTCAACACAGCAAAATGCCAGTTCATGACCAATAGGTAAACTATACCATACTCTGTGATGGAAAAAATGCATTGGGTAAATGAAATAATAGTCATTTACCTAATGTAGGCCAATTCAACATCCTGCAAAACTGTAATTTACATTTCCACACAAGAAAACTGAAGTTCAAAATGAACTATATATACACCGTGGTCCAATAAATCCTGCACCCTTTTTATTTTGGCTGTAACTTTGTCAAAGTTTGACCTAACTTGATAAAACTTGGTAGGAATGTAGCTGAAAGAACCCCTAACTCACCTACTTCAGATATTTCGTAACATATTTTATTTGTAGCAACTGTACGTCATGAAACAAAACACATCGTGATTATTCATTTACAGGGTATAAATTTGGCAGCAGGGACCATATTGTTAGGGGCAAATGCGTACAGATGGAAAAAGCTTAGCAAGCTTAGCAGGCAGGAAGCATCTCCTGCAGCAGCATGTCACAGCAGTAGACGTCATTCACCTTGATATCAATGAAGATGAGACTAATGCAGCTTAGTGTTTATAGAAAAATGGAAACCATTAATGACTTCCTGAACATTGGATGTGTGCAAAGCACTCTCATCCGTAATGTCACATTTCTTGACTGCAATAGGAGCATAAATTCGGTCATTTTATAGGTTAACTGGTGGTGCCACTGTGAAGAATTCTGTCACGAAGATCTGCATTTGAAGTGCCTGAACAAAGCACATTTGACTACAACCAATTGCCTAGGTTGTTTCACGCGATCAAAGTAAAAAGGGTGCAGAATTAATTGGACCACAGTGTATATTATATATATATATATACTCTTTTCTGCAATTTTATTCTTATGCAGAAATTAGATGCAGTACAGATCAGTAAATACAAAGTGTATGTGCACAATACATGCTTTCAAAATGTGATTTGATCCCATCTTTTGCAGTAAACACTGTCTTTAATTAACTGATTATCAAAATATCTTCAATGAAAAAATAACATCCAACACACCATTTGGTTTTCCCTCTGTTCCTGCTGTTCATTAAAGACAGAATCATCAAGCTGCTTTTCCTCGAGCTCATCAGAGTAATGTCCTTCGCTGTTGTATCGTTGACAATGCCTGCAACAGAATAAATTCAGAGCCTGTATCAGTTCGATATTCAATTAAATTCACTGCAAAATTCATTTACAACTCATATTTGACAGACATAAAAACGAAGACAGAGAACGATAATACAGTACACACAATCAATTGACTTATCATGCATAATCAAGATACACATCTGAAGAAAAATCATCATCATCATCTTCTTCACTTTGTGCCAGCATGGCAGCAATAGTTAGATATGAAACATTTGAATAGTCAAGATAAACATTTGAAGAAAAATATGAATAGCAGAACTTAAATCCATGTTTCTTATACATATTTCACAATTTTTCACCGAGCCGAGCGAAAAACTCAGAAACAATTCTGAGAAATACTGAAAATAAAAATTTGCCTCAGTTGCTTACAAATTCTTCAATCTAGGTCCCATTGCTGAAAAAGTTTCTTTAACAGGATTGGCTGATTTTCCAAATTGGTGTCCACGCATATTTACAGACCCATAGCAAAACCTGCAACATTTAACATCTAGACCAGTGCTTCCCAAACTGTGGGTTGTGACCCAAAAGTGGGTCACAGGGCTGTCTAGCACGAAATTAGATTCAAAGGTGTCATTTTCGAACCAATACCACAATGTTACAAGCCTTGAAAGTTGCAAGTAGGCTTAGGTTTTAAGAAATTTATATGCCTACAATCCTTCATACACGGCTTATATTAAAATGATTAGTGTTTTATCCAAATTTAGTTGACAATGTGTTTGCAGGGTCACAACATATTACAAAGCAGCTGAAGGAGTTATACTTCAAAAAGTTTGGGAAAGCCTGATCTAGACTGCATTTGCATTGATAAATTTTTCATATTAACAATAACAGTTTACAATTTTTTTAACATTAAGCTATCTGCAAAATCAATCTAATAAAGTTTAATAGCATGATTTATTAGAGAATCAACATGATAATTTAGTCAGCAAGTGATATATATGACCAAACATAATGTTGTCTATTTCATTTTCACACACCCATTATTTAATATCAATGCTTGGAATTAGCAAGCTTAATGCCTACATGTCATGTGCCTGCAGCTTGATCGGCAGTCCAGCGGAATTTATGCGCATTCTACGACCAATGTACTGACCACGAGTCACTTGAGATTTTGGGCTATAAAATTCACAATACTTTCATGTATTTAACATAGTGCAGGCTAAACGGCTGCAATGGGCAGTCCAGCACCTGCAGATCCTAAGGACAACTGTCAGCAATGGTGGGAACCTATCAAAGATTACCTAACTTAACTTAATTACCTAACTTACTGACTAAATATTAAATAGCTTTAACAAAATTGTTAAGCAGCAGAACTGCTGCTGGCAAATAAGTCACATCTTTGGCATTCCATTTGCAAATAATTTTAAAAAAATAATAAAATAAAAAAAATAATAATAATACAATTTATAGGATGCCATAATCATACTAAAGTCACAAAAAAGGACTGAGAAGTTTGAGGAAATTAATAGAAATACTGTATGTACTCAATAAAAATTATCCTAGTCATCTCTCACAAACAAATGATCAGCCAATCAGTGAATCTGAAACACTGTCAAATATATTCCAGCACTCAAGTAGTAGTGACTAAGTACCAGTCATTACTTGACATTGTACAAAACGTCTTTTACAGTGAGGAAAATGATCTCACCCAGTATAATTATCATTGTCCATAAGAACAGTTCTTGCACATTCACAAATCTGCAAAATATTTGACAAAAATAAATCTTCAAAATATATCTCTAGACACAAAAAACATTTTGTCCAACAACCAAAGCATTGCAATAAAGAATAGAAATTCATGAGCAAAAGGTTTTCGTTTTATTACATACATAACTTGCGTAATTTTAACCCCTTTACCTACCATGACGCACATATGCGTCCATTTTACATTGCGTTACAAATAAATGGCCAGTAAAGGGGTTAACCAAACTAACATTAACAGGACCTGACAGTGCATCAAAATCAGAAATGATATGACATTAAGACAAGCCTAACACAGGCATGATGATAAGAGATTTCAAAGGCAATTGGACAATAAGTCTGTGCATACTTATAAGGAAACTTGTGTACAGAATTAAAATCTTCAATAAATGAAATAAGTTGACAACTAAGATACTAGAACCTTTTTCTTTCCTCTCTTTTTCCATGTTAAGTCTGAAAATATAAACAGTCACTATTGTTCTTTGTAGCAAAATATACTGGATCATATCACTCTGTTTATGTGGTACAAATTATCAAATTACAAAAAACACCTATGCAGCATCTCTGTATAGTTACTAAATGATGAATTAAAAAGCTAAAGATGGTAAACACCTATAAATAATGCAATGAAATGAAGATTTAAGGCCTCTTATTCAGCATTTTAAAACATATATTGCAGTAAATATTAGCTGTTTGAGTACATGCACAATGGATTCAAATACATCTACTGTTCTTTTCTTTAACCCTTTGGCTACAGCGATTTGTGCAACCAATAGGGTATGAAACCAGCATATCGGTTTTACAGGTCCATAGGGTTAAGTAACAAATGTCAATATTCAACCATCAGACCATCAACTGAGCACCAGTGACAACATAACTATTTAAGTATCAAAGGGAATAAACTACAGTGTCTCTATCAGGGGGGTCAAAGCAACCCATGGTTGAATCCAAAGAACACAATTTCAAAAATAATAATAATAATGAAAAGGCTAAGTAAGCCTGTGTGAAAACCACTGAAAAGATGTTAATCAATGGTCAATGATCAATGATCACAAACATGTGATTGAGTTTCAGACTACTGGTCAAAAAAATCACATTTGCTTTAAGAATGCCAAGCTGGCAATCCAGGAATAGGAGCAACATATGAGATGGTGGATGTAAATAGGTGCATTGGCTTTACTGGAACGTCATGACAAGAGCACAAATCTACTGCCATAAACAGTGGCATTGAAAATCACCAAAACTTCACTCTGCAAATAAGTTAAAGTCTAATGAATTGCTGTTGTAAGGAATGCATCCCATAACAATACAAATGTTACACTTTGTATATAATAGTACACTATCAGATAAACTCACCAGTAGCAAATGTCTGAGGCAAAGAAGTCATTTTGTTCCATGGAACTACTTCTCTGAAATGCAAAACATCAAAACCTATGTAGCCTCCATGCAATTTCTTTTAATAGATGATGGTAAAGAATCCAGACTTAGATGAATTCAGGAATATTTACTAAAACAGCCGCAACTGCTTCAAGATCAATTCTGTCTATCAAAATCAAAATCATCAGATATACAACATTGTTTCCAAACATAACTCAATTCATTAGTGGGAGAATTCAATTCCAGCATTAGTCTAGTCCCCCCCCACAAATTTCTTAAGACCAGACTCAAAACCTAACACGAGTCCATTTCGGAGCGACCATCAACTGAAGCCACAAGCATTACTAAAATGGTGCTATAGAAGTTCTTTGGTTAGCTAGTTAGGATATTTCACCATGGTATGCAATAGCGATAAGATATATGCTGTCTGATTTTCTGGGAACTGATGACTTACACCACCCACTACCAGCCAAGGTCAAAGCCCCAGTGGATGCAAAATATCTTGTTTTCAGCCGTCTGTCCCTTCCATCAGATGCTGGACATTTCAAGGTTGGATCAGTTGTATTCTCTCCGGCAGTCATGAAAATATCTTACGAGGAATTTACACCACAGAATGTCCACAACATAAGAGACCTTCACAGACTTGCTGTCACATAAAACTCAGACTTCAAATGGTCAAACATTCACCAACCTTTTGCCAAGTTCCTCCACAAAAACCACGGCTGACTCTGACTCGGCCATTATTTCCTGTATGTGAGCATTGAACTGGCGCTCATCGTGCCCGTCAAGAACAACCTAAAAAACCACAACTGCAAATAAAGACTCCCATAAATTCCAAAAATGTCCAAAAAAGGTCTGCTAAGAACTAGTATACTCCTTAACCCCTTAACCATGTATTTAACTGTAACTCAGTGTAAAATGGACGGATATATCCCCGGGATCCCCAGTTAAGGGGTTAATCAATACTATTGCAACATTATAGCATACCACTTGACTAAATAACCCATGGATCTCTTTAACTAGGCATTATGAAAAATCTCTTGACTAATCCAATAATTTCTGTAGCACCATATGACCATGCCCACAACCTATTCTTTCATGGTTCTTACCTACTGTCTTATGATAGTGTAATACAATAACTGGACTTCAAGTGGTTTAGTAGAATATCCCCATTGCTGACAACCACTCACTCATACAGCCCTCTATTCCAACTTCTGTTTGTTTGCTACGGCTGTTAGCTTTGATTTTACAAAACAAAAACAAATACAATTCACAGTATACAATGACAAAACATCACACACATTAGTCATCGTAATCACAATATCAAACCAAGGCCTAATAATACAACCAGGCATTTATGCTTTGAAATCTTTACTTACCAGGCATTTGTCACCAGGCATGAAACTGTCTGGACTTGAACTTGGAGGAACTGAGACATATTCCTGATATGCAAGAGCCTGTTCTTCTATAATGTTATGCAATATATATTTTAAAAACAATACCACAGCTAAATAGTTTTAGATTCAAACTAACATACTTAACAATTCTCTCTTAGACACTTGATGGTATATCATGAACATCCAAATACTTAGATCATATCTCAGCAAAACTCTGCAATCTCAACTCTGAAATGGTATGAATGATGCAATTTGAAATTCATATAAAGCCTAAATTAAACATTCTAAAAGAAAAATCCCACTGTCTGGCATGTGCAAAATCTGTGACAGATGCATGATGCAGTATATTTTTGTCAATATATTGTGGAACATACAACCTTAGTCTTCAGATAAGGTAGGCTGATAGGAGGTACTTTGCCTGCTTATACTTGTCTCAGAGGTACATAATCATAAAAAGGTTAAGAATTACTGATCTAGATGAAAGTCTGCAAAACGAACATAGCTGTCATAGCTCGAGCACATTCACAATACAAAGCAGTGTATCTTAAGAAAATACAGCTCCACCTTTCTTGCTTTCAAGCCAAGCATCATACTCCACATTGCGAAAGACATCCACTGAAAGCGACTTGGCCACTTTGTATGGAAATGGCGTCATGTGACCATTGGGCTTCTGCATACATTAACAGTCAAAATCTTAACACAGAGGTGTCAAATCCATTTCATATAGCAGGCCACATAAAAGTCTTTGTGGTTGTTGCGGGCCTGATTTGTACATAACATTAACACAAACTACAGTAGGCCTATTACACAAAACAATATATAAAAAGACCTGCTCAAGAATTGTTTCACAATTTTTTATTTCATTTCTGTGATATGTAAAAAATTTGAGTTTCATATACCAGTATGTAATTTCTGGTATTCATATATGTACTTTTTGAACACACCTTAAATAAAGTAACTTTGGTTTAAACATCAAGTTTTTTCTTATGTTTAGCTACATACATGTGGGCCAGATGAAAAGCTTTCGCTGGCTGTATCTGGCCCACGAGTCATATGTTTGACACCACTGTCTTAACACTATCACAGACCAACTCTAAAATCTAGCCTTACACTACACCGGACAACACACAGTAATTGACATCACACTGGACATTAACTAATTAAAATTACAATATATTATAGTATATCAATACAAATTGCTTGATTAGATTCGGTGTTCAGCTTAGATCTACAGTCCAAATATCTTTATCAGATTTGCAGGGAACAGAGATCAAGTTGGAGACAGAAAATAATGTCAATAAGTGTGAAGGCATGCAAAATAAAATGAAAAGGGCAACAAATGAAGTACTGGTACTCAAAACCTGTTTTAAAATACAATAGGCTGTGATAGATAAAAATAACAGTAGACAAATGCTTGATCAACTTTTGAAATATGCTACAAATCATAACATATTCAGAATATAAATAATGTTATAGAACAAACATTTTCTATAATGTATTTACCTCATTTAGGCCTACTGAACAGACAAGAGCAGATGGGTCATACATGGAGCAACATACATGACTGCAAAAAACAACAAATCAACTCACTGAAATTTTTATGGTTTCAGACTAATTTATGAGACCAACTTAATTGTAGGAGGACTAAATGACAGATGCACATAAGACTGAATCACATAAATACTGCTATCATGTAATCAGTTCATGATCAAAATGTTCTACAATGTACCAAAAATAAATAAAATTTATGAGAACATTTCCAATAAAATGTCAATTACCTGAACTTATCAGGAACTGCAGCACTCATGCCATTGGCATGTCTACTAACTTGAGAGGGTTTTATTCCAATCATGTCCTGACCCTTTCTTGCAGCCTGCTCAACCCCGAAAACCTTCTCATACAGAATTTCGTATAAAATTGCTACAAAATCATACAGACACTAAATTATTAGCTAATCAGAATAGCTGGCAAATTTTCTGCCTTTACTATTTTAACAGTTCAGTTTTATGAAAGTACTTTTGAAATGTGAACAATAATTAATTGAAATACTGTCAATTTTTACCAACTCCAATTTGAACTTCTCCACAATGTCTAACAAAATCCTAAATATAACTAACACACAAAAGTCTGGGTACTCATCATTTCTTCTACTTACACTGGCAAATGGCAGCAGTCTCCATGAAGAGTCGCGTATAAATACTGTCGTAATGATCATTTCCAGAAAGGCAAAGAAGAACCTGGCTCAAGGAAATTAAGATAGATGGTTACTGTACAATCTGATAGAAAATCAGTGCTCATAAAAGACAAAAGGCAACAAATGAGGATGCAAGATCAAAGAATGCAGATCATACAATTAAGATATCTATGTGCTATAATAACAACCAATAGAAATGCAACTGCAAACATCAGGTCTGTCAGTGCAACGTGGTTCAGAGACATGCAGGATTTTTTCTTGTGCTCTAAAGCAAAGTTATTTCAAAGTTATTATTATTATTCAAATATAATTTCAAGTTCACTTATAAAATAAAAGTAGCATAAATCTTGTTGCACTAACATAATGACATGATTGTCTACCATTGCAAAACTCATGTAGTCCTTCAAGAAGAAACTAAAGATTCATCTTTTCAGACTACCACATCAGTGACATTAGAATCAATTTTGTCTAGTAATTCTTTGCAATTAATTTGCAACCCTGTGTGCAGTGACACAAGTATTAATACTGAAGCTCATCCATCCATTCATTCATTCATTCATCGTGACTTTAAAATACAAAAAGATCCTGCATTTCAGAATCATAAGGTTCACTTTTATTCATGTCAATATTCTCATAATCAAGCCTATAAAAATCTTACACATATCATCACTGATCAAAACAGACATTAGAAGATAACCAGTAACATCACTAAACAATAAGCAAATCTCAAATATGGAATAACATACATCGCCTCATAATGGTACATTATGAAAGTCTAAAATATTGCAAAACATTAAAAAAATCTATGAAACACAAGAATGGAAACTCGACCAATGATTTACCAGTATATAGGTAAATGAATCTCAACAATACCTGATCTTTAAAACCTAATCCAGTCACATTTACTGGAGCTTTGCCTGGCATCTTGTAAATGACAAAGTCTCTTCTGCAACACCAAATGTCCAGAATTCACTGGCATGCCAAAAAATCTGCCTATTTTCTATTTTATTTATATATATATATATATATATATATATATATATATATATATATATATAAGCATATAAGAGTTGAAGAGACTATATATATATATATATATATATAAGCATGTATATATATCCAACTAAAAATAAGAGTTGAAGAGACAACATACAGGAAGAAACCTGAAACAATTAAATATCAATACAAGTGAAGTAAACCACATCACCAGGGACAGACAATTGTGGAGACATCACATCATCACTTTATAGCTGACAGAGGGTACATAGAGACAGCAGAGAGAGAGAGAGAGAGAGAGACAGAGACAGACAAAGTTGGCAAAGTCACTCTATATGGCAATATACTGGACAAGTTTGCTCTTGACAAGTATCTTCTCTAAAGGTTCATTGAAATTAATTGTAATGATTCCATGATACAATGTCAATAACAAAATCTGTATCCTTCCTGACTTACTTGTATAAAAGAGCCATGGCCTTGATTTCAAGAGGTCCAATCCAGTCCTAAAGAAACGAATGATTTAAACAATTATATACTGCATCATCCTCATTAAAATAACTTTTTACTTTATGAGTACTGTCAGAGAATACACTACAATATGAAGTTTTAATTAGCAGTTTGAATAGATTTTAAAATGTGTTAATACTAAGCAACTATTAGAGCATTGCTTTAGTGATATACATTTGACAAACTATTGCAAAAATCAAATGCAATGCTAGCCAGCCCCATGTCCTGGAATTCATTGCTTCCTCTGCATACATACTGCAATTTCAACTGAATTTTAGATGCAGACACCATATTTTATCTCTTTGACACTACAGGCTGTCATTCATTTGTCTGCCTAAATTTGTGGATTGGGCTTGTTTTATATTTTATGTTAAGAGTGATTATATAGGGGTTTTCACACAGGCTAACTTAGCCTCTTAAACCACAAGAAATCACATTATAAATATTGCATTGATGAAAATGATGTCAGATTGTGTCAATTCAAAAAGATGATGAACTTAAAACCTTAAATTACTAAATAACCCATGCATTTAAATATATAATGAAACTGCATTTCACTTGTATTTTATTAAATGAGCTGCTAACATCAGCTAATTCTGTCTGGCATCGCTGAATGTATCTTTGACAGGAATTCTTGACACGTTCATGATATGCCTGAGTGTGAAATACCTAAAACCAAATAGAATTTCCTACCTCAAACAGTAGTACTTCTGACTTCTGAGACAGAAGGGGCAAACTAAGCACATGAATATATTACAGTTCCTAGTAAGCTTCTCTTCCTTAGAGTGTAATTGAGAAAAAGGAGCAATGTCCATTTTCACATTTACTCATGACTTTAATCAGCATTTGGGCAATTCCATGAGAACAGGGACATAAACAAGAAAAATAAAAAGTAAAGATAGCATTAGAATCTGTAGGTTTCCATTATGTACAATATCTCTAGTTTACTGTTCAAAAGAGTTTTCTGAATTTTTTAAAGCAGTTTTGTTTTTATCTTGGTTTGTTTATGACCTCCCAAAAGTCCATTTTCGCAACTGCATAAAAGCACAATTGCCAAAGTATCCGACATTTAAAAAATGAGACAAACACTTATAAATATGTCTAAAAAATGTAATGTTATTCAATAGCCTGATATATTTCCCTCATGAAACTGCAAACACTATGCTTAAAATTGCAATATATTTGTCACAGCAAATTTTCAAAGACATGACATTTATAATACAATTTGGCTTTGTCCTGTCCCTAACATTTTTTCTTACAAGTTTAACCACAAGAATCATCTGTTATTATATTTGTCACAGTTTTTGTGCACAATGCTGAAATACCATCCAGAACAACTGTGATAAATTTGAAACCCTATAAGCACTTAGTTTTGAAGATACAGCGTTAGGGACGGGACATTTGATGCGTTTTGGGACGGGACGTTAGGGACGGACAATTTTAGATATGCATTGCTAAGTTCTATATTCACTGTGGTAATTGTGTTGTTTGTGTGGTAATTCATTTGTCTATGTGAGAAAAGTATCCAGCACTTAAGAATGTTCACATCTTCACTAATGGGGCAGCATCACAATTCAAGAACAAATACATCTTTAGTTTTATTTGTGTCAAACTCCCAGCATTGTGTAACATCCACATTTCCTGGAACTTCTTTGCTACCAGCCATGGTAAGGGTGCAGTAGATGGCATAGGGGGAACAGTAAAGAGAATGGTAGCAGCTCAAGTCAGTAGCAGGCATGAAGCTGGTATAAATGATGCAGCGACATTCTGAACTGTTGCAAAGTTGCGTTGTCCAAAGATCAATGTGCTGATGGTTTCGAAGGATGGCATCAAAATGTTTTCAGAGAAACACGATCTCAAGAGACTGTGGTTGTCAGCATGCACCATACCTGGCACACAGAATATGCATTCACTGAAAATACTCTCAGACTCAATGGCTTTAAGACATATGCTACCTCAGATCTTCATGTCACTCATCACTTTGCAGCTGCATCATGCAATGATACTGTTAAAAAATCAGACAGTGAAACAGTGATTTCTGAGCCTGCCTAACCGACACTTACATCACAAAACAGTGGCATCCAGCTGTCAGACATCGTACCAGGTTCTAATATTGCTGTCATCTATGAGGATGTGTGGTGGCCCGGCTTGGTCCATGGTGTCAACCAAGAGACAAACAAAATTGCCATCAGTTTCATGTGTCAAAAGTCCAGAAACAGGTTCATGTGGCCATCAAAAACAAGTCACGGAGCTGCCTCCATGTGAAATTCTCTGTGTGCTGGAATGTATACTGAGCCTTGTTAACCAGCGTGGGCTGTACACTTTCCCAAGATGAAACAGATCGTGTTAACAAACTCATGAAAACTGTTTTGAAGAAATAATGTGTTGAACAGAATGGAAACTATGAGCTTAAAAGAGATAGTTCTATAAGTTGATAGAATTGTTTGAAAACAGTATATTACATTTATTAGAAAACAGTATTTAGTTCAGTATTCATAACTTCTTATTGTATGAAGTGCTAATGTTTTGAACAGTATTAAATTTTTTAAGATTGTATGATCATTACAGTATTTACAGTATTCCTTTTTCTAGAATCACCTCCTCCATAGCTCTAACAACCTAGCCTCACTGCCCTTTGGATGTTGACTATTGCCTGGCTGATCATATACCTTCCCCATAGCTATTTTAAGAAAGGCTGAGCGCCTAAGAATAAGCAGCTACGATTATGCTGCTTTCCAAGGCGCTACAGAAATCCACGAGATTTTACTTACTTACTTATTGCATCAATCTGCAAAAATGGTCTATATTCTTTTAAATTCAGTGTTTTTAAACTAATTTTGTCCTAACATATATGAGAAAATGCTAGATAAAATGAACGATACCCCTATTTGAGGTTATTTCAAATGTCATTTTGCACGATGTCCCGTCCCTAACGAAAGTGTCCCGTCCCTATCGCCGACATAACAGATATCTGTAATGACTATGATGGCATTCAAGGATGAAATATCATGTTCATGATATCTTGGAAGTCAGCTTGAGGGGTTGGACTACCAATTTTTAGTTCAGAATGACAAAATTTGCAGAGTTTCTAGTTTATGCGAGACACCCGTAAAAATCATGTCCACAGTCTGTCCCGTCCCTAACGCATACTTCAACGAGTAGCTGCAAAACTAATTTTATGAACAAAGACTTCAAGATTGGTTTTTATACTGTCTCAGAGGTCACCATTGAGATAAACCCTGCTAATGATTTATATCCAGTTACTATCATCAAAAATTTCGTAGGTTAAGGTGTCTTTTTTTGTGCAAATGTCCCGTCCCTAACGATGGAATTGACCATTTCTTCAGTTTTAGCGCTGCACTGGCATATAAAGCAATGAAGGTTTAGAGAAACAAGAGCTGCTCAGCTGTTAAATGTCTCATAGCAAGCAAAACAACAGCAAATTCCCACAAAATGTGTGCAATTGACTAGCTTTAGAAGCAGTGAAGCGCCTAAGAATAATGATGCCCCATTATATTGCCAACAGAGGCAAGGTTAAACAGTTTTCATCAGGCAGCAAAAGACAATAGCAAGCAAATACTAACAGTAAAAAGTCCTACACAAAAAAGCTATTTCACATTCAACCAGGACCTATTAGTAATAGAGGAAACTGGCAAACCAATCCACATCACAGAAAATCATCTTTCTAAACAATATGACAATAATTTGGATCTGTCCAAGTTCTTATCAATCCATTTTAAAAACTTCTGTGCAACCGAAGACCATAAGAATAATAATCTATCAAAATAATGAACTGTGCAGCAAATCACTGAAATAATGTAAATATTCAAAAGAGTAATACTTTGGGAGTATTTATAGTCTTGGCTATATTTGTTACCCGGATTACAAGGGTTTAAACCTGTGTTGTAATTGACTTCTGTCCCAACCCAGCTCAGCCACTTGCTACAATTTGGTTACTGATGTATGGATGAGTCATAAAAGATACTGCCCCTGTGACCACTAGGGGACACTCCTAACCCATCGCGGTTAACACCATCCATGGAAATTCGTACACTTTTTAAGCCGTGACGTTACTTGGAGTTGATATTAATTCGATTATTACACTGGTCTACATTTTGAAAAAAAATGTCTACTGACCTAAGTATTTTTGCTGATTTTACCCAAGTGAGAGGTGCTGATTCCAGATATGAAGTCAAAAATTATGCAATACGTCAAATTTTTCCGCAAATGAGGAATGCTTAATTAAAGGTGTTAAAGTCAAACATTAGGGAAAATAGGAAATTCTGAAGAACCGAATTTTTTATTCAGCCAAAAAATGAGTCTGTTGTCTAACCAAGAGAGCGATAAGAGCAATAGCTAGTTGCTTAAATTTAAGTTTTGAGGCAGGAATCTTCTCTTTTTGGATGCTCCGGTATAGTTATGGTCACAGTTGTCACGCTGTAAACATCAGCAGTAGTCTGCCATAATGTATGAGTTCCATCTGCCTTGATATCTACGTTCCATGGTCGTGATGTCTTGATGGAAGCATTCTCCTTGTTCTTCACTCATAGCTTCAAGATTTGAAGTTCAGGTAGCTATGAAAGACATGCAACTTGACACTCATGTTTGCTCCCAGTCTTCAAAAAGCAATCTCGAATTTTGAACTGAAAGGTCATAATTCTCGACTCTTAAGTTGCCAAGTAAGTCAGTAATCAGGTCGTAAAAAGCATCTTGTCTACAACTATAACATCCCATTGATTCAATAAGTCCTTTGATGTTGATGCAGTATACAAACTCCTCCTCCATATGGAAATATTTCAAAAGATCATTCTCTCTGCCATGATACATAGGCGTGGTTCCTGGAGCCAACACTGAACAGGTTCTTTTCCTTCAGTCTTGAACCCAGTAACTCTGCTGACGACTAAGGCAGATCAAGGTCTCGTACAAGGTCATTCAACTCAGCTTGGTTGAATGTTTGGTGCATTCCAGCGTCAACTTCTGAGACCACAAAACCTTCACCATCGGTGTCTGTTGACTGACAAAATTCATCGTTGTCAGAAACTCCCAAAGTAGTGCAAATAGGTACAGGAACTTCGTCACAGTGAGCAACCGGTCTCAGAGCAGAGGGGAGATTTTGGTACTGGATGGAAGATTTTGTCTTTGAGGACATGCCTGAAATATTTACCAGGCAGAAGTAGCAGTCGTCAACATGGTTTCGAGGCTCTCGCCACACCATTGGAACTCCAAAGCTAAGGCTTTTTCTCTGACCTTTAGTCACATTATGAACTGTCTGAGGCTTTCAACACATGTCCTGCACACTTTATGTGGTGCCCAAGGTTTTCCTGGTCACCCAATTTAACTGTGAAATATGCATGATAAGCTTTATGCACAAATTCACACACCTCTCTCCTTTGTTTAGGTGTTGTAAAACAACCACAAATTTAGTAAAATTTGTCAGGATCATTCCTGCATTGTCCACAAAGTGTTCCAGTGCTGGGTGACATATTCCACAGAAAGCTATTTAGAAGAGTTAAATTTGCTGCGACTTGTAAGCCTCATGAACGACTGAATGCTGCCGTCGGTTTCACGCTGCTTATATAGGCCTATATCCATAAAATGTTGACGTCTGCAGTTTAAAACTGCCTGTTAAACTGTTGTGTTATTAAATAGTTATGTCCACTGCATATTAAGCATATCTTTTTGCACATTCTTATCTTTTTGCATATTCAATATAGCTAAAGAATTATAATACATAATGCTTCGTTATTACTGTAAACAGTAAATCAGTAAACAGCGTTTTGCGGAAAAACTGGACGTGATAGGAGAAAATGGGTGTGATTTTTGGATTCAGCACACCAAAATACATAAAGATCACATGTTGCCTTCAAGTCAGCAAAATTGACGTAGACCAGTGTTATAAATGGGCGCGATGACGTCGTGGCAAGATTCTTGCCATGAAATATGAAGTCGCGGGTTCGCATCGGACCCTAGCCACTGCGTGATGACCTTGGACAAATGGTTCACTCTTAATTGTCTGCGAGGAAGGCAACGAGAAACCACCTCTTTCATCGTATCCCCGGGTGATGGCCTAAAAACCAATTGGACGTGCCTTTTCGGGCAGAAAACTCATAATTATTGCTACGAGGTATTAGCATATTAAGCTGTACAGACTTTAGTATGACAAAAGTTTTTATATAATTTTATTACCGGTACTACTATTATTATTACTATTATTGCTACGATTATTACTATTGTAAATAGGGTCTATTACTATTACTGTTATTATTGCTATTGTTACTATTATTACTATTATTACTATTATTATTAATGTTGGAGTGTCGTCGACCTGTTCGGAGACCGCGCGATAGAGCGAGCGGCCGTCTTTGGCGATCGTTTTTCGCCACAGACCGATACCGAGGAGATGGTCGTCCATCCCATCGCTCGCCCGACCGAAGTTTCGAAACGGTTTCGAAAACATTTCGACGCAATTTGTCGAAATTTATCCCGAAAACGGTAAAAAATGCGAAACAAATAAAGCCCAGACACAAGGACAACGACGAACGACCGTCGCAAAAAACTTTCAAAACTCAATCCACCAATCACAACGTACACTGAGCGTACGCGCCGCGAAATAGTCCTTGGGTTTTCGACGATTTTTGTCGTTGTCGTCATCGTATTCGCCGTCGCTGTCATCATATTCTTCGTTGTCGTTGTTATCGGGTGATGTCCAGTCGAAGTTCTGGAGATTGGTTCGGTGTTTTCACTCGGCAGGGAAAAGAAGACGGCTGAGTGATGAGCCTCAATGCTTTGTCCGCTGCTGAATGTGGAGAATGTAGACCGACAAGGTTTGATCGATGTAATACTCTATACTGAAAGCAATTAAATGATTGATGGTATGAATGATTGTACAGTGTAAAGGTAATTGATCGCGTTATTGGTCGTACAGTAACAGTGTAAACTGTAAAGGCAAATGATCGCGCACAATTGCCAGAGGTAGACGCGAATGCACAACATTTAAGTTTAGGCTAACTATTAGGCGTAATATATAATTTTCGTCCAGAAGTACAGTAAGTCATGGGAATTGATAGAGCAAATGTCGAAAGCTACAGACCGCCAGTGGCTTTCGCTTATAAAATTGGAACGTTTAGGCCTACTGTGCAGGAAGCTTTATCCAGGGTTATTTATAGGATGGATTGTGAATAGGGGGTGTCGGGAAAATCTGGGGTGTCGGAATTTGGAAGTCTCTGCCGAAAAAGGCTGACAAGCAAAAAACGTTATCAAGTCTCAAATAAGGCTTACAAGCAAAAAAACGTTATCAAGTCTCAGAGGAAAGGCTGACAAGCAAAAAAAGTCATCCGAGAATAAAAGTTGGGTGTGTCCTCCATTTGGGAGTGTTCAGGGCTAATTAGTATGCATTCTGTAGGCCTATGCATACCATTGTCACATTACCAAATTTTGGGGGTGTCGACTTCAAATTGGGGGTGTTGGGGTGTTAGGGGGTGTAAAAATATCCATGGCTGTATCAAACTTATCTTCTCTAAGTTTTGAAATTTTGGAGGCCGTCCATAAAGTGCGTCAAGCTATTTTTAAGTTTTTTACCCAATCCCCTTGTTACAACCTGCAACAAATCTCGGGCTCACTCCCCTCAAAGAACTCACAAATCTCGGGGGCCCCGTAAAAGCGTCGTCCATAAATTATGTCACGCAGGTTTACTATTTAGCAAGCTCGAGTTTCTCGTTCAATTGTGAGAACAGCGAAACAGTGCTGAATAGGCCCTAGCAGATACATAGGTCTCTTATTTTTCGTTTATTTGCATAGACCTATTTGCTGCAAAGAACTGAGGTTGAAACGTAAAGCTAATGATAAACGTTGTTACGAGGGAAAAGGGCAGCTTGAGCTTTTAAATTCAGGTGTTCAGACATGAAAATGTTTAAATGCGCCGCCCAAACACTATACTTTTCCGCGCGCACTGGAAAAAATAGATATAACATTGACTGCGTCGCATTTCTTTCACTTATTCCTATCACTGTTCATTGTTTCGTCAAATCAGTTCCTTATTGCCAAAGCACGACGTGTATCCATAGTACAGTGAATTGGATGGTGTCGGTGGCGTAGCCAGGATTTCCGAAAGGGGGTTTGGTTTTGACTTCTGACCGTAACTAACTTTGAAAAAATCTTGACAAGCAAAAAAACGTCGGTCCTTATACTATGACGCTTAAAAATTTTGGTCGACAGCACCAAGGGGAGGGGGTTGACCCTCAAAAGCGCGTCCGGAAATAAAAATGCATGGAAGCACGTTAAAAAATTTTATCGTACGCGCCCAATGGGGGTTTTAACCCCAAACCCCTCCCTTGGCTACGTCACTGGTTGGTGTAACAGATTTTTAGACTTTGAGGCCAGAAAGGCAAACGTTTCCAGGCGAAACTGAAAGCATTTACTACCTCTGGTCCAGACACGATTCGTTTTGCTCCAAAACGTATATTTCTCGAAAGGAAATACAAATAAGCACAGAATATAAAATTCACAATAACCGTAATTAAGAAAGTGCATCTCGTGTAAAAATACCTTCCCTATTGACGACAAATTAAGCAATGTACAGTAAGTATTCTCAAATCTGTAGAAAAGGACAATTAGGAATAATATTTCAATATAGAACATAATATTTTATTAGCTACATCAAATCAAAGCTAGTTATTAGTTATTTTGTGGATCGCATACTCATATCGCATTCAGTGTCTGGTGTAGGGTTGCAATATCAAACCAAGATATTTAACTGACTAGATCAAGAAATATACATCCGCGAAATCATTAGCACGAGTGTGGCGTTCAGCAATGATCAGCACCTATTGATTTCAGTAAAGCATAGGTCACCGGGCTACTTAAATGGAGGACCGCGGTCCGAAATCCGGACCGCGATGGCTTCCTGAACGGACCGCGGCGAGGTCCAAAAATGACGCGTTCATCGATCATTATTATTATTAACGAATTTCGCACATCGCACTGAAATAATTTTATTGCTGCAGATGCTACTAAAAATATTCATTTTACTTAAAAGTGCAGAGTCGAAACGGTAATTCTAACTGATTATTCTTATACCGTAGTGTTCTATTTGTTTGCTCATCAAGAAAAATTAACTGTAAGTTCATAACGTTTTGGTCGAAGAGGACCCCAGTCGTCGTGTCTCGGTACGAATTTCCGGGCCGCGTCGCAAACAATTTGAGTAGTCCTGTGACCATGGGACAAAAGCAACCTGGGAAGCATGGAACAAAAGCAACCTGGGAAGCATGGAACAAAAGCAACCTGGGAAGCATGGAACAAAAGCAACCTGGGAAGCATGGGACAAAAGCAACCTGGGAAGCATGGGACAAAAGCAACCTGGGAAGCATGGGACAAAAGCAACCTGGGAAGCATGGAACAAAAGCAACCTGGGAAGCATGGGACAAAAGCAACCTGGGAAGCATGGGACAAAAGCAACCTGGGAAGCATGGGACAAAAGCAACCTGGGAAGCATGGAACAAAAGCAACCTGGGAAGCATGGGACAAAAGCAACCTGGGAAGCATGGGACAAAAGCAACCTGGGAAGCTAATTTAGGAACCCAGTTCTAATCGCGGGCTTCACATTATAGGACCCGTTATCCTATCACGTGCGATTTTTTTCACGCCGAGTGACAGAAAATTTCTATAGCGCTTTTCTATCGTCTCTGAAAAACATATCGTCTATGTCTTCGCACAGTTCTTTCGGATCGACGACGTAGCTACCGGAAGTCGTCGTGGCGCCGTCGTCGTCGTCCTCCCAACCGCGAGAGGGCGGATGATGTCTTCGAGACCAAGACGTCGCCGCATTACCGTGAAAGTAGTCCGGCTGTGTGTCCCTCCGCGAACTTCCCGCATACCCACCCTTGAAACTGTTGACCGCGTGATCAAAAGGAGGTCTTCCATTCGCGTAGGTCGGCCTGTAGATGACGTCAGCAACAGCAGCAGCAGCAGCAGCCGGTTGCTGAAACTGATGGCGTCGGTTGTGAACGGACTTTCCTGGCGAGATTTCCACGTGACTCGTCGGCGAGAATTCCGACCGCGAGAGGTCGTGTCGCGTTGACGGATGAGTAGAGTCGTTCGATTGATGGACGGAAGAACGTTCGTCCAGGACTTGTTGGGGATTTGGAACGCAATTGTTCTTCGAATAGCCCGGATGTACCTGAGCAGGTTTGTGGGATGGAGTCCCCTTCAGGCAGCTGTGAGGACCGCCCAAGGTTCGTGTCTTCGAATTCGTCGCAAGCGGTTGAGACCATTTTCCTGATGCGAACGACGAAGACTCGTTGTTAACTTCTGCCTCCGAAACCCTATTTACTGCAGACAGAGTAAAACGTAATCTGTTACGCATAAGTTACAGCAAAGGAAGGCTTATTATCCGCTTATATCATACCATTGGCGTGGCCAAGGGGACCGCCCCGCCCCCTTATTCGGATGGGGACCGGTCGTGAGATTCGTCCAAAACCCGTGAGTTGTTGGTGGGGGAGGGGTAGCGTGAGACGACGATCCCCTTTTCCTCTTCGACTTTTGGACCGAAAATCGTCGAAGTGCCCTTATTCTGGAATCCTGGCTACGCCAAATTATTGTACCTCTAGGCCTTATAGATGGGTCGAGAAATAAATAGAGAAATCTAGTTGACAGGTCTTAAGACTAAACCGCATCTTATTGTAGCGAACATTACGTATTTGGTGGGTCATTCAGCTTTACAGTAAGCGCGATGCTAGTGTCTGCTTTAACGAACTGTCGTACACTGTCTACGTCTCTACGGCAAGTGTTGTAGGCTATAAGCTTCTGGAATTTCTTTTTTTATTACCGATATGCGCCTAACTTGCTGACACGTCTCGTGACGTCTGTATAGTGACCATCTTCTCGGCGTCGTGACAAACTCATTATTTATACGATATAAAACTACTGCGTGTTGTCAATGCTTATTGCGAGGCTTTATTGGCAGACACTGGCGCCATTGACTTGAGTCATGAGCCACGAAGTTTGTTTAGTCTGCGATTTGTTTCAGGACAATAGCATATTCATTCATTCCCCCAGTGAATTCTCTTCGCGATATCATTGCATCTGGCATATTTGCGCAATGGAAATACGCTGTATTGTAATTCTGTCTGTCCCAGCAGAAAAGAGAATCAATTAATAAAATATATTTCGTTGTTTTCGCCAATCGTCTATACAAAACCTACAGTTGACACTATAATATACGGGGCGATTATTAATTTACCAGCTGCCGTCGTAAGCCTACATTCGATTACTTTACGACGGTTATGTCTCCTGATCGTCCCTGTCCTCCTGTAATTGCTGCAGATTGCTTACTACCACCAGTAATTTATCATGAGGAGTGCAAACAAAGCGATAAAGTTGAGATGAGAACCGGTTTGACGCGAATGACGCATAGTCAATATACTTGAGCACCGGTTTACGCAATCAAGACCCCGTGTGTCTGTATGTTTGTCTGTCTGCCTCTCTCTCTCTCTCTCTGTCTGGTTGTCTATACCGTCGTTCCCATCCGCAACCGCTCTACTCTATACGCTACCGCGTCTGGCACCGTGGCCATGGCAACGGTCATAGCAAAGGGATCGTTCAGCTCTTGATCGCTGCTACTTCTGATGCTCCAAAGGGATCATCGGATCGAGACGAGAGCGCGTCGCCTTCCGCCCTTAATGTCCACTTTAAAACATAAAAATGCGCTATAAGAAAAATTGTAACTAACCGCGTCATTCGAGGAGACGTCCGCTTGTCTGTCTGTCTGTCTGTCTGTCTGTGTGTTTGCGTGTGTCGAGTGGTGAGACAGCAGCGCTTGATAATTATGAGAAACGACGCTTTGTCTGCGATTGCGTCATCTCTGAGTCATGGTCACAAAGAGAAACCTGTAGAAATCAGTCGCTTGATCTTCTTATGTAGCTGACAGTGCAATTTGCAATTTCGTGGCGACCAAAATATACGATTGCTTGCTTAATAAAATCTTCCCAATGTCAAAGGGACCGATTCAAAGCAACGCCCCGAAACTTCGAGTAGCTAATATTTTACACCTCTAGATCAACAGTTCACACGAAAACACGGATTTGGTTCGTATATACGAATATATATATATATATATATATATATATCAGAGATGATTGCTTCTAATCAATTAGAATTAGAATTAGTTGCTTCTTCCTAATTGATTAGCATTAGAATTAGTTCTACACTTTGTCCAATTGATTAGAATTAGCATTAGATTGTCTAATCAATTAAATTACAATTAGATTGTCGATGTTCGCGATACAGTTTACACACCACGCAAAACAGTTTTAAAATACTAATTTAATATCTGCAGTAATTGCACGCAGCTGCAAATGGTTGGAATTGGCTGGCATTTCCAGTTGTCAACAGCAATCACACAAAACACTTAATCTATCAGCTGTAAGTTTTTCCTTGCTAATGCTACCATGATCAATGATCATCTCAGCATTATACTATGAGCATGCGTTTCAACATTAATCTCAGGCTGCCTCGGATGGCTAATTGTCATGTAATTAAAAAACAATTAGAATTAGCAGGTAAATTCTAATTGATTAGAATTACGATTAGCTGATAAAATTTGCCAATTGATTACAATTAGAATTAGCTGGTCATCTAATCGATTAGCTAATCAATTACTTCCTAATTGATTAATTACCCATCTCTGATATATATATATATATATATTCATGTATATATATATATATATATATATATATATATATATATATATATATATATATACAATGCCAACGCATTCCGAGGAACACTTCCTATAATCTGCAACCGAACGAGAGCTAGCACACGATCATTTCATGTCTCCAGACAATTTTTTATCACAAGTTTTATCATGAAGCATATATATATATATAATATATATATATATATATATATATATATATATATGTGTGTGTGTGTGTGTGTGTTTGTGTGTTTGTGTGTGTGTGTGCGTGTGTGTGTTATTCATTCTGATTGATAGATCGATTGATTGATATCAATATATTTTTATATAAATCAAAATCAAAGAATAACTAAAGATTACAATATTCAAACAATAACAGAAACATAAGTCACTGGTTGTAGGCTACAGTAGAAAATCAATCAATAACAGTAGAGATACTAAATGGAGAGGCAGAGGAAGAGATGTATAATTTATAAGTGTAAAATACGTTCAATTTTGCGGTAACATAGCATTGCGGTATTAATAAAAATATTTAGTATTATGTGACGTCACATTTCCGTGCCCCCCCCCCGGTCGTCACACATCGTGACAAATGTTCGACCCCCACCCCAAGCGCAGTTACGTCATTTGTCGATGGCCCCTGAAGACTGGGCCCTACTGCTAAACAGCGATGAAAATGGCATGCAAAATTATATTCTTTAATAATACCATCTACTGGTCATTATGAATATAGAAACAGTTGCTGCTTAGCTTTCTTTTCTTTGTATTATTAATATTAATTACTACTTAATTAACTAATTAACCTATAGTTTATTTTTTACGACGGTGGCAATGCATTGGTGAGCAACTATATAGGCCTATAGGCCTACAACAACAAATTTTATCAGTTTATTTATATATACCTGGATTGTGTAGGTTGGATTTCCTCTCTGGATTGTTTGCCCCTCCTCCCTCTTCACTTGGTCCTCTGCTGCTGTCCGCGTTTGAACCCTCACCCGAGAAAACGCTTCTCGCATCGTTTTCTTGTTTCAGGCTATTGAGCAGATGGCTTACCTGAAATATTGTGTTATCAATCTTTCCAATATTATCTATAATCTAGTTTCGCATATATTTGATGGTGATGATGATGATGGTGATGATGATGACCATTGGCGTCGCCAGGATTTCCAGAATAGGAGGGGCACTTTGACATTTTTCAGTCCAGAAGTCTTGATAAGCAAAAATTGTCGTCGTCTCAAACGCTTTAATTAAAGTCTGCTGTTTGGTGCTCTTTCCTCGATCTAATACAACCCCACCCCCCCCCACCCCAACTACTCATCGGTTTTCATGCACGTCGGAACGAATTTTCAGCAAGGGGTGCAGATTTTCTCAAGATAAAAGTCGTGACAAGGGGAAAAAATTCGACTCTGAAAAAAAACACTGGCGAGCAAAAAAAGTCGTCACTAACTTTACTTTATCCTCCAAAGGCCTTTAATAAGCAAAAAAGGTCGTCATATCTCTGTCTTCTATTTAAAAATCCCTACAAACAAATTTTTTTAAACAGCCTTATCATCCGCCCCTGATTCTGCACCCTCTGTATCCCCACTTCCTAAGGTCCTGCCGGTTTTGGTTTTTGAGCGAATCTCACGATCGGTCCCGATCAGAATATGAGGATCCAAATAGCCCTCCCCCCAGTGGCTACTCTAACGACGACGACAAGATGACGACGCTGATGATAATGATGATGACGACGATGATTGAAATTGAAGACTGGCATCGCATATTATTAGCAACTAGATAGCACAGGTCTAACTATCTATCACGATTCAGAACATCTGCAATTTTCCAACCGAGCAATATAGGATGTCTGTAATAACAGACGTGTGAGAAGCAATTCTCAATAAGTGTATAATACACCAAAAGCAAACCTCTTTTTCGTTTTCGTTCTTCTCTGATGATTTACTTCCGCTATCCGTCGCTACAGAGAGCGTTTTAGGAGATCCATTTTCGCCCCTCGTCTCAGCTTCGTTGGAGTCATTGTGGCATAATTGAAAATAGTTCCGGTCCTCGTCAGCGTTTGGCGCATGAATCTTCTTTGAATCGGGCGCGAGAAGCGGTTGAACCTAGAAGGTAGAAAGTCAAAGTAAGTATGGGCGACGACATAGATTTATTTATGTGCGATGGACGTGTTAGCGTTTGAGCTTTGCAGATGACACCAATGAAATGGAAGAAGAGGCAAAGGAAATTTTTAAAGATGCAAAAGAATATTTTGAAGCAGCACAAAACTGTTTAAATAGGCTACCACTTCTCGATTAAGACAAAGAAAAAGAAGAAGATGAAGATGATGATGAAGAAGAAGAAGAAGAAGAAGATGATGATGATGATGATGATGATGATGATTATGACGACGACGACGACGAAATCGATGTTGATATTGAATTCGACGATGCGGCTAGATATGACAACAATGGACTTTCATGATGATCTTTACGACGCTGTTTCTGATGGTGTCGTTGTTTATTATATGATGATTATTATATGACGACTATAAAGACGATGGCGACGACGATTACCTTTGGGTCGGAATTCGTCGATTCCCTGTATCTGCTGTTGACGGACCATTCGGAGTTGTGCTGAATCGCCTGGAGAAGCTTCTTCGTCGAGGAGTTCAGCTCGTCTCTCCGGCCCTCCTCCTCCTCCGTCGGACTTCGCGGTCTTTTCGTCGACGTCGTCGTCGTCTTGTCGTCTGCTTCCGACGACGAAAACACCAGACATTTCCCGCCACTTCCCGCACCGGCCGCCCCCTCTCCGCGCCCCGCGATCGACGCGTTCGACTGCGCGGGAAACATTCGAAGCGCCGCCGTGCGACAGTTGTAGTTGTTCTTGTACTTGACGACCTTCCGACGACGCGCTATGACGACGGTTGCTATGAGAACGGTCGTCAGGACGCCGCAGACGGCCGCGAATGCGACGACGATCGCCAGGCGCCGTCCGGCGAACACCGGAAATCCGTCCCATCGATGTTCTGACGTCATCAGCGGAACGGAGCGGTTGACGTGAACGCGCAGGTGTGCGACGGAGCACCTGGCGAACGGCGCACCGGCGTCGCAGGCCACGATCTTCAGATCGAAGCGTCGACCGTCCTGGTCCGTCAGCTGTCCGTCGACCGTGACGACGCCCGTGCGGTTGCTGATGCGGAACGGACTTTCCTTTTCTGTCGCCGAGTCGTTGTTGATGCCGAAGCTGAGACGGGCATTGTGGCCGGAGTCGATGTCGTAGGCGCGCACTCTGGCGACCTCGTACCCGGCCGGGGTGAGGGTCGAGACGTGGACGGAGTCGTTAAGGGCGGTCGGGTATTCGAACTTCGGTCGGTTGTCGTTGACGTCGGCGACGGTAACGGTGACGCCGACGGTACTCGTCAGCGGAGGCTTACCGGCGTCGAAGGCGGTTACCTTCAGGTAGTGTACCGTCGTCTCTTCGCGATCCAGTACGGCGGCGGTGCTTACGACCCCCGTCGTCTTGGAGATCCTGAAGAGGGCGGAGGAGGGGCCGGGGGCGATGACGTACGAGACGTCGCCGTTCGAACCGCTGTCGTTGTCCGTGGCGACGACGACGCCGACGTTCGATTCCGGAGCCTCGTTTTCGAAGACGCCGAAACTGTAGAAGGGAAACTGGAACGACGGACGGTTGTCGTTAACGTCGGAGATGGTCAGGACGACGCCCGCCGAACCGGAGCGCGACGGAGAGCCTCGATCGGCGGCAAACACCTGGAAGGTCAGTCCGTCGACCGTCTCCCTGTCGAACGACACCAGCGACGTTATGATTCCCGAAGACGGATCGATCCGGAAACTGTCGACGGCGCTCGGGTCCAGCGTGTAGACGATCGCCGAGTTCTCTCCGCGGTCTCGGTCGTCTGCCGAGGCCTGAACGACGAAGGCGCCGACGTAGTTGTTTTCGATCAGCTCCGTTCTGTAGACCCGCTGCGTGAACGTCGGTTCCCAGTCGTTGACGTCCGTCACCTGAACGACGATGCTCTGGCTGGCGGACCGCCGCGGGACCCCGAAGTCTGCGCATTCGACCGTCAGGTTGTACGAACTCTGAAGTTCGCGATCGACGGGCGACGCAAGGTAGATCTGGAACTCCGTTTCCGTCAGCGACCGCAGCTGGAAATGGCCGCCGTCGTCGTCGTCGGCGGCGGCGGCGGCGGCGGCGACGAGGGTGCAGTTGAACCGGCCGTTGTAGTCGCCTCCGTCACGGTCGGTGACCGTCAGGTGGGCGACGAAGGTGCCCGCCGCGGCGTCCTCGCGCACCTCCGCTTCGGTTCCGTCGTCGGAGTCGGACATGCTGTCGTAGGAGATCTCCGGGGCGTTGTCGTTGGCGTCTTCGACGGTCAGCACCACCGGGACGCTGACGGCAACCGGGTCCGGACCGCGGTCCTCGGCGACGACCACCAGTCGGTAGACGGAACTGGACTCGTGGTCGACGGTCCCCTTGGCGTAGATCTGCCCGGTGTCGGCGTCGATTCCGAAGACGTGTCCGTAGGCGTTGGCCGTGAACGGACTCAGCGAGTAGACGATCCGGGCGTTCTCTCCGCTGTCCGGATCGGTCGCCGATACGCGAAGTATCGGACTGATCGGCGGAAGGTTCTCCGGAACGGACAGTTCGTATCTGTCTCGATCGAACACCGGACTGTTGTCGTTGGCGTCCGTCACCTTTAGACGGACGTCGAGGGTTCCGGTCCGCGGCGGATCGTCGCCGTCGAAGGCCGTGACCGTGAGATGGTATTCGCTGACCGATTCCCTGTCGAGACTCTTGACCAGGATCAGCTTCAGTCCGGGTTGCGATCCGTCCAGTTGTCTTCCGTCCGCCTCGAGGACGAAGTTATCCGACTGCGGATTCATCTGCAGACCGTAGTGCCGGACGGAATAGTCGGGCCCGTCCGGATCCTTTGCTCCGGGAAGTGAAATAACGGTCCCGACTGCGGACGCCTCGGACAGCTCGATGGTCCGGCGCCTCGGCGGCGAAAAGGCCGGGTCGTGATCGTTGCGGTCGATTATGGAAACGGTGGCGCGGATCAGGCGGAAGTATTCCACCGGCTGGATTCCGACGTCGATGCGGACGCCGCAGGTGGAAGCTCCGGGACACTGGGAGTCCCGGTCGACGACGGCGCTGGTTCGGATGATTCCGGTGCTTGCGTCGATTTCGAACGCCACCGAATGCTGTTTCATGAAGCGAAACTGGAGCCGGCGCAGAACGTCGGGTGGGTAGATCCTGTCGAGGTTGGCGGCGAGAAGGACGTTGCCCACGTACGTTCCGGGCGGTTGGTCTTCGACAAGGTCGAACCCAACTTCGAGGATGTCCTGGGCTCCGGCGTTGGCGACCGACGACACCAGCGCCAGAAGAACCAGTGCCGCGACGCACGGCGCGAGCGAATCAAACGCTTTCGATTGGAAGGACGTCCATGGAAATGGTCGACGGCGCCGCGGGTCGACCTTCGAATAAGCTTTCATCTTCGCGGAGATTCGCTTCATGGTCAGAGACCCTGATTTAAGAGGAAATGGTCAATGGTGCATTCGGTAGATGGCGAACTGATTTGCAATCTATATTTGAACAGATGAAGTCATACGAATACACGGCTTATTGTATTCTATAAAGGCATATCGATTAATGCGGTTATTATATCACAATTTGTTCTTGTTATATATAAACATCTATTGTTTAGGAGTAATTCGATTCTTAAAGTCGAGTTAGTATTCACCCTCAGGCTTAGATGCAAATTGATATCTCTTAATACATGAGCTCCTTAAACAACGATGCTCTAGCTTAAATACTGGTTGCAGACGCCGGCACATGTCCCGCCATACCGGATTCCTGTCCTGCACTACCTTCGGTTTTCTTCTTCGTCTGTCCCTGTCTCCTGTTTCTGTCTCTCTGTCTCTGTCTCTGTCTCTGTTTCTGTCTCTCTGTCTCTCTCTGTCTCTGTCTCTGTCTCTGTCTGTCTGTCTGTCAGTCTGTCTCTCTCTCTCTCTCTCTCTCTCTCTCTCTCTCTCTCCTCTCTTCAAAACAACAGCACCCTATTATCCAACGCAGTGCAAAAGTGCGCGTTTAGCACACCACAGAGAGAGAGAGAGAGAGAGAGAGAGAGAGAGAGAGAGAGAGAGAGAGAGAGAGAGAGAGAGAGAGACTCTTAGAAACAGAGACGTGCAAGGCGTGCCAAGGAGAGGACTACTCCTCAAAGGCACAGGAATTTCTGAGCGTGTATTTTTACCGCCCAGATTTTCATGTAATACGCCGTTTGAGGCTCTAATAAATCGTCTGGTCATCGGTAAGAGAACCGAGGGGTGTTCCGCTTGGTAGGCATGCAAGCAACAGATAAACACAGTGCATAAATGTATCTCTAAAATGGTCGTGTGGGGTCTATTACGACCCCATCGGTCCCCCCCCCCATTCCGTGGTTCACTTCCGTCTTCGTGATTACGTGTACCGGGGTCGTTATAGAGAGAGAGACTCGGTTTCACGTACGGATGTTAGGATGAATTGTGCGCGTGCGTGCGTGTTTGCGTGCGTGCGTGTGCATTGATATCCAAGGGAAACCGTAAATAGCGAATTAATAGATGGCCGGGACAGAGAAACGAGAGGAAGAGTAATAATTCTCTAATCTGATGATGATCTAATCGCACAAAATACGTCTCCTGACGGATCGTTAAAGCGAGTGGATAAGAATAATAATAATAACAAGAAGATCCACGGCAGGCGTGCTTTTCTCTATTTGACAAGAAAGACGGACAAAAGAAACGGACAACAGCATCAAGCATGATCAAACACAGGGAGAGAAACTGCCTGTTTACCTCGGGAACCGACTTCTCCCAAAAATTAATTACTTTACTACAGCGGCGGCTCTAGGATTTGGCAAGTGGGGGGAGGGCCGTTGGGGTGACAACTTCTAATCATGGGGGGGGGCAACCATTTGCTGTTTAATGTATGTAGCATTAAGTATAAGGTCCCAACTGGGGGGCCACTGGGGGGCAGGCATTCAATAAGGGGGCACGGGCTCCCCTGGTGGAGCCGCCACTGCTTTACTATTCTAAACAGAAGAATATTGAATTTCATCTTCATTTTCGACATGATAGGGCTTACTCTATCTGAGATACCTACTTGCGGGAATTCTTTCCCTTATGGTATCTTTTTATTTCTTTGTTTTGAACTAATATGAGTAATTATGTTATGATCTTTCTAATTGTTAACTTTTAACTAAATCATTTATTTGAATTTCATCTATACTGTAATATGTTAAGTACTATGCTCATGTTATATTTTCCCTGCACTAATTATTTCATTGCTGATGGATTTTGGAAATAATAGACTATGTATGTATGTATGTATGTATGTATGTATGTATGTATGTATGTATGTATGTATAAACTATGTATGCATGAACAAAGACAAATTTGAGAGTAAATAGTCTAATGTCAGCAATCTTTTTCTTCTAACGTCCGGTTTCAATTTTTACAACTTCTGATCGATCAATCAACGTTAATTATAGATTGGCCTATCGGTTATTAAATTATCCTCTTCCATGCACTTACATGACCAAAAAAGAGACAAAAAGTAGCTTCTAATGCGCTCTAGAAATAGGACTGCACTGTGGTGAACCATGTCAATACAAAAATAGCTGTGTGTCCCCCCCCCGTTTAGTGCCAACAGCTAAAATGCAGATAACAGGTTTTCATTAGTTACAAGAGAACTGTGGCTGACGATTCCTGCGAGTCTCGAACTCACTTCCGTCGGCTCTACAGTGTCCAATGATGCTACCACTCTTCTATCTTCGCGTTCAATATATATATACAGGGTGTAAAAGTGAAAAGGGCACCCCTTTATGATATTTAATATCTTGGCTGCGTGTATAGCGATTTCAATGAAATTTATAGGCCATATACCTGAGAATGTTGTTGATGTAATTGCCAAATTTCATGCTGATAGCTTTAGAGTTTGCTAAAATATGGCCAAAAAACTAAAGAGACCCAAATTTTAAAATTGACAAACAGAAGATAACGTCATACTAATTTGTATCGTTTTTAAGTCTAAAATTGCGTCGTTGTCGTTGCGCCAGACAAGGTCAAGGGTTACTTACGGCCAACAGATAAACACAGCAGCATTATGATTGGCTGCAGGACTGTCTTGATTTGCTTGGAGAAGATTTCATATTCCAGCAAGACGGAACACCTGCACACTCTGCTCTCAGGAACCAGAATTTTCTGTAGCAAAATTGTCCAGATTTCATCAAGAAAGATGACTGGCCACCCAATTTCCCAGATATCAATCCACTTGACTTCCACGTCTGGGGAATCATGCTCGACAGATATAAAAAGTATCAGCCAAAGCCAAAAAACATCACGGAGTTGAAGACGGTGCTGAAGAATATCTGGGAGAGTTTGCCTGAGAACCAGATCAAGAAGTCGATAGTGTCAGTGAAGAAGCGCTTGTCGGCATGTGTGAAGGCTGAGAGAGGGCATTTTGAGCATCTGCTCCCGTAGCAAATCATCTGAAATCCTCTTTCAAACGGCCCTTTTCAGGGCCAAATAAATAAAAAAAATTTTGTTATCACTTTATTATGACGTTATATTCCAATGTCAATTTTAAAATGTGGGTCTCTTTAGTTTTTTTGGCCATATTTCAGCAAAGACTAAAGATATCAGCATGAAATTTGGCAATTGCATCAAAAACATTCCCAGGTATATGGCCTATAAATTTCATTGAAATCGCTATACACGCAGCCGAGATATTAAATATCATAAAGGGGTGCCTTTTTCACTTTTACACCCTTGTATATATATATATATATATATATATATATATATATATATATTTTTTGCCCTCGGTGCTCTATTCCCGAAGGACTTATGAAAAATTGCCCGGAGACATATAGAAATTACATTGTGTTAGAAATTATACTGTAGTACTTATACCATACATATATATACTTATACTTGTACTTATACCATGTTATACGCCTTCATTCGCGATCACTGTTCTCGGGCGTCCTGCGTTAACCGCTAGAGGACGAAAACAACTATAGGAATAATAATAGCATGAATAGCCTCCTAAATTTCAAAATGACACACGTAGCACATTAATATATATAGATATATAGATTACTACTACTACTACTACTACTACTACTACTACTACTACTAATAATAATAATAATAATAATAATAATAATAATAATAATAATAATAATAATAATAATAATAATAATAATAATAATAACAATAACAAAAATAACGTGATTTTCAAGCGGTCTAGAAGGCTGTGCCAAAACAACTATAATTTCACAAATTGATTCCATGCCTACCTACATGTAGGTCTATAAACAGCATTCTAGATAATGCCGTATTGGTGTCTTATATAGTGTCACAATTAGCTCTTCACCTTGACTCATTATTATTCTTTTATTGAACAGATTAACCTTAAGCCAGATTCAATTTAGCAGATTACTACCGCGTAGTAAAGTTACCTTCACGTGGTGGCTCCAGTCCAGACAAGATTATCTCCGAAAACAACAACAACAAAAACCTTTCGTTGTTCTGTGGCCCTTACTCTGCAGACAACAACAACAACAATATCCCAGTCTCCTACGGTATCAACGCTTTCTCCTTTGAATTCGCGAAGACTTTGCATCGGTTAATACGGCGACGCTTAGACATTTTCTGATAGTCTTAATGCATTTTCTCTGCGATTAACAGTCATGCATGAGCAGTGATCCTCTCGACTGCAACCGGCTGATCGCCGCGTTCATTCGCGATCACTGTTCTCGAGCGTCCTGCGTTAACCGCTAGAGGACGCAAACAACTATAGGATTAATAAAAAGAATAATAATCTTTCTGAGCGTCATTCGTCCAGTCGGGTCTTTCTTCCGTTCATTCGTTCGCCGCGTCGTCTTCGGCCGATAGCGGCCAAATGGATTTGAACTTCTTTTTGATCCACCCGCTGTGCATCGGTTCCGGCGTGTACCCAGCGGCCTGAGCGGAGCTGCTGCTGCTGCAGCTGATTGGCCGGCGATCACAGTCAGTCGTCGAGGGCCAAGCGGTCGGCGGATAGACGTCAGGTTAATAATTATCGTGGCAGAGGGAAACCCGGAGAAGAACAGATCCAAGTGCAGCAACTTAAGTCTTAACCGCCAGACGGCTTCAGGTATCAACGTGTCCGATAAAGTAGACCCACGCGGGCGTAAGGATACAAAGTCCAGCCGACTCTCTGTCTCAGACCGAAGCTAATGCGTATTGTTCGATTAGATAAAAATAGACGGGGAATGTCAGGGAATGGGGGGAACAGGACACAACGTCCCTAAGACAGAATCGCTCCGAAATCAGATCATGAAAGTGTCGTTTATTGCTGTGTGCTGGGTAACGTCATCGTATCGCCGGTCAATTACACAGCGCGATGTTTCGTCAAGCTTTGTCTTAGACCGTTGGGGGGAGGGGGGTTTGAACCCCCGCAGCTATCTTTGCAACCCTCCCAAAAATCGCATATCGAGTATATGCAGCTTCTGTCATTCATTGAATTTCAGTCCTCACCCCCCCCCGGCTCAAATTTCACAACTCCAACACTGGACTGTGGATTGGATAGGATGGGATGGGATTAGATGGGATGGGATTTCGCCTCAGACACTGACGTCTGCCAGTGGTTAGATTGGTCACGGATTGCAAAGTGCGTCTGGAATCTAGATGAATACGTTGTGTATATTCAAAATGTTTATATTCAAAATGTTGGTGAATCACGTTGGGGAGGATTTCAAAAGTTCAAAGCGAATACCACTGGGCTCTGTTTCCAATATTTATAATTCACAGTCTAAGTTAGTGATGATATATACAGGGGTTAAATTGAACCGGATCTTGCCGGATCCTCCATCCTCCTCCGTCGGGACGTCTGACAAGAGATCCGGCACGGCAGGCATGAGATCCGGAACGTCTGGCATCAGATCTGGAGCGTAATTTTTATTCGTTATGATCTTTTATTGTTGACTTTAGCATTTTGCATGCACGGGAAAGAAAGGAAAACGTGAACTGTACTCTAAATGCTCGTCTAAAATCAATAAAACAGCTGTGAATAAATTTTGTGGCCGGAGGAAATACAAGGAGATCCACGCCTGAAAAAGTAATTTAACCACTGGATATATATATATATATATATATATATATATATATATATATTGTTAGAAAACTACAAATTTGTCTACGACATCTTCCAAAAGGATACAGGAATATGTTATATTATATTATATATGCATTAACCATAGTTCACAGAATCACTGTCAACTGATACGCCGTTTTATACTGTGTTGTTCGTCCAACTAAAGAGGAAGTGGTGTAAGAGAAAGAGGGGAAGAAGAGGAGGAGAACGAGGAGGAGGAGGAGAAGGAGAAGAAAGTAGATGAGGAGCAGGATGAGGAAGTAGAGGAGAAGAAGAAACAGAAGTAGAAGGAGGAGGAGGAGGTATAGGTGGGGAGGGTTAAGTGGATATTCCTTTGTTAGCCGCGACAAATCAGGGCGTTGCTGATAGCCCCTCACTATGCAGGGCCCACCCATAGACGCTTCAAGTGAGTCGTGTCCTGACCCTCATTTTCCCCTCGATAAGGCTGAATTGGGGTTCGATAGATAAGGGTATCCCTGGAAATCTAGGCGGTGCCGATTGACCAAGAAATGATGTAGGTCCTTAGATGAAATCTCTGTTCAAGTCTTTCATACCAACGAACCTTCTGGAAAAGCATAGACTAGAGAAAGGAGGAGACTAACTCATAGTATGGAAAGACTCATAGCTATTCCTCAATGACGTCATTGTCTATTTATAGAACGCCGATAGTAGCCGCGGGAATGCGTTGACAAATCAACGAATTATTGTAGATTGCTGATTTTCTAAAAGTAGTATCAATGAAAGAACTCCCTTTATTTCATCATTTGCATGACCTTTAGCAGCAGATAACAGCAATATAGGCATAATTGAGAAAATCTCACTTTTAGACAGCGCTAGAAGTATATGTAAACGGTTTAGAAGAACTCTGTATAGATTTGATTTATAAACTATAATGTTCAGAGTTGACAGTGTGTAAAAGCCATTTTAGTCTGGTTTGTACAAAGTCATAGGGCTTATTGCAAAATCGAGCTTTCTATTGCTGGAAGCCAATTTGTCGATGGTATTGTCTATGGATATGTCCATATCTTTGTGTATACATACATCAAGGCTATTACTTTTAGACGATCATCTTCCACTGAAGACGCAGTTTTTGTAGACCGGTGGAGGTGCATCCATAGTCATCTCCAACGTGGAACCGTCCCCGGCCTCTTGCATTATTATCAAACAGCTCCTAGAACTGGTGTATTCGATAGTAGGTCATACAGTAAGTGTACTCTTTTTCCCGACGAAAGTAACCAAATGGCAATATCTGATCTTCGGTCGTAGGACAAATTTCTCTGAAATTCCCGGACGTCAGTTGTAAATAACGGAGCGTCTGCCAACAGCCACCTGTTTGATCTGCCGCGCTGTAGTTTCGGAGGATGGCCGTAGGCTGTGCTGGCTTCAGATGTCGTCTTCGATAAGACGCGTATCTGAAAAAACCCAATCGAATCATCTGTTCCAGTGGATCCGAACCGCATCAGCGCTACAGCATAACGCAGCTATAAGTTCAGAGCAAACCAGGATTAGAGACCAGACGAATCGGTGCAGTGAGAAAGGTGCTTAGGACGACCGGAAGCGAAGTCGATTGTTGGCTTAAGCCTTGGGACACTTCCCGTTATTTAGCGACTCAGATGTTCGCTCAGAGATGTCCGTGGGTCCATTTTTTATAACCCAGTCCATCATCCACTCAAATCTCCAACCCAACCCACGCCGGCAATAGGGTTACTTGACCCGACCCAACTCAACCCACCGTAATACATTTGCAATTTCTTAAACCATGACTTAATTTCTGACCCAACCTAACCTGCCATAAAAATATTAAAATCTAACCCAACCCATGGGTTAACCCAACCCTTGGCCATTTATGTATTCACTATCTGTAAAGTTATATGGAAGCAACGCTAAACTATCTGACTGTAGGTGCGACGAGCAGACAACACAAACGAAAGAAAGAACGGAAAAGACTAATTAACTAATCGATTAATAACTCAAAAATCAAACAGGTGGTTGCTGGCAGGCGTTCTGCTACATTTCGACTGACACTGACAGCCGGAAATTTTAGAGAAATTTGTATAACCAGAGTAAATCTGCTATAGTGTCATTTAGTTACTTTCCTCGGATAAAACAATTGATTAACTAATTTTAACGATTAATGAATGATTGACTGATCGACCGATCACGAACAGAATTAAGGATGGATGGATGAATGAATGGATGAATGGAGGGATGGACGAATTTATGGAGTAATGGAAGAACAAATGGTTATGAAAGAATACAAAGACGTAAGGACTTAGAAATTGGAGTCACGTTACAGCTTCCAGCACCAGAAACGGCTTCCAACAATAATGAAATTTTCTTTAAACATCCGACGACAAGACCAATGTTCGCATTTCTTATGCCGTGACTGTCCGTAATCATCTCTCTCTCTCTCTCTCTCTCTCTCTCTCTCTCTCTCTCTCTCTCTCTCTCTCTTTCTCTTCTCTCTCTCTCTCTCTCGTATATGCCTGCGCTACATAATCGCCTCAAGTTCTAAATGCGTCGGTGCAAAAATTAGATCGAATCAATTATCATCAGAAGAGCTTTGGACATCTAATTAGAAGCCGTGTGTAGACGAGCGATGCATTGACATAGAGGACGCAGTAATAAGCTCCCTTTTTCACGAACAGTCCGGTCTGTATACTCCAATACAAAGAGCCAGTCGCTCGATTTATATCTGTCCACGTTGGCGGAACAAGGAGACGAAACTATCTCAGCGAATCAGACCAGACACATACACAGATTAACGTATATATATATACTGTATATTGTATAATAATACGTCAAAAAGAGAATAAAGACTGTTGTACACACACGTAGGACGATAAATACAAAAGGACTCAACGCATCCGGCGTAACCTTTCTGCGTTATGCACCGACGCACACAGAGATAGAGATATAGAGATAGAGAGAGAGACAGACAGACAGGCAGACAGACGGACGGACAGAGAGGCAGAGAGCGAGAGAGAGAGAGAGAGAGAGAGAGAGAGAGAGAGAAGACGCAAAGAAAGCATGAAAGAAAGATGGAGGGAGAAGGAGAGAGATGCCAGCGAACGTTCAGGACCTAAGGAAAGTGATGAACCACCGAGAAGAACTCATTCGAGGACATATATAGGCCTATAATCCCATATATATATATATATTTATAATATTAAGATTCTTGCTCTGTTTGTCCAGTTTGTCTATTACCTTCGATATTCTGATTGGTCACCAATCGACGTTGCGAAGTCGAATGCGTAACCTCTGTCCTGGGCTGTGCACGAGGCTGTTGCCATTGACAACAATTGTCTATTATTTTCTAATCAACGGAGCGTTCGATACGTCTTAATTGCAGCTCAAACCCCGTTCCTTTCCCTCTCCCCCATCTCTCTCTCAAACAAACCCCCTCCTCCCCCCCTGCCAGGTAAAACCCTCTTTCCATTCCTTCTCTCTCCCAACCCCCTTCCTCCCCTCCCAACCCCCAAACCCTCTCCCAACCCCTTCCTCCACCCCTCTTCCCAACCCCCTTCCCTCCCAACCCCTCCCAACCCCCTTCTCTCCCCCCTCCTCATCCCTCTTCCACCCCCTCTCCCATCCATCTCCCATCTCCCCAACCAACCATCCCTTTGGTTGAGCTTGGCTGTGTGCCTTCGGAATATACCCCCTCTTCCCCTCCCGAAATCTACCGCAATTTGGCGCAAATGTGCAACGTCATGCCCTATAGTTTAGCATTATGAGATTTTTGCATAGCTACGTTTCAAATTTACTCCTCAATTTGATGCAAATGTGCAACGTCATGCCCTATAGATTAGCATTATGAGTTTCAAATGTTCCGTTTAGTACTTTAAACTTTAAAGGTCCTTTTTATAATTTAATCTCGTTTTGTATCGATTCCTGAAATTTGTATCCCCGATTTCTTGCAAAAATTAATTATTCATCGATTAATAGTTAAATTAAATGCATGTTTCATGTTTGTGCAGCGCCGAATGGTGAATAGGAGCTTCGTATAGCACCTATATCTCAGCGGTTATAAACGTTAGAAAGACCGTCCGTTACGCTTCGCTTAAAGCTAATTTTATAGAGCACATTTAGGCCCGATTTGTGTAAGCAGTTGATGTTTAATTTGTTTGTTGTTGGAATATTCGTTGCCTCGAACGAAGCGAGCCTGCACTGCGAGCGAGGAGAGAAGCGAGTGCGAGCGAAGCGAGCATTTTTTAGTATAATTTTAAGATCCTTGCTCTGTATGTCTGTTACCTTCCAGCGTTCTGATTGGTTGGCTGTGTGAGCGTTCTGATTGGTTGGCTGTTTGACGTTCTCATTCGTTACCTTCAAGCGTTCTGATTGGTTGGCTGGGTGAGCGTTCTGATTGGTCGTTCTGGAATCTTAGGCTTCGCGAAGCGAAATGCGACGCGAAGCGAACGGCCACGCGAAGCGAACGGCCACGCGAAGCGTTTGACGAAGCGTACGTTGCAGCGTCATAGTGTGTAGGCCTACAACTCGCGAAGCGAACGGCGACGCGAAGCGTTTGACGAAGCGTACGTTGCAGCGTCATAGTGTGTAGGCCTACAACTCGCGAAGCGAACGGCGACGCGAAGCGAACGGTGACGCGAAGCGTTTGACGAAGCGTATGTTGCAGCGACATAGTGTGCCTGGCCCGCAACTCGCGAAGCGAACGGCGACGCGAAGCGAACGGCCACGCGATAAAGCGAACGGCCACGCGAAAAACGGCCACGCGAAGCGAACGACCACGCGAAGCGTTTGACGGATGTTGCAGCGTCATGTGTGTAGGCCTTCAACTTACGAAGCGAACGGCGACGCGAAGCGAACGGCCACGCGAAGCGTTTGACGAAGCGTACGTTGCAGCGTCAGAGCTTGGTTACGTGGCGTATGTACGTCATTGAAACGTTGTTCAGCAGCATGAATTCAATGATTGGGTTTTAGTATTATCCTGCACTGCGAGCGAAGCCAGCATCACTTTCTAGTATATATATATATATATATATATATATATATATATATATATATGGGATTATATATATATATTTTATATATATGGGATTATATATATATGGGATTATATATATATGGGAATATATATATATATATATATATATATATATATATATATATATATATATATATATGAGACAGGAAGTTAGCAGTAACAGCACTGGACGATTGAGCTGAAGGCCGCGGGTTCGATACGGGCAGAAGACAGAGGTCGACTCAGCCTTACTCGTTAGATAGAGGGTGGTGATAAAAATGAGTAGCAGAGTTAAGCTGCGAGGTAAAACGTGGGTCAAGAGAAAGCAATTGCAACCTACCCAGGATTAATGGGTTACACCAGCTTCGTCGCTGACTGCCTAAATCGGAGGTGAGCGCCGGAACCCAACGCTCGAATTCGAGTACGGGACCTACACACCCACACACACACACACACACACACACACACACACACACACACACACACACACACACACACACACACACACATATATATATATGTGAAAATCTGGCGAGAAAAGGGGACTTATCGACGCATTTTCCAAGTTCGTCTTCTTGCGTCCATCAAACGCATTGGCTGACCGTTTCAGACCGTTTCATCTTCTCCTCATCTGTATGTATATATGTCGAGGCGCCAGATCGCATTGGCGATGCGGTCTGTCCCACGTCGTTGGACTATCAATGGAGTGGGAGCTTTGGCTAAATCGCATTTTAATCTCTCGTTTGTCTCCGTTCTCTGGGTCCGACGTCGCATGCGTCGATTTCCTGTGTAAAAATACGAGAATTGCGCGCAACGCCTTTGTAATTAACCTCGTCTCGGGGCAAACTAATTCCCCGACGGCACGCAAAGGCACTGGGAAATCTCGGTGATGAATGTCTGTTTCGAATGATCTTCGCCCGTCCGCCGCGTAGACGGCGTCTACTGCCGCGTATACAGCGTGCATGAGAGGCTCTGCGCCGAATCGTTCAAAGCTCGGTTGATAAAGAAAATAATGCCCCCCTCTTTTTGTACCCCGTTCGGTAAGAGAAGAGGTCATTCTTCCCACCGCACTGGTCTGACTCCTTCCCCTCTCCTCGCCGGTCATACTCTCAAATAAAGTAGAACTTCGTTATAACGCACTTAAAACACACACCTCTCTCAATTAGTTTTTTCTCCATAGTCGGTCTAGGGCTACTCGTTCTCTCTGACTGATCTCTATAGAATGACCTGGTCTTTTTGCGGTTGGATTTGAAGTACCATCGATTGATACCCTTAGGTATTAGAACTGGTGCTATAGAAGTGCATAATTGTTTTTATTATTATTATTATTATTATTATTATTATTATTATTATTATTATTATTATTATTATTATTATTATTATTATTATTATTATTTGCCATCCAATTCGCCAGCGCACCACACGAGACCGTACATGGTGGTATACGCTATAACCGAGTCCGTTATATCGAAGTTCTACTGTACCACACTGGTTAGGATTTACAACGCCGGCAGATCGAACGTTGAACTGGAACGAGTAGAGTCGTGTATCCAACATGGTCTATATGCCTGATGCTGTGCATCAGCCTGTATCCGCCCTCCCCCTCTCAAGGAAGCTACAAGATCATGAAATTGTGACGGATAAGAGTTGGGTCGACGCTGGAAAAAACCTCTCACGTTCGTCTAATTCGACTTCAAATGCGAAGACGGATGGAATAAAATGCACACTGCCTTCAAGATTACAGGATACAAAACCCTTTGACGACGACGGACGAAGACGACAGGCGCGGGGGAGGGGGGCGGGGGGAAGGCAGCTGAAATGGAATGACAACCTTCTGCACAAGACAACGTCGAACTCGTTTCCCTCTATTGCATATTTCAGTCCATAAACGACGGGCGCCACACCACTTCCTGTGTATAAAAGACGTCGATTGCGCTACATAATTTAAAGCAGGATAGAACTTATCGGCTATTTGGACAGACGGCAATTTGACGCGAGATTACTGTTGACCCATTTATGGATATTTATATAGGGCCACCCTTTCCTTTCTCGGCGTCCATGGCAGTAGTATTTAGTTGCTATAGTGAGTTTGCAATATTGGTCTCTGTGAGTACTGAGAGCGGCGTGGAAGCCAGTGTAGCAGTGACGGGTTTAGCCTTCGTGCCGTTGATATCTTGACGTTCTCGCTTTAAAAGGCAGGGAATTTAGAATCAGGCTCACAGTCACACTGTCCATCGATTCGAATACCTTTGCTCAAGAAGTCACTGTAGTAGGCCTTTAGCAGCAAATGCCAATAAGATGTGATGGAATGAACGTACAGATAGTAATTTCACCACTTTGCTTGCTTTCGGAATTTTCGGTTGCCTAAAGAGATTTGTCGACCGACATTTTTACCTTTTAGGGCAAATTTTTTGAAATTTTGGGAGATTGTTTCATTTTTTCTTATAGTGGATCATTTAATCAAATAAGCGATTAAGTATTTTTAAAACGCTGTAATGAATAAGAAATTTTATTGGTTGACTCGGACTGGATTGGAAGTTAGAACTTGCGGTATTTAATATGTAGCACTGGAGTTCGATTTTTAGAAAGAACGGTGGGGTAGGACTACCCAAATGGCATATTTTGTCCTCTAAAGAAACAAATAATTGTCTGTTTACCATTGCAGGGTCGCCAGTGACTACCGGGTAGTCGGGGCGGTTTATCCCCCGGCGACTTGAACCACGTCGTTTGATCGCTGAATCTAAGGGCAGCAGAACTGCAGGGAGGAAGATGATGAGCGCGATGGAGTAGGTAGAGAGACAGGGTAGGCAATTTTTGTTTTAGAAGATCAAACTCTTCTTAAATGTGCACTGTATGCAAAGTGTATCAGATTACTTTAAAAACTAGAAATTTCTTCTTTCTTTTACAGCATTTGCGCACCACAAAAGGCTAGCGCAGGCACGCACACACGCACAAACACACACGTGATAGGAACAGTTTTATCTCTTTCATGCGCTTTCAATTTATGACACTTCTCATAATTTTGTCTTCCTCGCCTTAGTCTTTTTCTGTCAAAATTTATTGTTAGGTTGGACACGATGACGTTTTATGATAAGAAATATTTTGCACTAGATAGACAGTCAGTCGATATCTGAGCTAAATATTTTCGTATACACAGCACACTCACACACACACACACACACACACCAGACATTGAATGGAACTTATCAGGGACTTCCTTATATATAAGTACATGTCTGTGGTTGTATTTCAATAACTTTATATCCATCGCTACACATAACAGAGGACAACATCGGTACAAGTCCATCAACGATGATACCAGCTGAAAGGTTCTCAGGTCCCACTCAAGTATATCAAGATATTCGTCCTCAGTTGTACATGCTTTCACTGGTGTCAAAGAAGCACGAGCATTTTGAGATACACAGACAGGCAGGTAGGCATACAGACAAGCAGAGAAGCGTACAGAGTCGTACAGGCGGATAGACACGCAAACAAGGAGACAGACAGACAGGCAGGCAGGAAATGATGAGCTTACATATAGGCACGCAGAATGACAGACAGGCAGGCAGGAAATGATGAGCTTACATATAGGCACGCAGAATGACAGACAGGCATAGATACAGACTCGTATAGAAATTGTCAGCAATATACGGACTCAATGGCCAAAGACAAGACATTAAGTGACCCCCTCCTTTTTGGTTCTTGTGGCCGCCGCCTCATTCGATCATCCGGGGCTTTGCTCCCGGCGCCGTTTACGTCACCGGAGATGCATCGCAGGTTAAGGGCAGATTCCAGCGATGGAAATTGCTGGAACAGCCGTCGTCGTCGTCATGGCAACCGACGGTAACTGTTCCACGTCACGCGGATCGACAATACCCGACGTATTAATATACATACATATATATATATTATACGTCGGAAGCTATATAAGATATATATATATATATATATATATATATATATATATATATATATAGTGAGGAGGGTCGTAAGTAATTATGAAGGAAGCACGCGTTCAATCTATCACCTTAAAAACATAAAATATGACAAATTTGCGATCTCTCACAGAGCGTAGAATCAGCTGATACAGTAGAACTTCGCTATGACGTACTTGGAGGGTCTGTAAAATTCAGTGCGCTATATCCGAGGTACGTTATATCCAGTACCATCAAATATGGTAGCCGTGAGTAGCGCATTACAGGGTACCATGCATCATTACGGTGCGCTAAAACCGAGTACGGAACTACGGATACGTTATAACCGAGTACGTTATATCGAAGTTCTACTATATATATATATATACTGTATATATACTGTATATATATATATACAGTACATTGTACGTCGTTTTTATTATCTGCTGTTTCGGTGCGCACTGAAAGCAATTTAAATAAGTGAAATTGGAGATAGTCGGCGATCTGTACATTCGAGTTCGCCTGGTACACTGAACCCGTCGCTTTTAATGCATTACCGGGAAGATTGATCCGACCCTTGCGTTTATTCCTTCCACCGGAATATTATTGACGACGTATCTTATGCTTAGCTTTGCCAGTTCATGAAAGTCTAAGAGTCTAAGCTACGGACGGCCTTTGAAGCGCACCAATTCAGATAGGTACAAGTCCGACGACGCCAATGATGACGGGATGGACGACTACGATTGTGGGGTGGAGGCGGGAGTTGGGGGGGGGGAGGTTGAAACGGAGTGAAGAGTAGGGCACAAAACGGAGGAAAAGTGGACTTGAGGGAGGCGATGTTAATTAAAAAGTTCACACGACGCCGTCCGTCTTTGAGGGCTTTCAAATCGACAAATCGACGTCAGGTTATTATATTTGATCGGTCACCTCTCTCTCTCTCTCTCTCTCTCTCTCTCTCTCTCTCCTCTCTCTCTCTCTCTCTCTCTCTCCCCTCTTTAGCGCCACTTAAGCGACGGCGGGGAGAGAGAGAGCGCAGGTCGTCTTCTCGTTCTCCGAAGTCGCCCTCAGGGCAGCGACGGGGTTCGTTCATTTCCCGAATTCCTTCATTTAACTCAAACGACTTCCGCCCGAAGAATCGAACGACGATCTCCGAACAATCCAGTTCTACCACCCCACCCACCCAGCCCCACTCCAGCCCCGGCCACTCCGTCTTTCCATTTGTCGTCGACTTTTCCCGACCGGCACTCCCTTCGGCGCACCGCCGCCTTCGTGTCGTCAGACGGGGGGAGGGGGTAATTTTTTACGCATGGCCTATATATTTTTCGACACTCCCAGCAACGAAGAACTGTTTGCCTTCGGCGACCCAGTCAATTAGTTTAGTTAGGTCAGCATTTTAGAGAATTGCGCATTTTAGGCAACAATGATGCCCTTTCGACTCTTATTGCACTTTTCAATTTCATCTGAACTCCTTTCGGCTAAGATGACGTTCGACAGAAACTGTGTAAAACTCATAACACAGTTTTACTCGAATAAAGGAATTGTCAATCGACCGAAACGCCAAATAATGAAACTTAACGTTGCTTTTTCTACACCATTCGATTCTTTATAACAAATTTATCAGATCGAATCAGTTGCAATAGTAGGGATAAAATGGTTAAAATAGTACTTTAATTTTTTGAGTTAGTTTAGCGACTAAGCCAACTCGTGCTTCGCCATCTTAGCCATCACGCAGTCGACATTTAATTTTTTGAAGTTCGAACAAATCTAGTTTAGCGACTAAGCCAACTCGTGCTTCGCCATCTTAGAGCCAAGGTAGGCGCTTCCACATATAGCAGGGGTATTCAACAAGATTTTATTATGGGCCAAATTTTTAAAATTTTTAAATGACTGATGTCCAGAGGGATTTTCCTACGCCCCCAGCAGGGGGTTACACTCCCCGGTTTGTGACAGACACCCCTCTGTTTCTTGCACCCCTTCCCAGGGGTGGTGTTAGCTATCGCCAAAACAGAAGTTAGTCATCTAGCTCAGCTGCATGTCGTCCTGGCAACGAAGTCGTCTGGCGACAGCGTTGAAAGCTAGCACAGGTTGCCTCAACAGTGAACGTGCCAAAAGATGATTTACTGACCGAGTGGCGCATTAGATAATTAAGCGCATGCCATCTGCTCCTCTCCGTTTACACGACACTCCACGGTGGAATTTCCAACATCAACCGATAAGAAAGCCGCGCTTCCTGTCCTCTCTCTCTCTCTCTCTCTCTCTCTCTCTCTCTCTCTCTCTCTCTCTCTCTCTCTCTCTCTCTCTCTCTCTCTCTCTCTCGCACTCAGGCAACTTCTGCTATTGCCAATGGGTGAACTGGGACAGTGGGGATCGAACGGTCTTTTTCAACCGTGCATCGAAGTTTGCGCAGGGGACGTTGCAGACCCTACTGTCCTCCCATGTTTGTCAATTATTGAGGCAGATTTCGATCTATCAGATAACTGAAGTTGGAGATGGCACATACTGTATGCTGAAGGGCAGGAACTTAATGAACTAACACGTGTTGTATATGACAACTGGTTGAAGAAACCCAGACTCCCTCCACTAGAGATAGGTGATATGAACAGTGATATGAACAGTGATGACGCGTAGGACTGGGTCTAGACTGCGAAAAACTAGCCATATAAGAGTCAGGACACGAAAAATTGATACTATGTCGTGTGCCTGTTTTTTAAAAATTATTCATGTTAGGCTGTCCAGTACCCAGTTTGTTTTTACAGTGTGCAGTTGCAAACTTACGCACTGTGCTAAAGAGATGCTTCATATAGGCATGTTTCCTGGTGGAAAATTCACCTCTGGAAATTGAAACTTGAGCCGCTATAACTGACTCCACAGAAATTAGAATGAACCGTATGAAAACGGAAGAGACGACAACAGAAATCATATTTTTTACTTGTATTTTCCTTTTTCCGGGGGCCAAGCATCGAACCCCCAACTCGTCACCTCCACGCCCAATTCTATTCCTCTGGGTCAAATGAGTCCAGATGAAGCACTGGACATTGACACCAATGCAATTATGGTACAAACCCTCCCTCGAACGCAAATTCGTGGGAAAAAGTCTGGATGCCAGAGAGCCAGGTATATCTATTTCTTAGTTACAAAAATATAGCTCATAAGTAATAGAAAACAAGTAAGCTGAAAACAAGACTTTAAACAAATATTTCGTAAGTATTAGAAAATGTTATTCATCGTTTCATTATCTTCACGGTCCATTTCAAACTTCTTGGCGGGCCGGATCTGGCCCGTAGGCGCGAAATCTGTACTGTCACTTTGTTCGAACAAGCAAAATGAATGGAATGGTCCGGTTTCAGTTAAAGTTGTGAAGGCACGCAAAGTTTTGAATTTGTCTTAATGAGCTTGTGCCCAGTGGCGGCTCCAGGAATTCTTGGGGGGGGGACGAAAAAAATTATTGGAAGTTGGTGGGGGGATGCAAAGTGAAGAAGAAAAACAAGAGAAAAGAGAAAAAGGTCATTGTTAGTAGTGTTTTGCTCACTAAATGTTAAAAAAAACCTTGCCAAAAAAGGCCGACAAGCAAGAAAAGAAGGTCATTTGCAGCATTTTTCATTAAATTTGTTTAAAACTCACCGGAAAATAGGTTGACAAGCAAAAAAAGGTAATCCGAAACCCCAGTGGGGGGATGCATCCCCAGTCATCAACATGGTGGAACCGCCACTGTTTGTGCCCATAAGTTCATAACGCACCGCGATTTCAGTGGCAAAATAAGCTTTTAACTCGTCGCCAATTAGCAAAGACTTTAGTCATTTAAAATTTCAGTCGTTTCCACGTCCTATTATCCTTTTCCTCTGCGTGAAAATTCTACGTTACAGCTCTTCAATAGGTTGAAGAGCTGTAACGCTTTTTAACCGCTTAAACGTAATTTCGACCATTAATTAATAATATTAAATATACGAGTCTAGTTGGCCTAAGAGTAGTAAGATATTTACTGTACGTCTTCTCCCTCTTTTCTTCTCTGTCTGTGTCTATGTCTCCGTCCTTCTCTCGGTCTCTCTCTCACTTTCTCTCTCTCTCTCACTTTCTCTCTCTCTCTCTCTCTCTCTCTCTCTCTCTCTCTCTCTCTCTCTCTCTCTCCATATATATATATATATATATATATATATATATATATATATATATACAGTATGTAATCTATATAATATATATATATATATATATCTGTATGTTTGTTTACAAATGTCTTTCTGTTCATACATATTAATTTGTCGAGGTTTGTGCGCGTGTTTGGTTTCAGTGTTGACCTGAGACCTCAGCTGCGATGGAGGGCGGGGGGAGGGGTTGTCGAGAGACCTTTGGCTCGGAGACTTGTCTTCAGGGCAGCATCATTGCCTTCTTCTATAACCATGGTCATAGAGGGCAATGGACAGCAGTGGCTGAATGGCACTGAGAGGCGGCGGGGGGGGGTTGGAGTGAGGGGTGGGGGAGTAGGTTCCTCATCCGGATTTACAGATACTGGAATTCAATTTCGCCAAAAGAAATAACCTACGACGATGAAACGAAACAGCTCGAAAATCAGGAAATCATATTCTCTCACAATGAGGCACGATGATGATGATGATGACGACAACGACGACGACGATGATGATAGGATGATAACGTGAAAATGAATTTTTCCAGTTGTCGGCAGCCTATAGAATGGCAACATCTGCCATCGCCTGTCAGATGCCAGGATCTAAATGGTTCCCTGGGTGTGTCAGCCCACGGACTACATTTACAGTAGTAGTCCATGGTCAGCCCAGGTACATCTATATATAGAAGTCCCTGGTCAGCCAGTCTTCGATGGTGTTGCTCTGTTTGCTTGTCTCACACTGCCTCTGTCTGTGTTTGTCTGTCTCAACCTGTCTCTGTTTCAGCGCTTCTCTGCATCATTTTCCTTCCATCCTCCCTTCTTCCTTCTTTCCATCCTTTCAGTGCTGAAAGAGTCTGATGAATTAAGTGATAATTGCTCCCTCGCTGCTTCTGCCAGCTACAATTTCATTCCCAGTACCAAGTCCCATGCCGTAAGGGAGGAGTTAATGATAGGGTCCAGTCTCTCTCTGTCTCGGTCTGTCTGTCTGTCTCTATCTGTCTCTCTGCTTCTGACTCTATATCTGCTTCTGTCTCTCTTTCTCTTTCTGTCTCTATCTGTCTGTCTGTCTCTCTCTCTCTATCTCCCTCTCCCTCTCCCTCTCTCTCTCTCTCTCTCTCTCTCTCTCTCTCTCTCTCTCTCTCATCAATGTCCTTGTATTTATATTCCAGAATGCGGGTGTCTATGAGTTTTGAAAGCATGCCGGGTGCATGCGGATCGGAATGACGAATTACTCCATTTTGAGTGTCGAGAACACGTGTGTGTGTCTGTGTGAGCGAACGTGAGTCAAATGAATCCTGTTTCGCACGTTGGCGCTATAACATTCTCTCACCTTCGCGAAGGAAACGGGTAACAACGTTCGCTTCGAGACGACGTTATGCAGATGATGATTTGGAGGCGAAGGAAGGAGCAAAGGAGGACTTATCATTGTGCGCGCTTCGTTGATTCCATCGATCAGAAGACGCCGAGCTCAGCCATGCGTTGGAGTTATGCGTAGAGACGCCGTCACCACCAGCCCCTACTTTCCCAACTGTGCACTAGGAATAAAATAAGCAGAATCTCTCTCTCTCTCACTCTATCTCTCTCCCTCTCTCTCTCTCTCTCTCTCTCTCTCTCTCTCTCTCTCTCTCTCTCTCTCTCTCTCTCTCTCTCTCTCTCTATCTATCTATCTATCTATCTATCTATCTATCTATCTATCTATCTATCTATCTATCTATCTATCTATCTATCTATCTATCTATCTATCTCTCTCTCTCTCTCTCTCTTTTTCTCTTTCTGATTATCTGCTTACGTCAGTCTCTCTCCCCATCTCTCTCCCTCTCTCCTCCTTCCTTCCTATATATATATATGTATATACACCTGTGTATATATATATATACCTATATATATATATATATATATATATATATATATATATATATACACACGTCTGCCTGTTTGTCGTATCGCCTGTTCACCTTGCGCCACACTTTTATCCGTTAAAGCCAGTATTTTCTGTATTGATGGTTCTGGATGAGGAGGCTGACACAGCATGCAGGTTAGATGTCCCGCGGCATTAATCGCACTTCCGGGCTCTGCTTCCCTTTCATACCTATTCGCATCCATACTCCCTTCTTCCATCTTTCCCTCCTCCTCTCCCTCCTCCTCCTCTCCCTCCACCTGGTCGCGGTTTCTAATGCCGCCGATCGCCGTCAGTTATTCATTAGCGATCATTTGTCTCCTTGACTCCGGCCTTTGACCACCCGGGGCGTTTTTGTTTCAGCTGCCACCTCCCACCCTTCCCAAAATCTCGTCAGCCCTGTTGTCTGTCTGTCTGTCTGTCTGTCTGTCTCTCTCTCTCTGTCTCTGTCTGTCAATCTTATCTGTCTGTCTGTGTCTGTCTGTGTATGTCTGTCTGTGTATGTCTGTCTGTCTGTCTCTCTCTCTCTCTCTCTCTCTCTCTCTCTCTCTCTCTCTCTCTCTCTCTCTCTCTCTCTCTCACTAAGACCCACTACTGTTCGGTGTCTAAAGAACTAAGTGTAGGCAAGAGCGTTCCATGTCCTGGAATTATCGCTCGCAGCAGCAGCAGCAGCAGCAGCAGCAAAAATGTTGCCTGTGACCGCCTATACATCCCAAATGGCTGGAAGATTTATTGCGAGTTTCGTACCGTGCGCTACACAAAACAATTAAGCGCTGCTTAGTTTTAGACGAAACATTATATAAGCGCTATTAGAAATTTAGAACTCAACAGTGTGTCATAAAAATCAGCCTTTAACTCGCAATAATTATTACGTATGGAATATATAGGAGGGCGTAGCATAGAAGCGTAGGTCGCGGGCAATTCGATTATTATCAATTGGCTGAAACGTTGGTCGGATTCTAACGTACCGTTAAGTGCCCACCTCACCTGGCAGCACCTGGATTAATAACGCTTTTTGTCTAATTATATTATACCATTACTCGGCTGAAAAAAAGAATGGACGCGCCGCAAGGCCTGTGAAAGATCTACGCATTAGCAAATTGTAATTAATTATTATTGAAACTAACGCCACTTAGCGACAACATTAATCAAATTAGCAACTAGTTAGACCTATCGTGTTATTTATAGGATGTGAAATCGCAATAATTTATCGAGCGCGATTATACAAGCGGCAACCACACGATGCTATTGTAGTTACTAGTTGAAAGCGTGGAATAAATGGATTCAGTGGACTTCGTCTCTCTTTTTCGGTTGTAACCCGATTGTTAATAGGCTTAAATGATTGTTTCATTGATATCCGCGCTAACTTGCAACAAACGCCGACAGCTTTGGAGTAAACTGTCACTTTAATCCACACTCCACATTTGGTGTCATGCCAACTGATGTTAAATCAGTTAACGAAATAAAACTAAAAAATAAAATAATTGTAATCTCATTAACAAAAACTAAATTTATTTACAAAAACGAAAACTAAATTACCTAAAAGTACTTATTAACAAAATGAAAATTACATGAAAACTAATTGGCAGTTCTGAAACGATATAAAAATAAAGGCTAACATTATTTATTTGCAAAGCTATAACATCACTGATGCCAACCCCCCCCGGGGGGGACTTCTAATATTTTGTCTGTTGATTCTTGGCTCCGCGCTCCAAGGTGGATAACGCATTGGCAGGTAAATAAATGACCCGTCGCACTTGAGTCCTCTCCCTCTCCCTCTCTCTCTCCCTCTCTGCTGCGTCTTTCGATTATTCTCAGCCCACTCATCTCGACACGTCTGCAGATAAAAAGTAAATGAGCAGAAAAGAAAGATGTCGTCGGACGTTGAGCTGTGTTCCCAACTTCAAGAAGTAAGCACTCTAAGACTGAACAGCCTACTTGCCACAGCTCTCTATGTAACGAATGTTTCCAAATTATGAATAACGACGTATGTGTGCCTGTGCGTGTGTGCGTGTGTGTGTGTGTGTGTGTGTACTTGCGTGTGTGACAGTCAGCTTGGAGTCGTTTGGACAATAATAACGTTGACGCGTGTTTTATGGATAGCATTTTCATTTCGGTCGCTGCACATTTGTATCGTTTCTTGATTGATTGTTACTTGGTGTGCTTAATACAGCCGTTCGTTTACAGGTTTGACGCCGGCGAGGGGGAGGGGAGAGGGGGTGACGCCCCCGACGAATAGAAGAGACACCGCCGAGCGTCACGGTGACGCCATGACGTCCCGTAGGCGTCACGGACTTCTTCAGACGTCTCCGGCGTCTGCGTAACCGTATCCCTGCCACTTGTTTGACGATTTGGCGCCAGCTGTCTTGCAAGCAGACGCACGTTGAAAGTGCACTCTGACAGGGAACCAGTCGATTCGAACGCTCGCCAAAACGTATCGTCTTTTATGGTTCTCAGACACGCGCTTATACTTTCTAGAAAACACAGGTGGAACAGTCTTTTAAGAAAAGACACAAACTTCAAGCAATGTCCGCAGGTCATTCAGGACCTATAGGGTAAGCCAGTCCAAACTCACATCATACTGAGAAACAACAGACTCCGTGGTCTAGGGTCCTGTGCAGGTCCGGAATAGCCATGTTGCATATGTCTCAATTTAAACGGGTCTACAAGTACTAAGACATCATTGATACTGTAAATAGAGCGTTTTATGGACTGTATTTCTACTATTCCCAAATGCTGGCAGAGTTTAAAATATATATGAACTGGTCCTGGACATGCTATTGCAAAAATAGTTTGGCCTACCACTACATCCAACTTTTATGAATTTTGTGTGGGGCATCGCCATCGGGGGCCTATTAATTTATTTGTGAAACGGGCCTACAAAATCTTAATTTATCCCCAGTCGATGCAGTGGTTCATTTTTTTAAATCAGCGATCTGCGGGTCGGCTGAAACTGTAGAGGGATGGACATGTAAAAGTAAAGTCTTCTACCACTCCCAGGGAGTCATTTTCGACCAGTAGGGCATTTAACCCCACCCCCAACAAATTGGTCATTGCCTGAAAGAGCAGTTAACCATGGACCTCTTAGGTTCAGCGCTACGCCATTGCATAGGACCAGCTAAACATAAAACGTGTGTATATGTGTATATATATATATATGTGTGTGTGTGTATGTGTGCATGTGTGTGTGTGCGTGTGTATGTGTGTACGAGTGTGCATGCATCTGTGATTGTGTTTAATTTTCATTGTTTTATTTAAAGTCGTAATTTTTGTGAGTATAAACTGACGTTGAGTGGTAGAATCAATGCCCTTTGACTTCTGCTCTGCCGGGGTCTGGATTCTGATATGAGCCAAATTTTCCGCTCACCGCTCCCCCTCTCCTCCCTCTTTTGCGCTTCAACTGAGGTCACAGTTGAGAGTTCAACCGATAACGGACAGAAAACATTAGCATGCAGTAATTTCGCCACGGCGCCTAAACACTATTAACAGTAGCCACGGGCTGTCCGAGTCCTATAATTTCTGATGGCCCATACATAAGCTGCGATTAACACACGAACAATCAAGTTGCTACTATATATTGCTAGATTGCATTGAGAAAGGATTTCACTCACTTGCTTGCATGCGAAATGATCTAGAGTTCTAGAGTATAGACTCTAGACTGTGAAAAGCAGAAGTCTGTGAAGAATAATTTAGTTACGAGACTGCCGACAAATTCTATCACACTCATTCCGTGTTTTCCAGAATACAGAAGATAATTGGACTATTCCAGGCATTCCAGGACCACTATTCGTCTTCACCAGGAGGAATCCGAAAATCCAACTTTTCAATCCATGATCTTACTTATCCAGCGAGGAGTTACCGTTAAATTTCCTCGAGAATCGAACATTATTGGCATCGGATAGAGAAAATCCTTGTTTGTGAGCTTTCATTTTGTAACACATATTCTAATTATTCGAGAAATCCTGGGCACAAGAAAATAATTATCAGCCACTCTCGCAATCTGAAGAATGAAACGTAAAACAACTATAATAATAATAATAATAATAATAATAATAATAATAATAATAATAATAATAATAATAATAATAATAATAATAATAATAATAACAATCACAATCACAATAATTATAATATATTATATTATTATTATTATTATTATTATTATTATTATTATTATTATTATTATTATTATTATTATTATAAAACAAAACAGATCTAGACTAAATACTTGCAACCAGGCTGGCAATAATTTTGTCGTATAATGTTTTTCAAGCCTTGAGTTACGAGAACGAAGACTCTTTGAATACAAATTTGCGCTCGTTTTTAGCGTCGAAATTCAACATTTACCCAAGCGGTCGTTAACCTTATTCTTCGCCACCACCACCCCTCATAAAAGCCTCACTAAATGTCATGAGGAGATCGTAACTACCGTCGTCACACGACCAACTATACAGAGGATTACGGTCACCGCACGTAACCGATATGTGAACCCAACCATATGACAAATATTTCAGCACGAAACTAACCCTCCCCCCTTGCCCCGTCCCCATCTCCAACCACTACTCCGGAACACAGGAGGAGACACAGAGACAGAGACAGAGAGAAAAGGAGGAGGAAGAGAAGAGAGTGGACTTAGTCTTAATGAGAGCGAGGTCTAACAGCTGCGATTACATGCTTCCATAGACATCGGTTTTGCTTCGGTAAGCATTTCCAAATGCTCTCTTTTGTTTCTCGGTAAACAGTTTTTCGTCGATGTAGCTTGGAATGACGGAACGTGGAAGTGGTTTTATAATGTACCTGATCATTGAACCTTAGCTGTTTCCCTACTTAGTTCAGCTACGACGGCCATTGATTAGTGAATTTAGTGAAACTTTTTATAGGCCTACATCGGATTTTGACATATTTTTCGTGTTATTCCATTTTTACTAGCTTCTAAACTTCGTTTAATTCGAATTTTCAGTTTAAAGCACAAAATTCTTCTCTGTTGAAGATGAGCGCTCGTGGCTTTCGGACAGCGCTATAGAAATTTCGTTTTTACTTACTTACGAGAACACTTCTGCTGTTGTGCGAGTTCTTTTGTGAGGCAGCAACATTATGCTTGTGAAGGAGGACGATGGAATCGCATAAAAATTATAAAATACAGAAAATCGAGGGCAAGCGATAATACGGAAACGGGAGTGCAAGGCCACGGCGCTAAGGCCGAATAAGGCCACACTTCTGCAAGGTCATTGACCTTGCTGTGTGACCTCGCCGTGCAATGACCTCCCGACTGTCTTTATTTTTTGTCGGTTGGACCAATGCCTCAGTCTCTATTTCAAGGGCCCAGTTTCATCCTCCGATGCGATGAGATTGCAGCTGGAGATGTGGTCGTTATGTGGAGATTCGAATACTACCGTCATTATCCAGAAGCGGTGGTTTTAATTCTCGCACGAAACGTATTTACAGCGACGCAATTGCGCTCACGTGATCACGTGAGTGATCACGTGAGTGAGCCGCAGAGTCTATTTGTCATCGAAAATGCGCTTCATCAACTGCGCGCGGCGCCGTTTCTAGAAAAAGAGCAACCGAGACCGAGGTGACTGAGGGCGCTCTGTAAAATGGCGTCGACGGTGTTTAGATGCATGAGAGACGTAATATGCATGAAATAGTGCCACATAAATCAAGCTAATGCATTGACGATTGCAGTTCACTTCACCGGAGGTCAATATTCATTCACAATGTCGATGGGTCGTAACTGGCGACACCTAGTGGACGATGGAGGCTTTAAAGAGGTAGTCAATGAGGTCATAGGAAGAGTTCTAAAGAGCTAAATAAAGTTAACTCTTGTGGGTAATCTATACTTCACGGAAATTAGAACCAGACAGAAAAGACACAGCGCCGACGTTTGATTTTCTCAGGGATGGAAAGACATTATACAGTTCAAGGACGACCCACATGGGGAAGGGAGGGTTGAAAATGTCGACTTCCAGTTGTTCTACCCCCCCCCCCCATTTGATGAAACAGAAGATGAGACATTAGTCGTAGTGTGTATTACAAATGCCGTAAACCTTCCAAATGCCAGTGGAATCTAAGTTATTCGATACATTTTTAAAAACTAGCTTTCATTCTCGCAATAAAAATTCAACGAAACATTGCCATTGAGGATCTGTCGATGAGGTTTTATAGAATGAGTGCAATTGAGTTCAACGATTAGCATTTCTCTTACGACTCAGCCATTGATTAGTGAATTAAGTGAGAATATTTTAAACATCGGATCGTGACATATTTTTCGTGTCATTCACAATTTTTTCTTAGCTTCTAATTTTATTTTAATTAATTCAAATTTCCAGTTTAAAACACTAAATCTCACTTCTATCTTGCAGATGTGAACACTTCTTCACGACTGTGTCAGGATAACGATATCTCTTTGTGTGTGTGTGTCTGTGTGTGTGTGTGTCTGTGTCTGTGAATGTGCGTTTGTGTCTTATTTTATACTTGTTCTTACCCTAGTTCTATGACGCATCTTGCAGCATGCCATGGACAGCCCACGTGTGGTATTTGACGATTGGTAATAATTGTCTATGATGAGTGAAGGAACCTGGCAATCCTGACAAACGAAACGCCTGACACCGGATATACGCAACCGAGGCGTGACTTCTTTTCCCCACACCAACAAAAAAACTGATTTACTTTCGTCCCGACCAAGGTCGGAGACTCGGAGTCGTTCTTTGTTATCAACGGAACGACGAATGATGAACTACAACCGTTGAACCAAGCGCGTTTAACTCTTTCGACGCAATACAGGACTTAACGTTTACAATGGATGGCCATTTGACAACGTTACGAAAGAACTCTTAAAATTGAAGGGCAAATAAGTCAGTAAGTAAAACCCCCTTGAATTTCTATAGCGCTTTCAAAAAGTAGCACCGCAGTAGCTACTTATTCATAGGCGCTTAAGAGGAGCAGTTTCGGGCGTCGTCTAGACGTCTACTCTATTACATATCCGAAACAATGAATCAAATATTGAGAAAAAGGCATCAATATTAAAGGAATCTTTCCATTTTTTTCGAATCCAAAGTGAGCTTATCAAAAGATTAACAGATAGCTAACGAATATAAACGAGGACATCGAAGCATCGATCATGAGAACGAGAGACTGTACAAGAAAAATGATAAGTAAGAACAGAATGAACTGCAGTACAATTTGTATAGCGCCATTAGATGAACGATTGGAGCACAAAATTGCCTTTCTAATCGTTTTGAATTCATTAGGCCAATTGCGTGAAATTTATTTGTTATTTATCACATGGCAAACTGTAGACTGCGTAGACCAGTGTTTCCCAAACTGTGGGTCTCGACCCAAAAGTGGGTTGCATGGCTCAGTCTACTCTAGTCTCTAGTGGGTCGCGGGGTAGCGCAAAATTAATTTTAAAAGTGTAATCTTTCAATTGTAGAAGGATACAGACTAACACAAGATCCAGCCAAGTGAAAATGTTACATATCTAACTATTGCCGCCATACAGGCAGAAAGTGAAGAAGATGAAGATGATGATGATCACAATTTTAAAAGCCTTAAAAGTTTAAAGTGGGCTTAGGTTTTAAGAAATCTACAGTGTAAATGCATGCAATCCTCCACACACGGCTTGTGTTAAAATGATTAGTGTTTAATCAAATTTTAGTTAATAAATTTACAGTGTCGCGGCAAGTTACAACGCCGTTGAAGTGAGTCACACAGTTCCAAATAGTTTTTGGAACCCTGGCCTATGGCACTTTTTAAAAAATAAAATTAAAAAAATTTAACTTTTATTCACTTTTATTTCGCAATAACGCACGGAAAGCGTATTCCGACCATTTTGCTCTGAAACTCCACTAACAATAGTGAATATATTCATTCTGTGAAAATCCATTTATATATATATACACGCACGCACATTTCGATTGAGAGTCGAGTACCGAACGACCTTCCTTGTTCCTTAAAATTTCGTCTCGATTTTCAAAACACCCAGGCTCTATCTTTCATCAGTCTGCGGTTTCGGAATGTAGGCCTAGTGGTTGTTTTGGCATTAAATGTCAAGAGAGTCATCAGAGCACAGATTAGGATATCATGTTTCCATCTGATAAGAACAGGAGCATTAAGACTGCCATCTGCCAAACGGATGGTGTCCAAAGACGCGTCTAGTCTAGATTGGCACTGCATTGCTAAGACATTTATGAGGAAATTGTGGGTATACAGCGGACCTAGCGTACAATAGTAGCGGTAGAATTTCTATCACAGAATCGGAGGGTAGCAGGTTCGAATCTATCTGACCTTAGCCACTGCGTAGCGACCTCGGGCAAGCTGTTCACCCCCCTACTTGTCCGCGAGGAAGGCAGCAAGAAACTGCCTCGTTCATCTTACCCCCAGGTGATGACGTAACAGCCAATTAGACGTGCCTATTAGGGCAGAAAACTCATAGTTGTGATCAGGGTTATTTCTAGGATTATCAATTTGGGGCGTGTCAGTCAATTCTGGGGGTCCTACCCAAAAAAGTCTGACAAGCAAAAACAAAAAGACAGTTCATCACATAGCTGGAATTATGAGGTGGTGTCGGTCTTAAATGGGGTGGGGGCGGGGCGTTGGGGGTGTTGGGAGGTGTTAGGGGGTGTACAAATATCCCTGATTATGATCATCATCATCAGCTTCGTGATCGTCATAACCATCATAATAGACTTCTGCCGATATTCAAGAAGACATTTAAGAGGCGCTATTGAAATTTCACTCCTCTCCAATGATATTATGCAGTTGTTTATTCAAGAGAACAGAGCCAGTGTGTTGTCTTTAAATGGTGCGCTATATAAATTGTAATTATCTTCCTCTTCTAGTTGGTCTCCCGCTTCATTCTATTCTATTACCGGTTTCCTCTCTTCCTCTGTCTGTCTGTCTGTCTGTCTCTGTCTCTCTTTCTCTCTCTGTCTGTCTCTTTCTGTCTCTGTCTCTTTCTGTCTCTGTCTCCTTCACCTCTCTCTCTCTCCTGTCTCTCTCTCTGTCTCTCTCTCTCTCTCTCTCTCTCTCTCTCTCTCTCTCTCTCTCTCTCTCTCTTTATTCTGTCTCTGTCTTTCTTTCTGTGTGGTGTCCACGTCCTTATGTTGTTGTCTCTGTCTGCATGGCTGTCTATCCGCTTGTCAGTCTGGTTGTGTGTGTGTCTCCTCATCTGGAAATTGGACACCCTTTGTCTTATCTGTCCATAAGCGAAACTGACCAGAAGCCGAAGTGACACGACGGAGAGGCTGATGGTCCCGAGGTCAGTGGGTCAGAGCCAGTCAAAGGCCAACGACATCAGGCGTAATCCTATTCCAGAAGACCACCGAATCTCCTCTCCCAATCTAACCGCCTCCTCATCCTCCTCCTCCTCGTCCTCCGCCTCCTCCTCCTTCTCCTCCACCCCCTCTCTCTTCCTCTGCGTTTCTACCTCGACAAGATTAATTCTCTGGACAGAGTCATATTTGGTGTCTGGATGTCTTTCTCGGAAAATCAACTACTACTACAACAACGACAACCGATTTTTCGATCCGCCCTCCGCTCTTACCTTAGATTTTTTGATCCGCCCTCCTCCGCTCTTTACCGTTGCGGTGCAGCTCCGAGGGATAGGAACCGGTGACGCGTGAAGTCACTCGTGCGGAAAACCTGTTAGTAATATTAATCTGTTAATATTCTGACCGTGAAAACCGAAACAGAACGCTGTTCATCGAACTATCGATGTCTCTGGCGGAGTTGCTTCCAGGTCGTGACGCCCCCCTTCCCCCACTTGGCGTCGCGAGGAGTGTCCATTAATTGCTCCGTCATGCGTGGGACTCGCGCGCGCGTCACTGAAGGGCAGTCCAGTAATCTAGGCGGACGCTAATTATGTAGCGCGCTCGTCTGAGTCGAGATCAGCTCTTCGCATGATGAATGGGTTCAAGTGGGAGTTCGGATTTTGCGGAATGATTTCCATTATCCTCTTGTCCTGCGATCGCAAATGTTGCCGCAGCAGTCTTTCAAAAGTCTTATTCAAATATCCAACCTAGCGGCGTAAAATCTAACTAATGGAAATTACAATTACCGGATGGGATAAAGGAAAGCATTTCGTGGGATTTTGGAGACAACGCTTAATGACATATCGGTTGTCTTCTCCGAACTGTCAGGTGTTATTCGCAAAGAAAAATGTTTTGCTTGGAGGCAATCGTAACCTGCTATTGTAATGTATTGTAGTTTCTATACTCGGAGGTTCCATATATACAGAGTTTTCAGCTTCGTTCGAGGTTCAGTCTGACATGTCCAGAGGTTCTTTTCTGTTCGACTGAGACCTTATTAGAGTGAAATTTACATCAATCGACAGTCGAGTGGACTTTCCAGACTTTATCGACAGGTGGCTCCACTTGCAGACGTGTCTGGTGGTTGGCGTCGTCTGCTCGACCAGCTACCTGTCGTGCCGTGATTGGGGGTGTCGCTTCGAGGCAATCTGCGCCGTCGCCCATCCAACTGCTGGCCGATTTCAACGTCGCTTAACCTGAATGGAGGGACTCCGGGGTATATAGTCTGCCACTCTGCCTTCTTAGAAGGCGTCGGTCGGAATAATAACGAAAGGCAAAACACAGCAGCGTCATTTTCGTCGAATGCCACAACATCGAACCTCTGAACAACAGACAAAATGGTCGATTTATTTGGCGCCATTTAGAATCGGCGCAACACAGAAGTACTGTCGATTGAACTTCAAATGCATTCTTTCTCTCCCCCTCTGTCTCTCTGCCTCTCTGTCTTCCTCTGCGTCTGTCTCTGTCTCCAGCTCTGTCTGTCTCTGTCTGTCTGTCTCTGTCGCCCTCTGCCTCTGTATCTGTATGTCTCTATCTGTCGCTTCCTCTGTCTCTTTCTCCCTCAACCTCTGTCTCTTTCTGTCTGTCTGTACGTCTGTCTGTCTCCCCCTCTCTCCACTCTCTCTCTCTTTCTCTGTTTCTGTCTCTTTCTTTCTCTCTCTCTCTCTCTCTCTCTCTCTGTGTTTCTGTCTGTTTGTCTCTGTCTCTGTCTCTGTCTCTCTCTGTCTCTGTCTCTCTCTCTGTCTCTCTCTGTCTCTCTCTGTCTCTCTCTCTCTCTCTCTCTGCGAAACGAATTACAGTGTATACTCGACGTGGCGTTGGGGTCTATAGCTATGATTGGAAGAACCAGCGAACAGACAGCAGTAAGTAAGAACACCGCGCAACTACGACGTACACTGTACATGGCCCCATCTCATCATAGAACGGCGCTCGATAGCTGCGGCGGCGGCAGACGGCTAGACTCGGCCTCCACGGCGCCGGATTCTTTCAGTCTGACGCCCGACAGTCAGACTATGGGACGACGTCGCCATGTCTCCGGTCGCCGCCCGCGCCGCCCAGAAGGGGGCGCGTTTTTTTGTGTCCAACGTGTCATTACCGTCCGGGCGACGTTGTCTTTGTAATTTCTGAAATGTACAAAATCTGCGCCGAATCCATCTATCGAGCGGAGAAAATTATCGAACACAACAACGGCAGATAGAAAATAATCGTATAACGGCGATAAACAAAAACGCGGCACTTCTTCCTTTATATTACGAAAATGTTTTTCTCTTTCAAAGATAACAACCCTTGGCTCATCTTCGTTTCTCTTGTCTTCTGCGAAGGTCTACTACATTGGTGTAAACTTGGATGAAAAAGTGATGAGGAGGCGACCACTCAGGGATATTTTTACACCCTCTAACACCTCCAACACCCCACTTTGAGGTCGACACCCCTAAAATTTCCTAATCTAACACTGGTTAACAATGGTATGTACCCTACATAGCCCCCGAACACCCCCAATTCGAGAAGTAACACCCCCAGTCAAAAATTATGCTTTTTATCTTGTGTTATCTGCGTTTGTGAATAAAGGTTGATTTATAAATATTACACGCCATGCAATTGAAAGAACAACAAAGATGCAATTTATGGAACGCCGCAATACTGCGAAAACTAGTTTATTAGATAACAGACATGGGCCTATTAAGAATCAAGATCATGCATTCAATCTTATCAAAATCACACTTTAAATAACTTGAACGTATGCCAGTTTTCGCATGAACTTTAAATTCATATATTCGTTTATTAAGTTCATTTGAAGAAGCTTACGTGTCAAGACCATAAGTACCAGTAGGAAAAATGCATCCTGAACCAGTTAGCGACGCGCTAAATAGACTAAGACTATAAGGTAATCTGGGTGTATGATGACGATAAGCGAACAGAAGTTTAAACGACGTATTGAAATCGTTGACCTGTGACAGCGGGAGGAGTTTTCGAAACGATTTCAAACTGGTATGAACGCAAACATAATGCAATAATATACATTATACAGTACAATACACCGTACAACTATACAGCTATCGAATCTAAACTTAAATCATGTCACTTTTAGTCATGTCACTCATCTTTAGCTGCTTCTCCACTCTGGTCTCTGGAATTGACCTGATCTTCCGATATATGGATTTGGAGTACCGTCCATTGATACCTATGAGTGTCATAACTGGTGCTATAGAAGTCAATAATAATAATAATAATAATAATAATAATAATAATTATTATTATTATTATTATTATTATTATTATAAAAGAATGAATTAGCTTCCTGATAAGAAATCGATTGAGGCCTGACAAAATTTTAATGAAACTTTGACGATAATTATTGCTGCTCCCCATGTGGCTCTATAGAAGTCACCCGATTGCCTTTTTCATTATTATAATTCAGGCAATATTATTTCACTTCTGTCCTTAATCTGCATAATACACTAAAGTAGAGACCCGATAATCTCAATTGTAATTTGTAGTGCGAGAGTTTAATGCATAAGTGATGCAATGTCGTTATTCTCTTTGATATTCAAGGCGACGCTTCTGTGACAATCAGTCAGTAGTTTAATCAATCAACAATTCAATCAATCAGCGAAAAAGTACCAAAGTACGGCAAGTACCATAGGATTAGTTGGGGATTTGGCGATGTTGATGATGCATTGTACATTGGTGGATTCTCGATCGGTATAGAAGTGGCCTAATCGTCAAATCCGCAATTACCAAATGCTGTTATGTTTCTTCTAGTAAAGTTTGCACTTCGAAATTCGAATTGTCAGAATGCTCTTCGGTGAACGACGAAATGATTCGGCTCAGAGGACAACGTCTGACCAAGTAATTTAAACGATTCGACGAACAAAAGATCGCCAGCCATAATCGTTTTTGGAAGTCTTCAAATCACACATAAAAGCATAGAAAATCGAATAATTAATATTTTCCAAGCAGTTTCGCTACCGCTAATAGAATATTCTGTGTCGCCTGTCCGTCCGCTTGTCTGTTTAGTTGTCTGTCTGTCTGTCTATTTGTCTGTCTGTCTGTCTGAACATCTATTTTGTCTTATTTCAAGGTTCCACGCTTCGCGTCATTTTCCTGACTTGTCGAAACTGTCGTAACCGAACCTCGGACACTGAGTCCCAGGGGACAGCTCACACACAGACCCGTCGAAATTACCGATCGCTGATGGCTTTGAGGTGCCAGCGACTTTCTTATCTGGACCACGCGGGAGGGAAGAGGGAGAGACGGCTAATTATCCCCGTGGTGTGATTAGTCAGGCCCCGGATTCGCCTTGGAACCGGCGGAGATTTAAGCCGCAGCCGATGGACTGATTTCTTTTCCTCACGGCAACCCGAGACTTTATTTAGAAGACTTCTTCCACCGCCGCCTGGAATAACAGATAGATGGTGAACGCCATCCATTTGGAAAGATAGGGATATGGGATGGGGGATGGGGGCATGGGGGCAGAGCCGTTGGGAATAGAACAATGCAGTAACGAAACTTAATCGCAGAGTTTGTCATGAGGTTGACGTTTATAGTATTTACTGTCCTAATCTTGTTTTTTTTGTGGTGGCGAGGATCTTTCGAAATAGATTGACTTCTGATGACCAAGGATCGTGATCTGAAGAATGCTACGAATATTTATGCGAATTCTAAAACGAATAGCGAATATTTTGCTTTTATTCGGATGAAACATTGCTGAAGCGGCAAATGAAGTTTCGTAAAACTCGGAAATCACTTACGGTAGTCTTCAACTTTACATTGACACCGATCTTCTAGGACACTACTTGCAAGACGCCTATATAGCACCGGTATATATATGTTAATATATAATATATATGTTAATGTATTAATATAAAAAAATATGATATATATATATATACAGAGAGTTTCGTTATAATGGGCTCGGCTACAGCGCACACTCGGTTATAACGCACCGCAATGTACAGTTCCGTGTGATGCGCCGCGGTGTTGGATGGTATTGGATATAACGTATCTCGGATATTACGTACTAAATTTTACAGACCCGCTATGTACGCCATAACGAGGTTCTACTGTATACACACACGAGAGAGAGAGAGAGAGAGAGAGACCTATTTTACTACTAAATTGGAAGTTGGAACGAAAGCGCAAGTGTTTCTGTACACAGTGCGCTATTTATTCGGCACTAGATAATAATGTTTCCATTAAGATAACGACGCACAGGTATACAAAACAAGCAGACGTCAGCGTCCGAGATAAGAACGTATTCTCATATCAAACGTATACGTGTCCAGGTAGACGCATTTGGAAGCTTGGCTGGCACCGCCGACATTGATTAGCTTCCTTCCGTCGGAGCCGTCGGTCGTACCAACGGCAGTGGGGGGGGGCGGGGCGGCATTATGGACGGTTAACGACGCCTGCCCCATTTCCTGCGGAGGGGCGGCAATTTGCTGCCGTCTGCCCAGATGGCGTCGTCTGCCATATGCATGCTCGTCGATATATTTCTAATCTAGAGCGCGTGTTATGGTTGCGGCCAATTGGGATCCGACGTGCAACAAAGTAAACGCCTTTCGAGATGAATTTGTAGATCATAATTATCTGCCGTTAATGAACTCATTACTGTAGTGCCAGCTATAATGCTATTCCGTCCTCACTCCGCGGTGTCGTACATCTGAAGGTACAAAAACTGACCCGTCAGACCCTAATGGAGAGCGGTGGGCCAGGAGGGCTACTTGGTCCGAGCCCCCGCTTTAAAATGGCCTCAAAATAATAATAGGCCTACAGAAATTAAAATCAAATTTCGTATTACTTTATAGCAGTGGTTCGCAAACTTGTTTAGGATTTCTTGCGTGGCGGTCCCTTAGAAATTTTTATGACTCGTGGACCTTATAATATTTTTATTTTAAATTAACTGTAATTAACACATAGGCTGCTTGTATCGATTAATTTAAAAAGAAAATTGCAAATCTTAGTCATCAAATTTAAATTCAAATGGAATCAGCACTCTTGGACTTAGAGCCGTCACTGTGTTTTGTGTTTGGAGAGATATCTCGTGAAAGAAATACCTTTACGGTCCCCTTGAAACCGCTTGGTGAAGAGACCGCTGATCCGAGTTTGAGATCAACTGCTTTATAGTAAGGCAATATTTCTACTAAGCGATGACGTAATAAAAATTATAAATGCTCTCGATTACATATTATCTAATTTTGTTTGCCTGGATACATGTTACATTACCAGATATATTCATACTAAGAGTTAAGGGACTGAGGGACCTAAAATGTGTAAATGGCTGGGGTCTCCTCTGACCTCTGAAATGTCCGTTGACCTTTTAAAATGCTGGACGCTAATTAAAACCCCGCAGACTTAGACCTATAAGAGCACGACATCTTCTTTAGGCAAAAACATCCCAGAAAATCGTGATTATTAATTCTTTTCACTGATATTTTCTGATTTCGCCACACTATAGGTTACTCGAAAGACAACGTTACACAAAATTTTCTCGGTATACACTTCAGTGTAAACGTTACAGAAAATCGTAAATTCATCGTAACGTTACACAAATTTTTCTCTGTGTATCTGCTGATTCGAACACTCTAATTTAACGGAGGATTCGAATCATTCGATATATAATTGTGCAAAAACTAGGTTAGCGGATTGGCGGCTTTCTGATCAAAAAGCTCGAACGAGATAATTTGAAGGGCTGTAGGGGGGGGCAGAATTCTGTTCTGCTTTCATATTCCGTTCTCTTTCATCTTTTCGCGTTCAATTCGATCGCACTGTTCCGTCCGTCGAGCGGATCCTGCCATGTTGTCGACGGCTAATGCCTAATGACTGTGCAGTGTTGTTGCTTTTTCTCCTCTAATTTGGACTCTCTTAGAAGACGAGATCATATAGATAGATACATGAGCGAACTAATTAAAGACTGCTGTAGCAGGAGGCCGAATAGACGACGAATCATGTATGTATAGGCCTATAACTACTACTACTACTACTACTACTACTACTACTACTACTACTACTACTACTACTACTACTGCTACTACTACTACTGCTACTACTACTGCTGCTACTGCCACCACTGCCACCACCACCACTACTACTACTACTGCTGCTGCCTTAACCATAAACCATAAAAACTACATATAACCACACCTAACCACATATAAATCACATAAAAACTTTAAGGTAGACTGATTTTGGGAGGTATATAGGCCCTATACCGATATACACCCCCGTCGCTACGCTGCTGCTGCTGCTGCTGCTGCTGCTGCTGCTGCTACTACTGCTACTGCTGCTACTGCTGCTGCTACTACTGCTGCTGCTACTGCTACTACTACTACTGCTACTACTGCTGCTGCTACTGCTGCTACTACTGCTACTACTACTACTACTACTACTACTACTACTACCACTACCACCACCACTACTACTACTACTACTACTACTACTAATAATACTACTACTAAAACTAATACTACTGCTAATACTAATAAGTCTACTACTAAAACAATGGGCACGCGCAAAAAATACTCGATAGGCAGAGGCGTAGCCAGAATTTGATTTAGGGGTATAATGTGATTTGGGAGGAAATAAATCATAAAAAACTTCGAAAATATTTTTAAAACACATTGAAAATTTTAAGGTAGTAGTCTAAGATTTGGGGGTATATATACCGATATACCCCCTCGTCTCTACGCCCCTGTCGATAGGCTAACCCTTTCAATGAATTTATGGCATTAGTGGCGATATTACCTAACCCAAATTAAAGCCCGTCTTAATTGACAGTAGAAATTAGGCGCCACATAATGTTTATTTTCTATTCAAAACGGGAGAAGTTGAAGCGAATGTCGTTGAACTTGAGATGGTAGCTGCTTCATTCGCTAGGTGGCGACGCTACCATGGTCGAGCCACATTTGACTGCAATTTTGCTTCACTCATAAATGCAATCAACCAGACTATGTCAACTATGCTTCTATGCTTCTAGAAAATTTAGTGCATTCGGAGTGATTCCTCAAAGTAGTTTGGTCATTAGAGACGTTAGTGGCCATACGTTGGTTTTCTCCAACAGTGGCGTAGCCATGGGGTAGGGGTTAAAACCTTCCTTGCCCGCACGAAAACAAAATATTTAAAATGAGTTTCTATGCAAATGTTAATTTGCTGCGACTTTGTGGGTCAAAACCCCCTTGGCTATGAAATAAAAGGTAACGGTGCTTAAGAGGCGATGACCTTTTTTGTTTGTCAAGATTTTTTCAAAGTTGGTCACGGTCAAAATCAAAATCCAAAACCCCCTTTCGGAAATCCTGGCTACGCCACTGTTCTCCAATAATTTTGTGTATACTTTTTGATGGCGTATTTCAGATACATTTACCAGTGAAAGAGTCCCGATCATTTACTAGATTACTTCTTTCTTTTAATGCAGCTAACTTCTTTTATTAGCCTCAAGTCTTCAGATTCCAACAAAATTGCAAATGCAGCATGGCACTGATAGGCTAACGACGCAGTGAATCGTTTGACTGTGTTGTGTTGGTATTCACGTTTCAATCTTTGCCTTTTCCGACCTGTAATTTTCCGTCTAATAGGACCATTGCATAAACTTCAGTTACTTCACGAAGTTTATACAGTAGCAGTCATGTTTTAGTATTAATGTGTGCTAAATTTCATGATTTCATGACTTAAAGTTGCCATCTGGCGACATGCAGTGTCTTTTGATGTGGAAGATTGTCCGATACAAACGAAGACAAGATAACGACAGTTCTGGATAACGGTCCACGGATGGTGCAGATCTTCATTTCGGAGCACTGTTTCCGTTTGCGCACGGATGTTATCTTCATCATCGATCGGCAATCATTCCTTCTTACCGGATGTCATGTTTCGTGCAGCGCACTCATCTAGTCCTCGTTCGCCCGAGATAACTATAGTGCTTAAAAAGTGCACTTAAATTCCGCGCGTCACTTTTTACATTGGCAGACGACATCGCTGCTGCACTCCGGACGGCAATTGCGAAGTGCAATGAATGCAATCGGAACGTCGTCGTCGTCGTCGTCGATGTGACGGTGCTGCCGCTTCGCTTTTAAGAGACAAGATTAAAAGCGGAAGTAGAAATTAAACAGCTGTGTTCCTAATCATGGCGCTACATAAAGTCCGAGCCGTCGGGTCGACGAGTGCAGTGCGTTCGTTGAACTCTGACCCTTTGCTGTCGGCCATTTCTGAGAGTTCGGCTGACGACATCTGCGCCGATGCAATCGCTTCCAGCTGCTGTATCCGATACACACCTGCAGACGCGATTACCTGCAGACGCGATTACCTAGATAAGTTGGCGCCCCCAACACTGCTGACGAGCAATAAAAAGGTCGCCTCACTTGTTTCTTCTTATTTATTAATTTAACTGACCCCAAAAATCCAGATGTTGGCGCTCCCTCACCTCGGCGCCCGGGGGCGTATGCCCCTTGCCCTCTCGCTACGCCTCTGTATAGATAAGCGTCACAAACAGCGATTAAACCAAAGGCGTTTATTCATATAAAAACCCAGCATGACCGTCCAGACCAGGGCGGTGTTTGAGAACCAGACCAGTGGGGAAGCGGGGAGCATTAGACCAGCAGTTGGAGAGAATTTTTAAATGTTTCGCTGTGCCAAATAAGTTAGTTAGATAAGTTAATGACAGCATCGTTAAACTTTGTCATTGCTATGCATGGGGTGGGACCAGCAGGGGTGAGGGGAGAAGGGAAGTAAGCAAGTAGTGACAAGGAATTTCCCCCATCTCTGGCAAATAGGCCTACCACAGGCACAGTGGCGTAAATCCCCGAATATATTTTCACATCGTTAAAAGTGAGAAGAATTTTGAGCTCTGCTGACGTCCAACGCCTAAATGAGTTTTAAGCATCGCAATTAATCGGATGGACGAGCCGGGTTGGAGCCCGTAACGGAATCTAGACGTACCACTTGGTAAAGCGCACAATGCAACAGAGTGTTATTACCATCACTCAATAACATATGCTTTTGCAATAATATTATAGACCTATAATTCTTCGTGTTTTGCAAGTCTGATATTTCGTTGATTTGTGATCTGCTACTATTAAACTGATTTTAACTGTCTCAGTGGCGTAGCCAAGGGGGTTTTGGGGGTTAAACCCTCCTTTGGCTATAGAGTGTAACGTTTTAAGAGGTGAGGAGCTTTTTTCATTTTTTTGCTTGTCAGGAGAAAAATAGAGATGATAACGCTTTTTTGCTTGTCAAGATTTTTCCAAAGTTGGTCACGGTCAAAAGTTTCAAAACCAAAAACAAAATCAACACCACTTCCGAAAATCCTGGCTACGCCACTGAGCTGACTTGGAGCTACATACTGTAAGACGACATTACTATACCGCAACATTCCAATTAATCGCACGGCAGTTTAGTTAGCGCTGACATAACATAGGCCTAGAAGAAGAAGAAGAATCATTTATTTCTCAATGACATCAAAATAATAATACGAACACAATGAATTCAATGACATCAAAAGGTAATACTAACTTAACTAATAACTAATGACTATTAATTAATATTATCAGAGTCAATATATATATATCGATTTAATATTAAAAACAAAAAACAATTATTATAAACCAATCAAAAAAGGCTTCGTTCGCAAGCCTACTTCGAAGGCTGCTTTCTCTTGTACAGGAGCTGTTATGAAAGTTTCTTTTATTTATGAGGACATCGCTGTGCAGTTTTCTATCAAGTGGGCGATGATAATACAGCATTTACGCAGCACCTCTGTCCTCTGTCCGTTCACTCTCAAGTGCAGAGAGGCAGACACCCGATAAAGGCAACACAAGACTTCATACAGAATTCTATTCGTTGAACTGGATCCTTGCCCCGGGCGCCAAATACTCTAGCTACATCTCTGCAACAAATGCAACATATTTGGAAGCAGGGCTTTCTTTTAGGCGCGCGGCCGAGAGAGAGAGAGAGAGAGAGAGAGACAGAGAGACAGACAGACAAACAGACAAACAGACAGACAAGCAGAGAGAGAGAGAATCGTCGGGCGGCGCTAAGAATTGCCACTGCAACCTGTAAATCGAATCTCGACCCGGCGGGGGTCGAAGGTCAACGGGTCGTCGCATAAATCAAGTCCGCAATATAGAAAGGAAGGCGACGGCGGACATTTTTTCTATGCGGTATACGAGAAGGCTGGTGGGGGAGTGGAGGAGGAGGAGGCGGTGGCGGTTTTTGAAGGCGCTCTGCCCCTCTGCAGCCTTGGATGGTCGCTGGCGCGAGATTAGAAAAAGGAAATTTATTCGTAGGATGGAGTTGGGACTTGGGAGTTGGGGGTGGGAGGGAGGGAGGGAGGGGAGGGAGGGAGGGGAGGCAAGGAAAGGAAATAGAACCGACGTCAATACGCCAATTAAACGCTTCGGACGTTCTCGCATGACTGCGTTTGATGCTCGGCGGAGCGAAGCGGTGCTCCGGCTGCAGCGGCTGGAATTTTCCGGCGCTGCCCCTCTTCCACCTTCTCCCTCCTCTCCTCTCCTCTCCCGTTTTCTCTGTTCCGTTTCCAGTTCGTACTTAAATTCGAACGAACATGCATTTATTTCGTTCTCTAGCGATCAATCTGTCCGTTCTATACAAGATTCCCCTTTAATTAATCGTCGTCATCGTTGTAGTTGTCGTCATCACTACCACCACCACCAAAACCAGGAGCGTAGCGACGGAGGGATATATCGGTATATACCCCCCCCCCCGAAAAAAACCAGCATGCACATAATGCAATATATGAAACATATACATATACATATAATATATATATACAAAATTTCTAACATATAATATATATATATATATATATATAAAATATAGAATAAATGTGTCCTGAGTACCTTGCCTCTCTTGTAAAGAGACCGCAGGGTAATGACAGGAGAGCTTCGCTCCACTCGAGTCGTGGCGTTAAACTATATCCAAGACCGCCAAGTTCGGAGAGATATATATCTTGTGGATATATATATATTTCATATTAAAAACGCATCTGTTTATTGGGTTATAGTTGATGTTAAAGCGCTTTTGTTGTGGGCCTCAGCCTTGTTACAGCGCTATATCTAGGAATGAATGAATGAATGAATATATATATATATATATAGCAATATATACCCCACAAATTGTTACCCCCACAAATCAAATTCTTGGATACGCCCTGACCAAAACCACCATAACTTTCTTGCTATTTTGTTTCTCTCGTTCTTTTTCTCTTTCTCCCTTTTGTTCTTATACTCCTGATCTGTTCGCTTCGCTCTTCGTAAAGTAGGCTTCCATATTGTCATAGCTTCAGCGATTTCGCGTGTCTGAAGCATCAACGATAGGAAGGCAGGTAACGTACTCGAGTCCGAGCATCAAGACTGAAAGTAAAATGCTTGCTGCTGTTGTCTCATATCACATAATGCTAAAGAAATGCGCTTCAAGTTCCATCGAATCCGTCTGTTCCATTTAGCGTCTCTTCGTCGTAAATCCAAGGGAGGATTGAGGACAAGACGTCGGAGACATCATCCTTGGCTGCCCTTAACTAGAGGTGGCGTCAAGATGAACGCGGTTCGTGAGAACTGCTAGCGAGCGACACGACCTTTCAGTTCGCGAGAACCGCTCGAATAACGCCCTTAGAATCATCAAAAAACATTCTTACCAGATTTTCTAGAAGTTTTCTTTATGTATCGCTGTCCTGGCATCTCTCTCTCTCTCTCTCTCTCTCTCTCTCTCTCTCTCTCTCTCTCTCACACACACACACACACGACAGCGCGGTACGAGGCGTGTCGTGGGACTCGTGACGCGAAAAAGATTCGAAGAAATCTAGAAAAAAGAACTCAGTTGGAGGATATGATCAGCTGCTCTAAGTCCAGTGTTTCATCCAGGCCTGTTAGATGGGAGATCCCCCCAACCTCCAACCCCCAAACCCCCATAAAAGTCATCCCCTCAAATACCAGCACTGACACAAATTTTTGCATTCAACTGTGTCTCTTCCCCTCCAGCCAAGTCAATTCCCCTCCCCCCGAAGGCCTGGAGTCTGGATAAAAACTCCAAGTCTAAGACGACCACCCGTAAATTCGAGAGAAATGAGACATAAGCAACGGTAACAGCTAGTACAACAGGACCAAGATTCAGCAACTGCTTAATTGGCTTTGTAATGCAGTGTTGCAGTCTAACGCTACGCGTTGTTCTGGGCAGTGGCGCAGGCAGGGTTCTAGAATAGGGGTAATACATCGATATTTTCAGGTAAAAAGTCTCTGACGAGCAAAAAGGTTGTCAAAGTAATTCTTAATTCTTAATTTTTTTATTGCGAAGCCATCTGATAAGTAATTTTGTGAATGTTATTTAACTATCTGTCAATTGTCACTTATACATGTAGGCCTATATGACTTTAATGATGTATAGAGAATGTCTTATTTGTGTTGTGTGTGTGTGTTTATTTTTGGTGTTTGTGTTTCGATTTGAAATAAACTGTTCGTTTGACTTCTAAGTGTTTTTCGCAAATTCATGTATTCTCTTCGATCATGCTACCTTCCCCTCCCAATTTCTCAACTTGTTTTGTGCAAAGTCCACGACCGATCCTAGTCAGAATAGGGGGCGATCCAGTGCCCGCCGTGTCTACGACTCTACGCCAATGTTTCTGGATCTCAGCATTAAAACGTGTGTGTCTCTGCAGTGGCGGCTCCACCGGGGAGCCAAGGGGCCCGTGCCCCTATTTAGTGCCTGGCCCCCCAGTGGCCCCCAGTTGGGACCCTATACTTAATGCTACATCCATTAAACAACAAATGGTTGCCCCCCCCCCCCCATGATTAGAAGTTGCCACCCCAACGGACACTCCACTTGCCAAATCCTAGAGCCGCCACTGTGTCTCTTACTTAAAAGAATAGAATTTTGCGAGTTCTTTGTGAAATTTCAATTCAATCGATCATATGAATATATATATATATATATATATATATATATATATATATATATATATATGAAAGGCGCGGTGGAGTAGTGGTACGATTCTTGCCATGCAACCGGAGGGTCGCGAGTTCGAATCCGATCCCAGTCGTTGCACAATGATCTGGTCTTGGCAAGTTGTTCACTCGCATAGTTGTCGGTGATTTGAAATGCAGCGGGAATTGAGCCTGCCTTTGGGAAGAGAAGAAGTCATCATCGCCATCAGTAAAAGTGGTAAAAATTCAAGCGAGTCCTCGTCTGCCAATATCCGCAAGAAAATGAAATACGAAATAACAGCGGTGTTTTAGTTTGTGGCCTAAAGAGCTGACTAAAATCGACCCAGTTTTACATTAAATTAATGTTCTCTCTCTCTCTCTCTCTCTCTCTCTCTTTCATTCCTTCATTCTTTCTGTGCGTGTCTGTGTCTGTCTGTCTATTTCTCTCTTTCTTTCTGTCTGCCTGTCTCTTTTTTCTGTGTGTGTCTGTCTAGCTATGCCTGGCTGTCCGTCTCTCTCCATAGGCGTCTGAAGAAATTTTTCCAGAAGGGTGCAAAACAAGGTCTTGTGACGAAAGAAATGTAAAAGTTTTCCAGGAGGGGGGCGTGCAAAACAAGGTTTGTGACGAAAGAAACAAGTAATTTTACTTTTTTCATAACTCCACAATTTTTCCAGGGGGTGCAATTGCGCCCCATTGTACCCCCTTCCGGACGCCCATGTATCGCTCTCTCTCGTCGAATTTAATCAAACCCGCTATTACTGACAAGTGCTGATGAAATGCGACGTTATGCGAGATTTTACAGTGGAACGGAGGAAAAATAGGAACTAGGCGATTCAACAACTGAAAAACGATGGGAAACCAAACCATTCGACGATTCTATTCACACGACAGACGACAGACCGAGAGACACACAACGCTCGCCTGCTCCCGCCACCTCTCCTCCTCCTCCTCCTCCTCCTCCTCCTCCTCCTCCTCCTCCTCCTCCTCCTCCTCCTCCACCTCCTCTGTTTCATCTTCTCTTTCACTCCCACGCAGCCACCGCCCTGCCGTCGTCCCTTCGTCCTTTGTACCGGATGTGTAACCGTCCGCTGAGCATGCGCGCCGAGCAGGAGGAGCAGGAGGAGAAGAGGCAAAGGCAGAGGCAGCGTTCCTTCGTCGCTCGCCGAGTTAGAGTCTCCAACGATCAGGATCCGTCAAATCGGTGAATTAATCCGTCCGTCCGTGCGTCCGTGCGTCCGTCCGTTCGGCTGCGTTCGGTTCCACTCGGCTCTGGTCGTTTGGATCCGGCGTCGACCGAGCAGCCGATGTCTAATCGATTGTTAGATATTCTCTCCTTCTTCTCCTTCTTCTTCTTCTTCTTCTTCTTCGGGTAACGATTCTTCAGGTTGGAGAAGAAAGAGCCGTCCGCTCATCGGACTCAACGACGACGGAACGCCTAAGACCAGAGACAGTACGTCCGGTTAACCGTCGTCGTCGTCGTCGTCGTCATCATCGTCGTCGTTGTTGTCGTCGTCGTCGTCGTTGGTTTGGTCTTCATTATTTGTCTCGATCCGATGGAGAAATCGACTTAATGAAATGTTGGAGAGAGAGAGCGGAACTCTCTTTCGTCGTGTGGCTTCGGTCTTTCTTCTCAACGACTTCGCTAAATTAAATCACAGAAATCAATCTCTTCACTACCAAGGAGAAGACAAAGAAGGAGGAGGAGGAGGGGAAGAAAGGCAGTCAAGTACGAATACAATTTAAACATAAATTCACTCTGAACTTATATGATTATGATTATTTAATCTAATATAATTATCAACTTCTATAGCGCCGCTTCATATTATTAATATTATTATTTGTTGTAGTAGTAGTAGTAGTAGTAGTAGTAGTAGTAGTAGTAGTAGTAGTAGTAGTAGTAGTAGTAGTAGTAGTAGTTGATAGGGAAAACCAGATACAGAGAAGACTGTAAATCCATGATAGCCGAAGTAGCAGATTAGCAATACATGACACATTGAAGAAAGAGGAAGTAATAGTAGTGGCAGTAGCAGCAGCAGCAGTAAAAATAGTCGAAGCAGTAGTCGAATTAGTAGTAGAAGTAGCAATATTAGTAGTAGTAGTAATAATATTAGTAGTAGCATTATAATTGCATTATTAGTAGTATTTAACAAGTCGATGTTACATTGTCATTGTGAATTTCGTTGCAGTCAATAAACAGTCAAGCACTTATTTATTGATCAGTCAAATTTCTGTCTTAATCGTATAAATGTCAACAGGTGCCAGGTTATCATGTGTTAGTGCTGATAATTATCATTTTGCAAGAGTAAAGGGCCCGTGTAGCACAGTGGTTCTCAAACTTTCTAGGATTGCTTTCACGATGGCTGCTTTAGAAACTTTTCATGGCTCGCGGACCGTATAGAGTTTAATTTTAAATTAACTATAATTTAATTAACATATAAGCTACTTGTTTTGCCAAACAATTATTTAATCATAAAATTGCAAATCTTTGAATTCAAATGGAATCAGCACTCTTAGAGCCATCGGTGTGTTTTTGTGTTCTGAAGTTTTGGCGATATATCTTGAGAAAGTAATCCATTTACGGCGCCCCCCTGAAACCGCTTGCCGGTCTCCTAGAGGACCGCGGGCCCTAGTTTGAGAACCGCTGTGTGGTATAGCAGAAAGCGGCAACAATGAATTGAACTTTGTAAATACAATAACTTCTTCAGTGAACAGATGATAGACGTTGTTCGATGGACGGCGGATTTAGTCCATGAACTGTGATGTTTGCACGCCGTTTTTTGGACGCTGTGCACACGATCTATCATCGTGAATACGCTTCAACAACACACGACATGAATTATTTGTGTTCTTCACTCTCCCATTCTACCCGCTTAATTCCGGCACCGGCGTCTCGCTTAATTCTCGTTCTCGTTCTTGGTTTTTTAAATTTATATATCCGTTAACTTCCGGTTCTTGTTCATGATTCCTGTCTCGTTAAGTACTATTAGGCTATTGAATGCCCAATGCACGTGGTTTTATTCCAAATCTTAGACGCGATCTACTAGAATAATTATCCGAACCGGAAGTAAGAAGCAGAAAGGAGGAGGAGGAGGAGGAGGAGAAGTGGAAGCGGACAGGATGAGTCGCTGTCTGACGAGTCTGCGTCTGCGTTGGAGACGTCATCAGTGCAGTGCGACCGTCTGCACTTCGCTCCTTCAGTCGCTCCGCACTACCTGCCGATCGTCGAAAACAGTGCGAATCGGCTGCACTCGAAGCTACCTGGTCGTGCTCAACTTCATGTTCCTAGTAGGTGCTGCCACTACCTCTGCCATTGATGATGTCGACGACGATGACGACGACGACGACGACGATGATGATGATGATGATGATGATGATGACGAATACGACGACTTTGATAGTAGTATGAAAAATTCAAGTGTACGATTATGCTTTAAATGCTGCATATTGTTCGCGGTCGCCAAAACGTGTGTCTGGCGCTATATAAATGCGATTGATCAGAATGCAAATGAGCAGCTTATATGAACAGCGTCAGGCGTAATGGAACTTTCTGCCTCCGTGTGTCGTCTGCAGACTTCGAGCGAAGCTCTGGACGACCTGTGCTCGTCGTTCGATATATGTCCAGCGGCTTTAATTGCAAAGACCAATCATTATTCCAGCTTTAGAGTTGCGACGATGTATGGGAGGGGGCGAGTAAGGGAAGAGTCTCGGTCACTGCTTACTTACTCACTCCCACCACTGGTCCACTCTATGCATAGCAATGGGTACGACGTTTCTAACTCATTTGACTAACTTATTTGGCATAATAAAACGATTAATATGAAAATGTATCCCCCCGATTGGTGTGGCTCGCAAATGCTACTCTTAATTGGGGAGATTCCCCTTTTGGCCATTCGTATAATTTGGAATGGCTGACCTAACGTAGACAGCCAATGCACAGGCGGACAATATATTACTGCAGAACTTCTTGGTGTAGCGATTGTCAAACAGTGGCAATGTACAGTGTAGATTCGATATGTGGCTTCAGGATACGCTTTCCGCCTCTGTCATTCAAAGTCATCTCGTCAACTGAGCCATATTCCAGTGATGCAGACGACGAACATTGCTTCATTTCCCCCTCAGCGACGTAGTTACCTTTGATGCCGGGGGCGGGGGGGGGTCAGTTTGCCTCGTTTTGAGAACTGATGAATAAAAAAGCGACTGAATAAATAGAAACAAGTGTTCTAACGTTTAAGGCGTGGAATAACTTTAAAACCTCGCGATATTCCAGGTCATTACTAAGCAAACAGAATGGCTTCGGATTTCTGTCGAATTTTGACACCTCACGTTGAATACTGTTGCTGCTACTGCTGCTACTAACTACTACTACTACTACTACTACTACTACTGCTACTACTACTACTGCTACTACTACTACTACTACTACTGCTACTGCTACTGCTACTGCTACTGCTACTACTGCTACTACTACTACTACTACTACTACTGCTACTACTACTACTACTGCTGCTGCTGCTGCTGCTGTTGCTACTACTACTAGGCCTACTACTGCTACATTTCCTCCATAATCTGTTTTGCTGTTTCGCACTGACTGATCTCTGGAATGACCTTGTCTTTTGCGGATGGATTTGAAGTACCGTAAAATGATACCCACGGGTATTAAAAATTGTGCTCTAGAATTGCATTATTATTATTATTATTATTATTATTATTATTATTATTATTATTATTATTATTATTAATTTTCTACTATAGAAACAATGACAACAAAAACGAACAACGTTGTCAGCGTTGAAAATCACTGACTCACACTCAGTCCTCTATTCCAGCCCATGTCTGTCGAGTACAGGCCCTAAAAATTCCGGCCCCTGTGCAGAATGGCCGACGGGCCCTTATAATTAATTTCTTGATTACCTTTTTTTTATCGTCAGCCGTGTTTATTTAGCAACTATGTCCCGGCCCCCTTGTGCGCCGTCTGCTGAACTGACATTTTGAAATTCTTTACTTATTCATTTTATTGTTAATTATACCTATTCATCATCGGCCAGCCCCTCCAGACCCGTCTGCAGTTGCCCCCTGCCCCCTCTCGGAGGGCCTGGTCGATAATTGCAGCTGTTATCTTTGAGTTTAGGAAAAAACAAGCGAATGAATTACATAATGAGCTTTATTCTTCCTCTCTGAGCAAAGATGATTCCATCGAAGAAGTCGTTTCATTAGAATCTTCGTCTGAATAAAGGACGTCGCTCGTCATTCGTCCGGTCAATTACGAATCCTCGTGGTAGAAAAGGAACTATATATATATATATATATATATATATATATATATATACTTGTTTTTGATCCACAGTTGATTAGACCAACGAAACTCGAGTCGTAAACAAAGACGGCAACGAAACGTTTAGCATAGTTTCCTTTTTCTTTCTCTCTTTTTTCTGTCGTTTTCCGACTATTTTCTCTCTCTCTCTCTCCTCCCTCTCCCTCCCTCCTCTCTTCCTCCCTTTCTCCCTCCCTCCCCCCCTCCTTCCTCCCCTATCTCCCCTCCATCCCTCCATCCCTACCTCCCTCCATCCCTCCCTCCCTACCTCCCTCCATCCCTCTCTCTCTCTCTCTCTCTCTTTCTTTCTCTCCACCTCTCTCTTCTCTCTCTGTCTCTGTCTGGAGACTGTCTCTCATCTCTCTCTCTTTCACTGTCTTTGTCTGTGTCTGTCTTTCTCTGTCTGTCTGTCTGTCAGTCTCTTTTCTTTCTCCCACTATCTGTCTCTTTGTCTCTCTCTCTCTCTCTCTCGTCTCATTCTCTCTTCCACTGTCTATGTATGTCTTCTCTGTGTGTCTGTCTCTTTATTTCTTTCACTCTCTGTCTTTTTGTCTTTCTGTCTCTCTTTGTCTCTCTGTCTCTCTCTTCCGGCTAAATCGATGGGGCGTTGGGAAGTAGAGGGGGAAGGGTTCGAGAGGATAGGCGGCGACGAATGCCGGGGACGCGATAAGGGATCCGGAGAAAACCTCCGCCGAAATACATCTTATTAACGTTCGCGTTGGGAGAAATTAGGCGGAAAAACCGTGTCCGCCGAGTTTTTCCGCGAGGGTAATTAATCGACTGGCTTCATATCTGACACAATGATTCCGACCGCGATCCGTTTTCCGGACATCGGATCCGGCTCGTCTGGATCCGAGGTTCCGGTCGGATTCGGACCGTCGCCCCTCCTCGTCCGTCATGACGGCCGAACCCTCCCTCCCTCCGTCCCTCCGTCCCTTCCTCCCTAGGTGCACGTCGTGTCAGAATTTTATGCTTTATATACTGGATTAGAAATTGAATGGAATATGCAGAGTACCAGTCTAGACTAGCAGACGCAGCGAATTAGCGAATTATTATGATGAAATTATTATTCAATCTCTTTTTGTTTCCTTTTCCCACAAACATTGGTAGATTAAACGCCTATAAATAAGCAGATACTAAGGCACCTACTCTTAAAGCGCTATAGAAATTCACGAGATTTTACTTATTATTATTTCGAAATATTGAAATTATTATTATTATTATTATTATTAAATGCATCAGTCATCTGTTGAAGTGAAAGGTTAAACATATATCTTTTATATCTTTCCATAAAAATATATTCTGGTGCATTATGTTGTATACGGCGCATTATGTATGTTCCTCGTTTTCTTGACGTATCTATCACATGACGATGCTCCCGCTACGACCAACAAGGCAAAGGGTTTTGCAAAGGCGATCGTATGTGACACTCAGATATTTTGTTTTTTTGGGTTAAATTTAGGCTGAAATCAATCCAGACAAAAATGTTCATTCAAATGATGCGCGAATGACGCCAAATGAATTAATGTCTGTTAGGCCTATAGATAAATAAACAAAATAAAAATATATTATTATAAGGGTTTTCTACTTTTCTTCAGTACAAAATTGTTTCGATATGATCTTCGTTTAACGTCAAGATTAAGCACCTCAGCACAGTGTTTATTCTAGGCCTTCTCTGGGGATCTCCCAAAGTTTTAAAATTCTCCCCAAATTTTTTTATATGTTGGCTGGGAGGATGGAAATCCCCAAAGTGTGGAGACTCAGACCTTGTCCCCCCAAACATTTCAAAATCCCCCCAATGTCAAGGTGGCTAGAATAAACACTGCCTCAGCAAAACTTGGCTGTACTAAACACAGTGCGGCGTATTGATATATAATTCGCTATTATAAACCCTCATCATCATCATCATCATCATCATTGCTTTCTGCCAACCCATTGGTGGCAATAGCTGGGCACAAGACATTTCAAGAGGCATCGTCACCATCCTGCCCTCTGCCAGCTCTTCAGCGGCAATAGCGACACAGAATGTTGATCCGCCTCCTGTTCCCGTCTTGATCCTTCCATGACCCTGTTTTCGCCGAGCACTGGTCATAATATCGAGCTGGCCGCAATGCCCCATATACAGTAGTTGGACACGCGCCCTCTGCTGGCACGACAGCGTACGAAGATCTTCCGCCAGTGATGCTGTTCTTCCATGCTCTTCAGCTGAATACATCCACCATCCCTTTGTCTTCTGGTACAGTTGGTCCACGGCACCTTATTCCGTATTATTCGGTGCAATCCCAAGAGGTTTCCCAGCGTTTCCGCCACCCGGGGACGCGCCTCTACGCCGTTGTACCCCAGCGCGAGGTTATAAACCCTCACGACATGATATTTTCGTAAATTGCAAAAAAATCCTCGCGTTGCTCCCGCGTTTATTATTGACAATTATTTCACGTCTAAATCGCCTGAAATCGCTATTTCAGTCAGAGGAACATTACTTTGCAGCAAGTCTTGCACTGTAGAACGCGCTTATACGATAAAACTTTCCCACAG